>OZ005650.1:348575548-349175548 GCA_963930645.1 Salticus scenicus | reverse complement strand
TTATTGGATGTAATACTTAAATTTCGGGAAAATCAGTTGCATTTTGCGGAGATCTAGAGAAAGCTTTCCTTATGATTGAAATTGCGGAAGAAGATAGAGAATATCTAAAATTTTTATGGTTTCCGGACGAGCCCGATAATCCGGTACAGACACTTCAACTTAATCGTTTACCCTTTGGGTTAACGACGTCTCCATTTGCGCTAGCTTGCGTTTTGAAATTTCACATAGGGAAATATAAAGAGGATTATCCTAATTGTTATGAAATGTTAAATTCTCTATATGTTGACGACTTGTACAGTGGAGCTAAAACTGCGCAGGATGCTTATGAATTAACCTCTTTGGCAATAGAAATATTACGCACTGCTGGATTTAAACTCAGGAAATTAAAAACTAATTGTGATGAGTTGAAACAACTTTGGTGTGAAAACGGGTATGAGAAAAATATGGATTTCGGGCAAGGAGAAGGATTTTTGGGATTAAAGTGGGATCCAAGTGAGGATAAAATTAAATTAGATTTAAGGGATGTCCGGGATTCCTTGGAATTTGAAATCACCAAACGATATGTATTGAGAGTAATTTCTAAGATATTTGATCCTTGTGGGCTAATTAGTCCATTTATAATAAGAGTTAAAATTCTTATTCAAGAATTGTGGGAAAGAGGTCTACTATGGGATGAAAGCTTACCACATGACTTAGAAAAAAAGTGGAGATCATAGTGTTCTGAACTTTCTGAATTAGAAAATTTTAGCATCGAACGTAAACTTTTTTCAATAGAAAATGTTAATGAAGTACCGCTTCATGTTTTTGTTGATGCCAGTCCTAAGGCGTATGGAGCTGTAGCGTATTTTCGATATTTAACAACTGAAGGAAAAATTAACATAAGTTTTGTGATTTCAAAAAGTAAAGTTGCTCCTCTAAAAAGTTTAACTTTAGCCAGATTAGAATTAATGGCAGCACTTGTAGGTGCTAGTTTAGGAAATTACATTCAGAGCATTTTTCCAGCCATTACTCAAAAAATCCATTTTTGGAGTGATTCAAAAATTGTTCTTCATTGGGTGAAAAATTCATCCAAATTTTGGAAACCATTTGTAGCCAACAGAGTGGCTCAAGTGCAATCGCTTTCCCTTCCTGAATGCTGAAATTTTTGTAGTGGATCAGAAAACCCTGCAGATCTCACTACTAGAGGAGAATCATCTAAAAATATTATTTCCAGTTCCTTGTGGTGGACGGGCCCTCCTTGGTTGTCTCAACCCGTTCACTTATGGCCTGATCCAATTTACATCCGCCAACCAGATGACAGTAATGTTGAACAATTAATTTCTGAAGAGCTACGAGGTGTAGCAGTAAATACTGTCTGTTCTACTAATCATTATTCTCTCTTAAAGATCATTGAAGTAAATAAATACAGTAACCTTTCTCGACTTTTGCGCGTGACAGCTTGGGTAAAAAGGTTTGCCCACAATGCCAATCCTGGTCACGGCACCAAATGCCGGGGACCTATATGTGCTTCAGAACTTAAGGAAGCCTTTGACTCTTGGATCAAGACAATTCAACATGAGCATTTTGGGAGTGAAATTCAGCAACTTCTCTCCCAGGGTACTGTAAATAAAAACTCACGAATTTACAATTTGAATTGCGAACTTAACCAAAATAACTTTTTGTGATTGAGAGGACGCTTGCAATTTTCAAGTAATGATGAGCAGGCCAAACACCCCCTGCTGCTTCCTAAGAATGATAAATTTGTTGAATTACTCGTCTTTGATGCTCATATAAAAATAGGCCATTTGGGTGTAGATGCTACTTTAACTCACCTAAGAGAACGATTCTGGATTCTTAAATGTAGACAGTTCGTAAAAAGAGTCCTAAAAAGCTGTTTGATCTGTAGACGTTTTTCAGTGAAAGCTGGTAATCAGGTGGTAGCTCCTCTACCTCCTGACAGAATTCAGGAACATCCCCCTTTTGATGTTTCTGGTATAGACTTTGCTGGACCCTTTTTTACTACTGACTGTAAAAAATGTTATTTACTTATTTTACCTGTGCAGTTACAAGAGCTGTACATTTGGAATTAGTTGTTGATATGAGTACAGATTCATTTTTATTAGGTTTAAGACGTTTTATTTCTCGTAGAGGGTTATGTCCAGTTATATATTCTGATAATGCTAAAGCCTTTAAAAGGGCAAAAGGTGAACTGAAAAAATTATGGAGTCAAATTGATAACCCTGAGGTAAAAAACTTGTTTGCCTCTAAAGGTATAGAATGAAAATTTATTGTTGAAAGGAGTCCTTGGTGGGGAGGCTTCTGGGAAAGGCAGATACGTAAAATTAAAACTTGCTTAAAGAAAATTATTGGTAAATCTTCTCTTTCTCTTAAAGAATTAGAAACAGTTTTTCTAGAAATTGAGGCAATGATTAATTCTAGACCTATTACATATCTGTATAGTGAGCCATCAGAACCTTCCCCACTCATTCCTTCTCACTTTCTAGTTGGAAAAAGATTAATTTCATTACCTGTAACTAAGGTTAAAAAAGACGAATTAATTGTAAGCAGAAATTCTTTGGTAAAAAGATATAAATATCAGCAAACTCTTTTAACTCATTTTTGGAACAGGTGGAGAAAAGAGTATTTGCTTAATCTTAGATCTGCTTATATATCTCCACAACCAGGTAAGATTTCATCATTCAAGGTAAATGATGTGGTTTTAATTAATGATGAGCGCTATCCTAGAAACATATGGATGATGGGTAGAATATTAAATGTATATCCAGGACGAGATGGTAAAATTCGTTCTCTTCTTATCAAAACCCCTAAAGGTAACATTAAGCGCTCAGTTCAACTTGTATATAATTTAGAAATTAATCCTTAATAATAAACTGAATAAGTAAAAATTGTTATCTTATGTATAATGTTGATTATTATTTATGTATATATATCTATTTGATTACTGAAGACTTTTTATTTAGATGGTTTGAATATTATTTGTAAATTTCTGTTAATGCTTAACATTATATTTTTCTTATTTTTAACTGATAGTAATTTAGATGTTCAAATTATTTTTCAATATGTGGATTTAATAATTGATTATATTATGATTGTAAATTTTTTTTTTGGAAATTGATGGTGAACTCATGTGAGTTCGGTGGGGAGTGTTACGGAAATCTCTCCACCAGGGGTCGCTGTGTGTCAAGACACGGCGATACATGTACTGTTTTTAGTTAGTGTGTGGCAGGCAATGGTAAAGGAAGGATCTAAATAGGTGATCCTAAATATGTTAACTTTTAGTTATGTATATAGTTGTAAATAAGTCATTAAATCTTGTTAGTTAAGAAAGACGGATTGTGTGTTTTGCACCTGAAATATTTTACTACTGAATCATCGGTCAAACAGGTAAACTCAAAATATGAAATTTTAGTAATCAATGAATTTTGAAAATTCGACTCGAGATTATATATTTCCTAAGTCAAGCATAAAAAAAAAGTTTAATTAATAAAAGTAAATAAAAATAAAATTTAGGAATTACTGTAGTTTTCATTTATTTATTTATTTATGTAAAGATCGAACAACTCAGATAAAAATAAGGAAAACTCTAGAATAACTTGGTTTAAAAAAAGACGGCTATCTAGGGTAAGTGCACCAGTGATTGACACTTTTAGAGCAACCTCTGATGTTTTTAATGTTCTAGTCATCAGAAAATATTTTTAGAAATCTTAAGTTAGTACATATGGTGTGAAAGACATTCAGAACCACATATCTGTTAAAATATTTGTATTTGATAACATTTTTTTTTTTTTTTTTATGAATTTTTATTTGACGCCCACTCAATGTTCCAGTGATTGACACTGCCGGTTTTTCATTTTATTAGCAATTGGGCCCCTATGTTCCAGTGTTTGACACTGCTAGTTATTCATTTTACCAGTTATTAGCACCCTGTGCTCCAGTGTTCGGCATAAAATGTTAAAATTCTTATATGTAAAATATATTACTTTATTATTTTTCTTATTTTTTAATTATTTCGGGATAGATGTCAATTACTGGATCATGCGAATCACTGGAGCACCTATCACTTTTTACAATTTTTAATTAAGGTTATTCAACTGTATTAAAAATATTTACAGTAGTTCTGTTTACATAAATACAATTAGGGCAATATAACTAATTTAGAGGCATCGGCTTTTAAAGTTTTAACTACGTCGTAGAAAAAATAAAATAGTTCGTCTTTTAATAACAAATCCTGCGTCATCTTTTCATCGTTGCTCACACACTTGTCCCGCTCACTCGCCTGTTGCCAAAAGTGCGTTACTTTCTTTTCCTGCTGTGTTGAGAGGTATGCCGGCTACTACTCACCGTCTGTGGAGCTGGAGGACAACCATACAGTCTGGGAATTCTGCTTCCCACAATTTTTATTTATTTATTTATTTTTATTTATTTTACAAATGAAAACTACGACGTTTCTTAGTTTTCAACTTTTACACAAAACAAATGACAGAAAGAGCACATTTTGGTTTCGTGTGTATCTCTACGGTGACTTTTTGCACATCAATATCACGTCAGTTGCACATTAATCATTTGCACTTTACACCGGGATACCAAGTGGGAAATTTCATCATTCTGTTGAATGTTTATTTTAGTAATTCATAAAATACTTGTACTGATCAGTTATATACATTGATACTTTTTTTTTTTTTAATAATCATGAATGAGATTTTATTTATTTATTTATTTTTTTTATTATTGACATTTTCTAAATTTGGAGAACTCATTTATACGGTAAGAGATATAATTTAGAAAATATTTAGTGTAGTATATTTTGATTTCTCCTTTTATGTTCGCAAATATCTATTAAGTTTTAAAATACTGTAAGTGGCTACTTTTTTTTATGACCACCCGAATCGTTTGCACTGGCCTTCGGGTTCTGTAGTCCTTGTGAAGCATAGTACGGTGCATAATGCCTCTATAAGTTTCAGATAATTCTTAGCTAAGATCAGCTGCAATTTACTGCACATATTACCTTTCTATTTTCTATTACACTTTGTGAGATGGTCCGCTCTTCGCGATCATTCAATACTCGGTAACGACCACAGTTTATACATTTAGACTCCATTTTTTGCTGTTAGTTTGGTCTCCATGTACTTTCACTAAAGGTGCTTCTTAATATTTGAAAAATGCCGCAGATTCGCTTATATTTGCTAAATTCATATAATCTCTTACTATCATTCCTACCTTCTAAGTTCGCCAAATCAATATTTCTCTTCATATATCCACAAGTAATTTATCTATACTACAATATTTTCTGCAGAACTGAGCTTCCTTTTTTCATACCATCCTAACCCTCGAGCAGCAACGCTACGATGTAATAACACACTTGCATGAAATAATCAGCTGGTCATAATAAAGTAGCTGCTCAGAGTATATATAATAAATGTCATTCGCTTAAATTTTACTCGATTTTATGATTTTAATTCTGAATTTCAAAATTAAGAGAAATTATTTAATGAAATAGTGCAATGGATATTTCAGTTAATGGCGCTTAATAATTAACTTAATCGCGCTTAATATTAATCATTTAATAATTCACTTAATAATTCACTGAATGGCGTTTAAGAAAAAAAATATTTGCTCCTTTTTCAATGTTAGGGCATTTTTGAAATATTTGAATAATCTTAGTTATTAATACAAAGTTTGAGTTTAATTAAACATGATTTAATTTTCATTTAACCTTATTTTTAACGATATAAGCTATTTATAAGACGTTATCGAAATTAATATTATTTTTTTAGTTGCATTTATCAAAATATTTCACAATTTCTAGATCTAACAACAGCAAAAAAAAAAAAAAAAAAAAAAAAAAAAAAAATCCCATGTACATAATTTTTTGAAAAGTTATTACTGTAAATTTCTACTTTTAATTTTTTTTCCTAGGAACGTTAATCCTAGCACACGACACTTTTGCAGTTACTGTATTATTAATAATTTAACATTCATTAGAACTTTTTTGTTGTATGTTCTTTGTTCGTGTAAAATACAAGAATTAATCCCTTACTTTTTTCTCAATTAAGTAAACAAAACTTTCTGTTCAATCTTATCTACATAATGCAATTTTCGTTCTCTAGGGTATAAAGAAATTCAATATTTTTCAACATAACTGAAGGGATTTCATGAAAATTATTGATTATACTACTTTTAAAATATTTTTTTTGCGATATTTAATAAATATTATTCACAAACTTTTCTGTGATTAAAAATTAAAGTTTTCTTTCATCAAGTTAATTTCTCTAAGGACATAAATTTATTTAGCAATGAAAATCACAATAAACATTTATTAATTCATTCTTTTAGAATTTTTTTTTTTTTCAAATCGTAATCAGAGTCGTCAGTTTAATTTAATGAATAATACATTACAAGCAGTTTATTTAAATTCCAACGAAAAAATACTTGAAATAGAAGAGTTTTATTTAATTTTGTACTAAAACATTTACATCTTCGTTTTAAACTTATTTTTGGGAAGGTTTTTGTATTCAGGAATTTATAATAAAATATCATTTCCGTTCAATTTACAATACTGAAATTGTACCGAAATAATTGTATATAACAGATTAAAAGGCAAATTAGTACAATATATTATTAAAGTATTGCTTTGTTAAAATATGTCTTATTCTAGAATTTAAGTCTAAAGGTATGACTCCAGTAAGTATGATATTAAATGATTAATAAAATATTAAATAAGTTATTCAAAACAAACCATATATTTAAAATTTTTCAGTTTACTTAGTATTAAAAAAAAATTCATAGATAAAAACCATGACTAAAGTTATAAAACAAAATTTTCTTATTTTTATATGTCAAGAAAGGGAAAGTACTTTACTTTCTACACAGTTTTCTAATAAATGATAAGAATTAATAAAATGATTTTTAATCAGTTTAGGTGTCATGTATAAAAAGAACAGCATTTCTCTATGTTTCAAGAATAAACAATTCCTACTGTAAAATTATGTAAATCTAATATATTTTATATTTTCTATAATGTTAGGGATTGAACTAAGTTAATTTAGAATAGTTTATAATAATCTCATTAATAATAAAAAGTAGAAAGTTGTAAATAAGTGTTTTACATACATTGTTCAGCTTAAAATATATATATATATATATATATATACATATATATATTCGTGTTACCGTTTAATTATGTATATAAGTAAATTTCGAATATTAGGATGTTTGAATATTTATTTTTGGATTCTAACAGATGCAGTAGCGAAACGGGCGATTTTGAAATCCTGGAAATACTGAGTTACATTAGGAATCAAAAAACGAGAGTGATGCCATCTGGACAACAAACCTTTGCCATTGACCCTGATATGATATCGGTGTTCAGTTGAGATGGCGTCGTAGACCGGTAAACAAAGCGCTTTTGCTGGGAAGGCGTTTTACAAAAACAACGACAGCTACGTGGCCGCGCAGCGTGTATTTCGTGCTCATTACAATCTCCCACATCATGCCCCAGTTCCGTCGGCACATGCTATCAAATTATGGATACAGAACTTTGAGGAAACGGGTAATGTGATGAGAAAGAGGGGTGGAAGTGCGAAACTCGTGTGCACTCCTACGTGATGTCATTTTCAAGTCATGGACATTTTGTGTCGTGACATGTC
Source organism: Salticus scenicus (assembly GCA_963930645.1). Lineage (NCBI taxonomy): Eukaryota > Metazoa > Arthropoda > Arachnida > Araneae > Salticidae > Salticus > Salticus scenicus. Next base: position 349,167,902 of record OZ005650.1, on the reverse strand, counting down.
TGTGCAAAATGTGCAAGTTGTTCAAAAACATATTGTAAATTCATGTTGTAATTATTTTATATCGCTGTGAATAAATTTGTATTGCTGGTGGAGGTTTCAAAATCGCCCATTTCACTGCCGCAACTGTTATTTTGATTTTATTTAATGCTATTTCAGTATAGTAAAATATGGTTAAAAAAGGAAATTTTACGACTTTTACTCTGAAAGCTAGTTAAACATACGTCTTTTGAAAAAAAAAAAAAAAAAAAGTACTGTTTTACTTTTATTCGGTTTAAGTAATTCTGAATTTGAATAATTAGAATATTGTATCATTTGCTGATATGTATAATTACGTGGCTTATACCGGAGATAACTTGCTAAAAATAAGAAAAGAAAAAGCTCAATAACATACAATATCAATGATCAAATTTTAAAATGAGATGTTTTTTGTTATAATTTATTTATTTCTCTCAATAAATTAACTTCTGTTTTTCTATTTACGTGTTTTTAAATTATCTGTTGAAAAAATATTTTTGGTCTATAAATGGCTTTTATTTATTTAATTTATTTTTTATTTTACAAAATTAAAGGACAAAACTAATATTTGGGAACCAGGGGTATTCTTTCAATTATTTTTGGTGAGTTATGTAATCGTTACAAAAAATTGTCAGGAAATGTTTTTTTTTTTTTTTTTTTTTTTAAATAAGAACAAACTTTTTAAAAATAATATTAAGTTAGAACGTTTTAATTTTTGCTTAATCATGCGTGAAACATATGCTTTTCACTTCGGAATCTTTTTACGCCTTTTTATTGTTCACTTTAACTGGTTTTTATATAAAAGAGGCTAATTTAAATTCTTCACGTAATATGTCATTATTGCGAAAAACTTTAAACACAGCTCTTGACTTCTTGATACAAATTCAGAGATTTGATTCGTAAGAATTTAGATAAAAAAAAAAAAAAAAAAAACTTTAGAAGGGAGAAAAAAGAAAATATATCTACGGCATAAAATATTCTGAATAAAAATAATATGATAATATCAAACACTAACAATACGATATTGCATTCGTATTCATTTGAAATATTCAGCATATTGTCAAGTTTTTCAAAAGATAATTTGTCATTTTACTTTTCTACCCGTGTTTAAATGTTAATCAACAAGGAATGTTATCTTAATTTTGTAACAGTTTAATAGCTTAAATATAACAGTAAAACATTAAAAGAAACGATTAATTTACTCAATTAATGTTTTTGTAGTTTGATTACACATTAAACACTTAATCTGTCTTATTCGATACACAAAAATTAAATAATTTAATATTAATATTATTATTATTATTGTAAGGTTCGCCAAATCTGGCAAACCTGCACCGCCACAAATAAGAATGGCAACCCAACTCTCGGAACGAGAAGCACATCTCGAGAGACGATGTCTGGAGGTTGGTGGAGGAAGATCTGTAGTTTTGAAACGAAATGTAAACGAGAATTTATTCTTTTTTTATCATTGTAAATATCATCAAATTCATTATGTAATCCATCTGTGACGTGTCCCATTATAGAAATTTTAATAAATGACCTGGGACTAACTGTGATTTTCCTTGACTGTCTCTGACCACTCACAAAGAATTTCACGTCCAAGATGTGTCCATTTACACTGGTGTCAGAAGAGTGGATTGTGAACAGAGACGAAAAAATGATCGTACACATTGTAATGTCACAGCGGAACGGCCACAATAGCCGTTGGTCATATGGTCATCCATATAAGATGACGGAATTGGTACATTCTGTTCTTAAATTATTCAGTGTTCAACGATTTGACCAAAGTTTACGTGATAGCGAAAGGCTGCCTACTATTTTTAAGTCTTTAAAGCCGCAAGTGTTTGACAGGCTAATTAGAGCCTAACGTTTGATGCTGGAGCAACAGTGTTTTGTGTAGATGTAAAGCACCTACGTGTTCTAAATCGAAAGTGTTCTCATTCGTCTACAATTTTTAAATATAGTCTGATGATAATTTTCGAATACTCCCGGTAGTGGAAATAAAGGAGAGAAGAAAATTTTGTGTATACAGGGTGCAATATGCACACACCATCACCGATTTTAAAGCGTTCTTTTTGTAAGTGTTCTTTTTCTAGGGCTTCGTACGTCCGTACATCTGCACTGCACGAAATTTATCTATGTCGTGACAATCGTAAACTGATTTTTTCGGAACAGTGACATGCATAAGAGACTCCATCTATATCTTCAAGTACAGTCTTTATTTGTTTTACCTTCGCACTAAGGTACTGTAAGTACCATATAATTTTTTTTCTATCAACATTTTAAGCGTTAAAGAATATCAGCAAGTTGATAAGGAAAACAAAAAGTATTAATTTTATTCTATTACGAATCTTATGGAATATCTTTGATATAAATATATATTTTTATTATGGTTATCTCTAATGTGGAATATATTCAGTTTAATAGTTTTTAATTAGTACAATTATTATCACATTTTTTATTTTATAAAAAGGTAAAGAAAAAGGAATATATTTGGTTTAATTAAACATATTTCAGTATATGTGTAATCGAAATGTATAATAACTATGGATTTGTTTCTTTTTCACTCTATGAAAATAAAGCAGATGGCCAGACATCTGTTGTTCTTATTGTATGAGTGGCGCCAAATCATCGGTAGATCGTAAAGATATTTTTTTTTTCCTTCAGTTTGATCATATGTGTTCTTTTAATTTGTGGTTGGAAAATAGTTTTATTTTCTTATTTTCTTATTGCTTAGTAAAAGTGAGAAAAGTAAATATATTTCCTGTTTCAGTATATATATATAAAGAAAGTTTACGAAATACTTAAATGATAAATTTATTTATTTTATTTTGTTTTTGAAAAGACAGTTGAAAGTACTTTTTTTTCTCTGGTTTATTGTAACTGAATTATTAACGATAGTTTTAAAGCATTGGTGTTTCCTTCCAAGGTAATTATTAGAAGGGAAAAAAAAAACTGAGTTATTAGGGATAATTTTAATGCATCATTATTTAATTCCCAAGTAATTGTTATTATTATTATTATTTTAATAAAAGGAAGGATTAAAAAAAAAATGAATGAATAAATATATATATTTTACCATGTTTTCGATTCTTGTTTGTGGGTTTGTTTGTGGGTTTGTTTGTGTGTTTGTCAGGGACAAATCTTGCAATCGATGTTTAACTAACTTCCCGACTAGCTAGATATTTGAAATTTTCAGAACAGCTCACAACACGGTGACAATACATTATTCTAATAATTTTAGTCAACTACTTCAAGTCCCGCTGCCTTCGGCAGCGCTTATATGATTCGGCTGAAAATTTATTTAACTAACTTCCCGACTAGCTAGACATTTTAAACTTTCAGAATAGTTCAGAACAGGGTGAAAATGCATTTTCTTAAAACCTTTAGCCAATTGTCTCCGGTTCCTGCTGCCTTCGGCAGCGTTATCAGTACACAGCTTGCAATCGATTTTTCACTAACTTTCCGACTAGCTAGACATTTGAAATTTTCAGGACAGCTGACAACACAGTGACAATACATTTTTCTAATCATTTTAGTCAGCTATTTCAAGTCCCGCTGCCTTCGGCAGCGCTTATATGATTCGACAGAAAATTTATTTAACCAACTTCCCGACTAGCTAGACATTTGAAACTTTCAGAATAGTTCAGAACACGGTGAAAATGCATTTCCTTAAAACCTTTAGCCAACTGTTTCGGGTTCCTGCTGCCTTCGGCAGCGTTATCAGTACAAAGCTTGCAATCGATTTTTCACTAACTTTCCGACTAGCTAGACATTTGAAACTTTTAGGACAGCTCACAACACGGTGACAATACATTTTTCTAATAATTTTAGTCAACTATTTCAGGTCCCGCTGCCTTCGGCAGCGCTTATATAATTCGACAGAACATTTATTTAACTAACTTCCCGACTAGCTAGACATTTAAAATTTTCAGAATAGTTGAGAACACGGTGAAAATGCATTTTTTAATACTTTTAGACAACTGTTTCGGGTTCCTGCTGCCTTCGGCAGCGTTATCAGTACTAAGCTTGCAATCGATTTTTCACTAACTTTCGGACTATCTGGACATTTGAAACTTTCAGGACAGTTCATAACACGGTGACAATACATTTTTCTAATAATTTTAGTCAACTACTTCAGGTCCACTGCCTTCGGCAGCGCTTATATTATTCGACAGAAAATTTATTTAACTAACTTCCCGATTAGCTAGACATTTGAAACTTTCAGAATATATCAGAACACGGTGAAAATGCATTTTTTTAAAATACCTTTAGCCAACTGTTTCGGGTTCCTGCTGCCTTCGGCAGCGTTACCAGTACAAAGCTTGCAATCGATTTTTCACTAACTTCCCAACTATATTTGAAACTTTCAGGATAGCTTAGAACACGGTGGCAATACATTTTGTTTTAATACTTTTAGTCAACTGCTTCAGGTCCCTACTGCCTTCGGCAGCGTTCATATGATTCAACAGAAAATTTATTTAACTAACTTAACGAGTAGCTAGACATTTGAAACTTTCGGAACAGTTCAGAATACGGTAAAAATGCTTTTTAAAAATATTTTTATTCAATTGCTTCGGGACCCTGCTGCCTTCGGCAGCGTTTCCAATACAAAGCTTGCAATCAACTTTTAACTAATTTTCCGGCTATATAGCCATTTGAAACTTTTATAATAGCTCAAAAGACGATAGCAAGGAATTTTTTTAATACTTTTATCCAATTGCTGGGGTTCCGGCTGCCTTCAGTAGCGTTTATATGATTCAACAGAAAATTAAAAAACATGGTTTATAAATTTTTTTTTATCTGATAATTATTATTTATTTATTTGAAGATAAATGCATGAGTATAATTAAATAGCTCTGGTTTATTTCTAATGAATGTTTTAGATTTTTTTTTTTTTTTTTTTTTTTGTTCTCGTATAAAAAGAATTTATCGTATAAAAAGAATGTTATTTCTTTTGATATTTCTTGTACATTTTGGATATAGTTTGCTTTCTATTTTCATTTTATTGTGAGGTAATTTGGCATTAGGGTAGCTTAAAAAAATAAGTGAATAAAAAAATGTCTTATTTAATTAAGAGTAAAAAGGCAGATTTAATTTGTCTAGCACAAGATTATGGGGAAATACCCGATGAAAAGTTATCTAAAGCGGAGTTAAAGGAATTAATTTTAGCTAATAAGCGATATAATGAGAATGAGGCTAAGGAATATTTAGAGGCTATCATAGCTGAAAGGGTAGAACGGGAACAAAAATTAGAAGATGAAAATAAGTTAAAACTAGAGCGGAAATTTAAGTTACAGACAGAGAGAGAAAGGGAGAAATTTGAATTGGAAAAACTTCGTTTGGAAGTAGAATTGTCTAAGAGTAATGAAAATTTGGTTCAAAAAAGTGATCAAACCACGCGTGTAAAATCTTTAGATGAAATAGTTAGGATGGTCAGACTCTTAACAGTTAAGGTTCCTAGTAAATCAGTTGGATGGGACTATTTTTTCTCGAGTTTAGGTTTAAATTCGTCGTTAACATTTTCATTTACAAACGCTTTCTCTAAAGTTTTACTTTGCTTATTAGGGGATAAAGTAACTAATCTGTTAGCTAATATTGAAGAAAATGAATTAAATAACTATGAATCCTTGAAAAAATTAGTGTTGCAAGAGTATCAACCTTCTCCAAAATTATGTTTAGAAAATTTTCGTAGGGCAAAACGCAATCCTGACGAGAATTTTTCTCAATTCACGTCCAGGTTAACCTCAATGTGGCTGTATTACTGCAAGGACAGGAAGGTAAGTGATTTTGAGTCGCTGAATCAGCTCATTGTATCGGATAAAATCTTTCAAACATTAGATGCAGAAACTGCAACCCACATAGGAGTTCTTCAAGGAGAAGATTGGTTCAAGCCAAAGGATTTAGGTAAGCATTGTGATGTATTTTATGCATCTAAGGGTAAGTCCTATGATGGGTCAGTAAGAGCCAAAGGGATGGATTTTGATAAAAAGGGGTGTCATTCTAATTTGAGTAAACCGCAGTTTAGTGAAAAAAGGCCCGATTTTATATAGGAATGTTTGCTAGTGTTCGGATACATTTGTTATCGACTATACCAGATGTTTGTAAACTTAACATTTTCCTTTATCATGAATTTAACAGTGGGCGTTTCATTATTTTGCATGATGCCGTTGGTTGTCCAATGTTAAAATGTATGTTGGAAACCAGAACAATTCCTAAATGTTTAACACACTGACTTTGTTGACATCCGGATAGCAACTGCCAATGATATACTCAGTTTGTGTCCACATAATATTTAATATTGCCTTTACAAACAGTCACCTCAGTTAAGGAATAGAACATTTTATAAAATCCTTAATATCCTTAATTACAATATATTTATTTTTTATTATTAATATTTTTTTCCTGTCCATATTAACTTTCTGTATTTTTCAAAAAGATGGAACATTCCATACGAAACTAAATTTAATTTAAATCATGTTAATATTACCATTAATGACAGTAACTATTAATCAAAATAATGTTTTTACTAGCAGTTTACTGTTTTTATTAAGAGAAAAGAGTATATAAATGGCTAAGTAAATGAGCAAATAAAAAGAATATAAAATGAATGCGTAAAGTGACTATGCAAAGTAAATAAATACTTAAATGAATAAATTATTCAAACAGTAACATGAATAACTGCTGCAATACGCAAACCAGAATGTCCGTTTAATTATCCACTATTTACAGTCAGCAGCAAAAGTATTCGAGCACTAGCCAATAATTCCGATATCAAAAAGTATACTTAATACTATTTTGTTAAATAAATCCTTGTCGAATCATGTTCTTAGACTGACTAAGAACACGACTCAAGAAGGATTTATTTAACAAAGCAGTATGTACTGTACTTTTTTTTAGACAGTGATTTTTGCTAGTGCTCGGGTACTTTTGCTGTCAACTGTACTTGTTCTCAAAAAGAATGTAATACTAGTTTCTGAAAACATGAAGTGAAAAGATGCAGAGTTTAAGCCGACATCACATCAGTCATAAAAGTTTTTGCGCAGTTATTCGAAATAAAACTCAAAATCCAAATATCGCAATTTATACAAGATAAGAACTGAGCTAGCAATAATTCCTATTTAAAAAAGTACACTTAATACTGCTTTGTTAAATAAATCCTTGTCGAGTCATGTTCTTAGTCAGTCTTAGAACATTATTCGACAAGGATTTATTTAACAAAGCAGTATTAAGTGTACATTTTTTACATAGGAATTATTGCTAGCGCTCGAATGATTTTGCTGCCGACTGTAATGGGAAAGAGGAATACCGGTAAACAAGAATATCGGGTAGAAATTCATTTCTTCTGGAACACATTTTTAATACAAATCCTTCGTTATATTGAAAAAGAGCTATCACGTACCGTTCCATTTAGGACACTATATCCCATTAGAACACTATATCTCGAAGAAACCATCAAATTCAATCATAAACACACTTAGAGTTATTAATTCGAAGCAATGTTCATTATATTGGAAAAGTGTGTACATATTAAGCGGCACAGCGGTCATTGTTAAACGGGGTCTGCGGTTTTTCTTCTCATTTTTCAATAAATAAATCAGGCTGGAATCTTGAAAACGAAACATTGAATGATAAAATAATTTCAATATTTTTAATGAAACTGCACACACACTTCACATTTTACGATCAACTGATATTACTTAACATAAGTATTTACATCTTACAGGAACAAATTATATATAGAGGGCCCAAAAATTAAAATAAATTCGAATAATACTCGCACAGAACATTACACGATCAGAACAGAACTTTCTTCTACCTTCGCCGGTAGCGGTAAACAGAGAGGCATTCCGGTTTCACCCGCTTCAACTGGAGAGGAGTTTAGTTGTTCTGCTGCTATTGCTGGCCTTGTGGAAGGAACTATTCCAACTGCTCTAGCTTTGTAACAGAGTCCACAGTTAGGTAAGGTGGTCGTTCCGGAGTTGGTGCGGCGGAAGTAAACAGCACGGTTATCGGAATTCACAAGAATCAATTTTGCGAAAAACTCAAGGCCCGGAAATTGGTTTTGCTTATTTTGTTGTTGTAAACGTGTTTAAAGCCAATAACAGTTTTAGACATTTTTTACTTTCTCTTACCCTTAAGGTAGAGAAAGTATTGTTTTCGAGGCAAAATGTTGAGAAATGTTTGCCCGTTGTAACAAAACTCTCCCCAGGTCATTACGGATCCTCCGCCTTGTTGCCTGCTGAAACAGTTCTTCGGTTCTTTTTTTAGGTCATAGCAGTAAAATTTATAACGGTCAGGGCCTTCCAAATTCCATTTTTTTTCGTCACTGAAGATGACAGAAAGCCACTTTTCACCGTATGACGTATGCTTTCTAGCCCACTTTAGACGTTCATCTTCATGTCTCTGCTTTAAGCAATGTTTTGCTTTCATTCTCCTGTAAACAATGTGTTTTGAAGATTTAATTATTCTTGTGCATTACTTTTTTGAATTTAGGAAGTTGATGCAATTGCACGCACAGATAAATTATCAACTGAAGCCATTTTTTTAATAATATTCTATCATCACGCAACTTTGTTTTCTTTTGTTCTTCCGATTCGCTTTCGAGTATTCCATGTTCTACCTGATCTCAAATCTCTATGAATACTGCTCGATGATCTCTTTATTCTTCTCGATATTTGTACAGGGTTATGTCCTTGCGCTTTTAACTGAAAAACTCGTAATAATTTTATCTTTAGAAATTTCTATAGAACGTGGCATTCTTATCAGAATACGCAGAAAACGTCTTTTCCGAATCACAAACAAACAATCCAGTGAACTCATTAATTTATTATGCTAAAAATAAAGCAGACAATATTTCTATTAAAGGGAAAAATTATTCTGCATTTACAGAAGCAGACGACAGTAAAAATATTTTATTCTGTGAACAAAATTGTAAAAGGAAACATGTAATGCTGTATTGTGTCTATAGTTTTGGGACAGAACATTTTATATAATTTAATGTACATTTTATAATTTCAAACCTTTAATCATACTTTATATGTGTATATCAGCAAAACTGTATTTATTTATTACCTATCTCACGAATTTTAATTGTACCTTATTATTTTTTATGTTAATGTAAATTTTATTGTCTAAACGTTTTGAACACTGTGTACCGCTTTACTGAACGATTTATCAAATGTACTAAATTTTCGTTTAATGTGTTCATCCACTAAGCTCTTAAATTGTATTTTGCACTACTGATTCTTAACTAAACCGCTAATCAATGTCTGTCTATAGTTCAATAATAATTAAGTTTGACTTGCGTTGAAATACAGTCATATATCAGAATAATTTAAATAAATCCGGTAGTCAAAACATTATCTAATGTATTTTTTTTGTGATCAAAAGAAGATGTATATATCAAAGTAATTGATTTAATCTTTCCATAAAATTTTATTAAAGAATCATATTACAGCTAGAAATAAAAGGTTTTATTCTAAAAATATATATGCTTCAAGATCTCTTTTGTTCGTCAGAGGAAAATTTATTGTATTGATATTTCAAAATTATTCTCAATTTTCTTTAATGTCAAAATTTAATTAAAGTTCTTGTTTTTAATACAGATACTTAAAATACCATTTCCAAAACTCTATGAATTTTCAGTAACAAATACATAGTTCACATATTTCTGATAATACCTGTTTAACATCAATATTATTATCTTGTTTAACGAAAAAGGATAATAAATAAAAATATGTAACTTTTGTTTTGACAGGTAAGAATATGTAAATATAAGTTAGTTCATTAATTACACTATAATTTAAAAATAACATTAATTACTGTATGACATTTATTTTCAATTTATAAAAATTAATATTTTAGCTAGATGCTAGATCACCAATGTATAATTGTAATTAAACAAAAGGTGAACGTATACACGAGCTCACTAATTAATTTAACTTGAAGTGAGTAAATTAATTTTTTTTTCAATAGTCTATTTTAATAGCTTTTTCTTTATTTTTCTTTCTTTTTTTTTTTTTTTTTTTTTTTTTTTTTTGTAATTCATAATGCAGAAAATGTATTCGGAACTAATAAATAAATAAATAAATAAAGTAAAATCATATTGTTTGTTGAAAAATATGCTGTAAAATTCAAAATATTTTTTTCTTGTTTATTTACCATTTTTTTTTTTTTCTAATAATAAAAATAAGAGCTTATACTTATTTATTTTATGTTTATTTTAGTTTTTGCTCTGAAATTGTTTTCTAAATTAAAGGCATTGTCCGTTTTTAAACGTTGTAAAGTACAAAATTTGTTAATTTAAAAAAGAAAATAAACCAAGCAACAGTTTTTTAACAAATTTATCAGATTCTCGCGTTTTTAAATAAATGAGCCAGAATTGAATTGAACGCACTTCACTGCTTTATTTTGGCGACTTAGTGCCTTGGCGATTGCGAAGTATTTGTTTACGTATTATGAATTCGGAACTGATAATACGTACACAAATACTTGGAAATTGCCAAAGCGCTAAGCTGTCAAAATGAGGCAGTGGATAACGTTTCTGTGTAATTTATCCATAACGGTTTGCTTCGCTCTAGCTTGCCGCACGACCACTTTGCCGTATTGGCGCTGTTATCGTTGGCCGAAAATTTAACGTTAGATTGAGCCGATTAATATGTACTCACTTTGTCAGGAACCAATCTATTTTGAGAAGGACATGAAAAACTTTTATTCGGTCCAGCAGCTCCAAATTCACATGAAAATCAGATTGGACGTTAGAAAACTTCAAACAAAAAATTTGACGACATCTTAATATTGATCTCAATTTATAAATAGTTTTATCACGTTATGGGGATCTTTAACGACAGATATTCATCGTTATCCACGTTTTCGAATTCGGAGAAAAAATTTCTTGAATTAAAATTCTTTATTAGCTGAGAAATGTTCATGACAAGTTTTTCTAATGATCCTGTCGAGAAAATCAGTCGTATTAAACAGATAACAACATAGGTGCCAAGTCTCTCGTTTTTAAAGGGAGACTTCAAACAGGAAAATTTTCCTAGCTGATTACTGGTGTAAATTCTGATTTAAAAGTTCAAAATGTTGGCATTAGAAAGAGTAATTAAAGACAACGCAGTCGTTGATTTAAGTGGTTCTATAACCCGTTAGTAGTCGCTAGTTGGTCGATTTGCCGCCCATTCCTTCAGTTTTTATTGAACAGCTACCAAAATTTTTTTGAAGTGACATTTGATATACATAAAAGGTCGAAGTCGAATCGACTCGAATAATCGTTGATTTTGTATATCAAATGCCACTTCTAAAAATTTTTGGTGGCTTTCGAATAAGCACTGAAGAAATGGGCGGAGAATCGACCAACTAGCGACTACTCACATGTTAATGAATTCAAAAGCTTACATCCATCGTGCGAAGGTGAGCCCTCCTCTTAAAAATCTCAAATTTTAAAACTCAACTTCAGAACTAAACTAAAAGTATCTTTTCACCTCGAATTAATCGAGGTCCCGGTATTGCGCCAACGCCGATTGACTGAAGGGAAACCATACGATATAAGGGCGGAGGGGACAAAATATTCTAGATTAAAATTATGTTTGAATTGCACAAAATAATAAATAACGGTTCTGTTTCATCGGAAAATAAAATAAAATAGGTTTAAGAATTGAGAACAAGTTAATGAATTTGAATTACTGATATATTTAGAAAGTATCGAAAAAACACTTGCAAAATAACACTTCCCGAGAAAACCACCTATCTGCTTTCTCTTCAGTGGGGGTCAGCACAAAAGACAATTTTTAAGAAAACGAAAAAAAGTCTAACAGGTTTCGGAAACATGGCGAAACCAACATACTCCCCCTCCCCCTCCCCCGCAAAAAAATAAAATAAAATAAAATAAATAAATAAAATAAAATAAAAAAATATAACAACGAAATTCTGAAACAAAATTAAATTAATAGCAGTAAAATAAATATAAATGAAGCAATTATGTTTGATAAAAGTAACTCGATTAAAATAATGATTAAATATATAAATATATTTATATATATAATAAAGATGATCTATTAAGCATAGTAGAAGCCAAGCAACAGATACAAGATCACTGAAACACCAATGACCAATAAGATTAAAAAAAAAATTATCAGTGGATGAAATACAGTAATGTAAAGAAACCAGATCTATTAATTAACAGCCTGCAAAACAAACGAATCAATAAAGTAACACAACATATCTCAACTTAAAACCATAAACCCATCAAAATTAATGAAAAAATAACCTAAGGAACACAAGATAGGAAGAAAGGAGTCAGGCGGCAAGACTTGTGACTTGCCTGTGGGGTTAAAATAGTTTCACGCCGGCAACACTCATCCAGCCTGCCACGACCAGAACAGAAACCATATGGATTGTAAAAGCAAAATTTCAAAGCAGATGAATAACAATAATTCCACAAAGCAACAATGAAATTCACCAATTGATTACATTTTGTTTAATAGTATAATTAGAATTAAAAATATAGTTGACAACTCAAAAAGGAAGAAACTGAAATTTTATTGGAAAAAGAAAGTTGGCATAGTAGTACAAAGTAAATGCAACAAACTTTCTGGTTTCTTTCTTTTTTTTTTTTTTTCAAAAAACCCACCCAACCATCCAGCCTTACAACAACACCCCACCTCCGTAATCAAACATCTGCCCACCCAACCGCCACCTTTTTTATTGTCTTTTATTATTTTATAATTTTTTTGTTGATATACACAAAAGTGTACACAGCTTTTTTTATTTATTTATTTTTATTTATTTATTTTTTTTTTTTTACTGACAGAGACATGGTTAAGGATATAAAATTGAAAATACAAAGTTTTTAGGAAAACCCATTTTAGCAGTGGCTGTGATCAGTTTATTAATATTCTTGTTTTTAAACTTCGCAGAGCATAAATTATTAATTCGAAATAAATGGTTAATGATGATGTTTCTAAATACCGAAAGATGCAGACATGAATTAAAATGTGTAAATAAGTTTACTTTAAAACTAAAATCTTGCCGTTTTTCATAGATATCTGTGTAAATTTTATTACCATCGATGATTATTTTGAGATCTAAAAAGTTAATTGATTGATTAGTTTACATCAATCAATTGATTGATTGATTGAGTATTTTGAGTTAGCTTTAAATTAGGTGAATAATTGAAGGAAAAGTCATTTTGTGAGTGCTTGTTGAGATAAAATACAATAATATCATCGATGTAACGATAAAATCGAACATCATCATTGCAAATTTGCTTTTCATAATAATAAAGCTAGAGATCTGCCAAAATGCTGGAGCTACAACCTCCTTGTGGAATGCCTAATTGTTGCAAATAGATATCGTTGTTGTGGAAGATATAGTTATTATGGATAACAAAGTTAAGAAGTGTTTTAAAATTTTCTGCTTTAAAATTGCGAGGAAGATTAATTTGAGCTTTAAATTCTTGAAAAAGTTTGTAAATGATATTACTAAGATCTGATAACTCAATATTATTGAAAAGATCTTGAAAGTCAAAAGTCATAATAATGTCTATTGAATCGAGAGATTTGATGTATTGAATTAATTGAAAGCTATTTTTAAGACAGTGTAAATTATCAACTTTGCAAGTACAATTGTAAATTTGTTTTAAAATATCCAGTAGAGCTTTATTAGCATTATTGTTATAAGTGTTACAATATATATATATATAAACAATATACGTGGTAAGAGTAACTTAATGAAGGTCATACTAGTTCGCTATGTTCCCACCCAGACCTGAAAAGCGAAAAGCTATTCTATTAAGTTAGACTTACTGCAAAGGTGAAATTGTACAAAAAATAAAGCAGGTCTACAGAGCAGATACGGTGAATTTACACGCAGCGGCCTATAACTGGCATGTTCTTTTCCGGCATTCAAATCTCATAGTCCAAACTTTCCAAGTCACTCACTCTCTCGTAGCTGCATTTCCGACAAGGGGCGCTTCGCACATTGGACTTTCTACTATTACCACAATCGAAACATTTATTAAAATTATTGGTGTAAAACTTTATAAAATTCAATGAATAATTGTTGTTATAAATAAGATTAGAAGCAAATCTAAAAACTTGTTTATAGTAATTTGATTGATTATTACAAATTTTATAAAATCTATTTAGTTGAAAATTGAAATATTAATGTAGATTTTTTTTTTTTTTTTTTTTTTTTTGCAAATTGCTGAACCAATGAGGCATGCTATAACTAATAACTGAAAAATTGTTCCTTTTATCATATAGATCTAAATTTAAAGTTTTATGCTGAGCAGTAAGAGAAATGTCTATGAAATTAACGTAATCATCTTTATCCTTGGCTTTATTTAAATGTAAACAAGAAGGATATATATTTTTTAAAACATCTGTGAAATCAAAATTTAAGACAAAAAATATCATCTATACATCAAAAAATGTTTTTTTTTTTTTTTATTAACAAAATAAGGACATTAATAATAATAATAATAATAATAATAATCAATTAGCAGCTGTACTGGAATAATTGGTACCCATTCCGATACCATGTATTTGTTTATAAATTTTATTATGAAATGCTATGAAATTATTGATAAAACGAAAGTGGCAAAGACTTAAAAATAAATCACTATCGATCTTTAACTCATTTACAATATAAAAAAAATCAAATAATTTAATTAAAGTGTTAAATAATAAACCAATAGGGATAATGCAAAATAAATTTTAAAAATCAAATGTTTGTACAGAAGTACGCGTGTACCTACTTTTTAATTTTTCAATAACCTCATAACTGTTGTCTATGCACCAAATATGTTTCCTTTTATAATTTTGTATAATGTTTTAGTGCTGCCTTTGTCGCCTATTTTTTACAAATATATTTCAATTAATATGTAAATAATATATATATATATATATATAATGTAACAAATATCGCAGAATAGTGCAAGAAATACTTTTTTCAAATGTAAGATATATTCACTAAATACTGTTAGAGAGGTATATTAACTTCAAAAACTTTAAATGTTCATTATAAAACCATAATATTCTTTTGATAATAAACTTATTAACTTGTACACGTATATGTATATATATGTGTATGTGTGTGTAATATCCAGATGAGATTATTTATCAAATGAATTTATAGAATGAATAATTATTCATTATTAAGATATGAAAAATTTTCAAAAATCTGAAAATATATCTTTAAGGGCGAACACATTCCAGGAGAAAAAAAAAAAAAAAAAAATCGATTTGTGGAAGTCTTATAAAATAATGTCCATTGTGTGCTCCATACCTTGTGTGTAAATGAAAAATAAAGTTTAAAATAATAATAATAACAATAATAATGGGGAATTACCATAAAAATATAATGATGCCAAGTACAAAGAAGATTTCTTATCAGGCTTTTATTTCTGTGTTATTTGGTCGTAAACATACATTTTCAACTACGAAAATGTTTTAAAAAAGTAAGTATTTACGTTGTGGCATACTTTTAATTTTAAATAATAATTTTGTGAATATTTTACTATATTCTTATTATTTAGCCGGTCCATTATAGTTATGTATAGTAAAATTTGACGTTCATCTTAATAAATAGCACAGATAGTTTCTTTTCTGTTGGACAAAATTTAACCGATATATTTAGTTTTAATGTTGATAATTTATTCTCACTCTCACAGATTTCCTTATAAACTATATACCGACACTTAAAATAGCCCCCCAAAAAATGCAAAAACAATCTAAAATAAAAAAAAAAAAAAAAATGTTTTATTAGAGCATTATTTTAATAAAAGAAAATAAAATTATAAATTATTTCAACTAACTTAAAAAGAAATTGTCAATTTTCTAAATACATGATTTATTTAAAAGTTTTTAAAAATAAGTATTAGCAGTATACAATAGTGCTAAAAAAGAAAAAATAAATATTTTCTTACAATTAACATATGCATTTAATAATAGCAATATTCTACTCTTTTATGCTTTATTGGTCTACAAAATATTACTGTCATTGTCTAATACGTCAAAAATTCACAAAGATTTATGTAAATGCAAATAAGGAAAAATATATGATGCAATTAAATAATGATGGTTGATTTAAGTAAATTTCCAATTCAAGAAATAAATAATGAATTAATATTGATAAATTTTATTTACAAAATTTCAAGGTAGATTTTTAAGATCCGGAACATCACTAAATTCCTTTCCAGTTGCACTCATGTGCCCCAAGTTGCCTGTGAGATCCTTGGAAGAAAAATATAAATTTGATACAGATAGAACTTTGATTTCTGTAGATATGTCGCATTTAATATTTTTTTGCGTTTCCATTTTCCCTTTTCTGCGCCTGAAAATACAGTTCAAATCAAAATAAATCTTTACTTTTTAAATTTTTTTATAAAATAATAAAAATAACTTATGAAATTTGCTTTTACTCCTAATAAACTACAATATATTTATTTAAGCGAAAGGAGATTTGTATACATATTTACATACAAAGGAAGTTTTTAGTATAAAGATATTTGTATAAAATACTCTAAAGTTTACTTCCAGCTATTGTTTTACATTGAAAAAAGTGTGTATCTATATCTGTACTTAAAATATTATAACAAAGAAATTGTCGATGGAATGCACACCTGCAAACATCTAGTTTGCCACAAACTCCGCAGAGAATCATATGTAGGGGAGACTGGGGTGCAATGGACGACTCCCTATAATTGTATTTATTTATTTATTTATTTATTTATTTTTTTTTTTTTTTATGATTCGCCTTTTGTTACGTAGATCGCAGCACTGCAGTGATAAAACTTAACCAGCAACTTCGTGCCAAACTGACAATTTAGCCATTTTAGTCGTGAAAATTAGTTTCCAGTAGCCAAAAGTAAATATATTTTGATTTAAACATTTTTTTTTCGTTTCATCATTCAAGAATTATGATCTGAAAGAAGCTAATTAGCACAATAAAGAGCTAAGGTCATCTATTATTATATTTAATATCATTAAAATATCGTTTAGAGGGATTTATTATTATTATTATTATTTAAACATTTGCTGTTAGAGGTCCACACGGGGTACAATGGACCGCTAAGAACCGGGGAACAATAGTCCATTTACCCCAGTTCCTGTCATATTAAAATGATTTACGAAATCTACATTTTTGAAGTGTTACCTATAAATTATACTTAAAAATTTCATAGCTAACCTTAATTAGATCTATCATGTGTTCAAAGATGAATAAGAAAGCAATTTATTTTGAGGTTTCTTTTTATTTATTTTTAACAAGCCGCCTTAAGCGACCAGCTGGTTTACGATCCTTGAAAAATCTGACCGTGTAAAAGACCGGCACGGTGGCGCCTGCGGCACTTTCTTGCCGTTTCAGGAGCTACAACAGCTTATTCGCTTATTGTTCAAGTACTTTTATTGAAAATTCTAACTATAACAAATTCTCGCTGAATGGCGCCTGCGGTGCCCTATTTCCGTTTCATGATCTAAACAGAGTGTTCGTTTACCGTGCACGCATTCCTTGAAAAATCTCACCGTATTAAAATTTCGCTCGGTGGCGTCTGCGGCGCCTTCTTCCCGTTTTAGAACCTACAACATCTTGCTCGGTCATAGTGAAAATACATTTGAAAGTTCTAATTGTTGCAAATATCAGCTCTATGGCGACTGCGACGCCCTTTTACGTTTCGTGATATGAAACAATTTATTCATTCCTCGTGCAAATAGCCCTTTAAAATTATGATCATAGCAATTTAATCGTAACTATTTTTTATAATATAGAGATACAGAGTACAAGAAAGTATTGTGGAACCGATTTTCGAAACGTGCATCTCGCATAGTTCAAAAACGAATAGTCGTTGAATGTTCTAAATTTGTATTTTAAACTCTCGTGATATCTACTTGTACACCTCCAATTTTGGTTTTGACACCACTCCGTTTTGAACTTAAGAAAGAAAAAAAAAAGATTTTTTTTTTTTTTACGTTTGTATTTGTGTGCAATGCATAATTTAAAAGTGGTTGAATGTAGAACGTTGAAAAATTATATACAAGTTTTATATAATATTTTTGTTTTTTCATTATGCGACAATCCGTTTAGGAGATATTCATAGAAATGCAAAATGACCAAAAACTGAAAATATTTGATAGTCTCATTATGGCGCTATTACACGCCACAACATTTCGCGCAACTTTAATTTAAGTCGATTTTTTCTACAACTTATAGAGGCTGCAATACAAAACAAGGTTGTATATGTTCATTCAAAGATTTCCAGAATTTTTTTTTTGTTGTTGTTGTTATTATTATTATTATTATTATTATTTCTTATTATTTTTTCTTTTATGTTCAGTACATGCTGAGAGGCTTCTACTTAACTCTATTTTCTTGATGAGTAAAAGGAGCTTTGTCTGCACTCTGGGGCTCACACTTCTGATTGCAGAATTACAAAACTTGGCACGGAGACACTTTGGACTCATTGAGACGGGATTCGGACAAAATATCGCGGGACAAAATATTCGAATATGATTTTTTTCAATATATATATATATATATATATATATATATATATATATATATATATATATATATATATATATATATATATTGATTACATCCATTGACTTTTCTGTTTCTTTACCTAAAATTTATTCTTTAATTTCAATTGTGTGCACTGTGCATACCTTAGCAACGGATATTAAGCTATTTATTACTTATTTATTTTATCCAATAATTTAAAGGTGAAATACTTTTATTATTATTATTATTATTATATTTATTGAAAATCGAATAATAATGCAGTATAAATAAATATTCCGGTGTGTCACTCACACGACTTTCTCTTACCCTGAAATTTAATACTTGAAATACAGGTTCCAGATTAAGGGGTAAGATAACGAGTTCTGTTATGTAAACCTATGTTAAAAATAATCAAATTAAGCTTTGGAAGTGTTTCATATGATAATTAGTTCTGTGCAAAAGGGGGCTACTGCCCCACTCAATCCCCGTTTCATTACTGCACCTACATTTAAATAGACGTTAAATCTGTTATTAAAATTAAATTTAACTTAAAATTATTCAGACAACTTTCGCACGCAACATTCCCTGGAACATATTAGTCTTGAAAAAACTTTTCCAGCAAAAAACTATATTAATTTGAAAATACAACTTTTGGATCTCCTGAAATTATTCGTTTTTAAGTTACACTAAGACACACAGACAAAGATGAAATGTTAAAAAATTTGACTTTGTTAACCACTAAGCCTCAAAACGTGTAAAAATGCAAAAAAAAAAAAAAAAGCGGTGAATATTTAACTTAAAAACATACATTATTTATAATATGCCTATGAGGAATTCATTTCAATTCCTCAGCAGCTTTCCTGGACATGGTAAAATATTACAGTAAAGAATTTCCCTAACAATAAAAAAGAATGTTATCGCTTAAGTATATGCAACCTTGTATATCTTTTGAAGATTATGTACAAATCACATGGTGCACCTAAACATAATTCTGTTGTGATAATACACGACACAACCTGAAATACACGTCCACCAATTTTCATCTATTGTCGCACTATAATCTAGTTCTTTTGTGTAGCCCTGTAAACTAACAGTGAATGATGTCCCTACCATATTCTGCATGAGACATGTTTTTATGCATATAAAAAATATATATTAATTTTATTTGATTTAGTGCAGTCTATAGACGTTAAACTCTACTTACCTGGAATTTCCCCCATAGACGTAATGTACTTATATGAATTCTCTTGGGTGTCCATGTACACGAACCATTTGCTTCATCTCAACGAAAAGCTTCCTGTAGAATCCCTATGTGATACAAATTTATAATACCAAGTTTGGACATTCTGCTATTATTTGTTCTTGAGATATGATGATAACAGTCACACAGACTGACACACACACACAGACCAATCGCTAAAAACATGATTTTTGAATTAATGAAACCTCAAAACGTGTTAGTATAACAAAAACTCACTTTTGAAAATTTGACCCCAAAACAATACTTTCTCTACATTATGGGCAAGAGAAAGTAAAAATTAAGTATATTAATTTTTAAATTTAAAAAATTAATTATAACAGTTATATTTATCTATAACTTTTACACTATAACACCTTTTAAATTTTTATTACTTTAATTCCTTTGAAAGAGAACCTTTTTTTTCCTCTTACCCATATATATGGTAGAGAAAGTATTGTTTTGGGGACAAATATTCGAAATTGAGTTTTTGCTATATTTACAAGTTTTGAGGTCACCTGAATCCGAAAAACAGGTTTTTAGCGGTTGATCTCTGTGCGTCTGTGTGTATCTTATCAGTATATCTCAGGGATAAATAGCAGCAGGAAGTCCAAACTTGGTATTCTAAATCTGCATCATATAAAAATGCTACACTAAACTTTTCATTGAGGTCAATCAAATGGTTCGTGTAGAGGGACATTCAAGAAAATTCAAATACATTACGTCTATGGGAGTAATTGCAAGCAAGTAGTATTTAACATATATAGTCTGTATAAAAACAAATGAAACGAATATATATTTTATAGGCTTAAAAGTAAGTTTCATGTAGAATATAGTATGAAAATTCTTCCCCATTCGTTTACAGGGCTTATCATAATAACTACAATATGGTTTTGTAATACTTCGAAAATCATGGAAGTGCAGTTCAGGCTGTGCTACAAGTTATTTATATAGGATTATATTTAAGTGCACAATGTGGTCTGTACATAATTTTTAGAAGAGGCACAAGGATGACAATAGTTAAGCAAAAATATTCTTTTTTATTGGATATAGTTATTGGAAGTGCTTTACTATAATATTTTACCCTGTTCGGGAAAATTGTTTAGAATTTAATTCCTCATAGCCCTGTGGTAAATAAAGTTTTTTTAAAGCAAAATATTTAGCTTTTGTTTTATGTATATTGACACGTTTTGAGATTCTCTGAAAAGGCACGTTTTTAACTTTTAATCTTTGTCTATGTCTTTTATCAGAGTAACTCAAAAACAATAAAATTCAGGCAATTCAAATGATATTTTGAAGTTAATGTAGGATGGTTATCGTAATTCATAAATTCAAGGAATGGTGCGGGTGAAAGTTGTCCGAATAATTTGAAATGAATATTTAAATTTAATAACTTCTTGTCAATTATCCTAAAATGTAAATACAATATTAAAACGGGTGGTTGAAGAGGGGCTTTAAAATTGTTTATAATGAAGGTTTATATAACAGTATTCGTTTTCTTATCCCTTAATGTTCAATCTGCCTTTATGGTATTGAATTTCAGGGTAAGATAAAGTCATGGGAATGCAACACCAGACTATTATTATTTTTTATTTAGTTATTATATTTATCGTAAAAGATGGTAATGTGCTTGAACTTATTAAAATTTAAGTTTAATTAATTATTATTATTATTTATTTAATTCATTTTAAAAGAAAATCTACTTTTTTCGTTTATCCATTATATTGGTCGGAACGATATGGTAATTTAGTGTAAAGAGCGAGATCTATAAAATACATGTTAAAAACTAAATATTTAATAGACGTTGATATACAGGCATCTTTAACATTATAGTTCTTGAATAACAGCAGATCAATCCATCGTTGGTAAATACTCAGATTGAAGTACCTGGAAAAGACCTTTCTGCAGGCAGTGGGAACCAAGATCCGATAGAATGCGGGCGGAAAAGTACCTGCTGTAGGCAACGGTTACCCGAGTCGTGGTTTAGAAAGATTTTAATTTTTTTTTTTTTTTTTTTTTTTTATAATGTGATTAAAAAAAAAAAAATAAATAAACAGTGATTCAGTCCTTTTGAAAATTCGTTTAAATATAATGACCAGCGAAGCGGGCATAATCTGCTGGTTTCAAATAATTTAGTTTTAACATTTTATAAAATAATAATAATAATAATAATTAGTTAATTCTTTTGTTCTCTGATTTCTTTAATATGCTGTTGTTTCAGTATGTTTTAGTATGACAACAGAATGAAAATCAAAATTACATACGACATAATAAAAGAAAAATTATATTTGTTTCGTATTGTACTAAATGAATATGTTAATAGCTATACTAACTAATACTAAACACTGTATATATATATATATATATATATATATATGTATAATGAGTATTTAGTATTACATTTACTTACTTGAAGAAAGAAAAGTAAGTAAAGTTCTTTTCAAAATTTTCTGCATCTTCTAGAGTTTGTGGCAAATTCTTGTTCAGAGTTTCAGGCAGAAAAATAGAAAAAAATAAGGAAATGCTGGAAAGGATGGCAAATATCAAGAATGGAATGAATCTTTTATATTCACCCTGTTTCGAAACAAATAAATAATTGACAGCTTTTAAATACAAAAATATAATACTTATTATAATATTTATTATGATACTTATATATATATATATATATAAAGAAGTGAATTCATAAACAAATTACTGTTTCGAAATTGCTTTTTCGGGATTTGATTTTCATGCTATAGTCATTGATATTTTAGTTTACTGAACGATTGCGATTATGAGAAAAAATAAAAATAAAAAATAAAAATCTGACGTAAAATATTTTTTTTATCGGTTTTAACTTTTAATAATGCACAAAGTGAACTTTAAAAAACACCTGTCATACAAAAAAAAAAAAAAAAAAAAAAAATCTTAATTTATTTTATATGTTTTATTTAAATCAGAGTCCAACATTTTGTATATAACGAAGAAAAATATCTTAGCATCAAATAATATTATGTGAAAAATAAAATGTCAGAAAAATCAATGTGTTTCGCATCAATTTGTTAAAACGCGTTACTACCAATCTCACTTAGTTACGAGAACTAAGGTTACGGTCTTTGACCTAGCCTTATGGTGTTTTTCTTGGATTTCTCTGAAACTTGCATGGATACGGAATAAGATGACTTAAAAAATTACCTCCAAGGATAATACAAAACTCAGGTCTATGTTCCAAGATAAGATATTTTACTTTAACCCCCTCTAATATTTCCTTAGTTACCAGATTATGTGTTTGATACACGGTTCAGACTTTGTTGTTCGTAATGGTGTGGAATTCAATTAAGTCTGTAGTACTAACTCAAAATAATAATAATAATAATAATAATAATATTGAAATACTTATAACCGAAAAATCGAAAAAATAAAAATAAAAATAAAACATGCATTTCTTTGATTTTGTGGTACTCTTGATAATTTTAAGAAAAAGATTGTAAATCTGAATTGTATACTTTAATTACCTTACATAACATCTCAAGCTGCATATATGACACATTGAAATGATCATTTAAACTTCCAACATTTTGATTGAAATTGTTTAGTAACTAAAATCAATCAATCTCTAAGTTGTTTACAAACACATTACATTGAAATCTTTTAATCTTTATCGAAATCAATGATGACATATTGAAAACTGTATTTTGTGGAGATAAGAATAATAGGCTAAAATAAATATCTGCAAGGTCGAGGATTAAAAGTTATATATTCTTAAGTACTGAAAGTCGCATAAAAATGCTAAGTCAGAAAAAAGAATGTATTAATAATTCATTAACTATAAATGTTGTTGAAAGAGAGTATTTTAACGAAATAAAAAAATCTGGAGTGACTCCACTCGACTTTCCGAACAATAAGTAATTAACGTTTTTATAAATAAATTAAAGTAAGTGAACTCATTAAATAAGCAAAAAAGAAAATCATAATAATGTGTATGAGAAATTTTCTTCATATAGTATGTTGTTTAGCTTAATGCCATTGCGCTTCAAGTAATTTGGAGCCCACGGATCATAAAGACCAATTTTCGTTGTGTCTCTGTAAAAATCTGTAAGTACTACACTCACCAAAATCTATAAAGTTCGTACGATGGTTACCTAAAACACACATATAAATTTTTCAATGAATCAGACGAGGCTTTTACACGCTATTGCATTGTAAATAATCCGAGCCCATAAGTGACAATGATACAGTATTTTTCTTTGTGTCCTTGAAAAAAAAAAAAACTGTGTGGTTTCTGCGACAGTGATCTGTAACATGTGAATGAATTTTCAGTTCATTCAAATAGAGAGTTTACTCGCAATCACACTGTAAATAATTTGAGACCATAGAACATAATGTTAAAAAAATTTTCTTTGCGTCCCTGCAAACACCCATAAGTGCTAGATTCACCAAAATCTTTCAATTCAATCGGATAAGGGATTTAGAAGCTAATGATTTCAGCCCATAGACAATAATGATAAAGATTTCTTTGTTGTATCCCTGTTAAAAAACTATAAGTACTAGATTCACCAAGAGCTATACAGTTCGAGCTACGGTGGCCTGTAATACATATATAAATTTTCAACTCATTTTGGTAAAGTATTTAGACGTTATCGCACTTCGAATAATTTCAACGCGTAGATCATAATGATAAAGTGTAAAAAAAAAAAAAAAAAACTGTAAAAAAAAAAAAAAAAAAAAAAAAAAAAAAAAACTATAGGTGCTAGATTCACCAAAATGTATGCACTTTGTGCAAAAATGACCTACAGTATGCGTGTAAATTTTCAACTAAATTGAAAAAACTGTTTAGACGCTATCTCAGTTAAAAAAAATATTTGGCCCATTTCGACCATAATTATAAAGAATTATTCCTTGCGTTTCTTAGCATAAAAAAAAAAAAAAAAAAAAAAAAAAAAAAAACCTACTTAGTTTCCCTCCCCCCTCCTTAGCTTAAAAAAACTATAAACGCTACATTCAAGAAAATTTATACAGTTCATGAGGCAATTTCTCATAACGTGTGTATAAATGTCTATCTCAATCGAGTAAGGCGTTTTGACACTATCGCACTTTAGAATAGTATGGTCCATAGACCATAATGATAAACAATTTTTCTTTGTGTCCATGTAAAAAAAACTATAAGTACCAAATTACCCAAGTTATTAAAATTCCAAATTATTAATACTCACTAAAATCAATAAGGTTTGAGCTATGGGGACCTATAACATACGTACCAAATTTCAGCTCATTTGAACAAAGCGTTTATACGCTATCGTGTTCCCTCACATACATATACACATATATACACACACATACACACATACATATATCATCGTAAAAGTAGTAAATAGGATTACTTAAGCCGTAACATTCTGTTTTATTGTTAGTGGAAGTGCTTTACTATAAATACTTTACCATGTCCAGGAACGCTACTAAGGAATTGAAATTAATTCCTCATGACCATGTGGTTAATAATGCACTTTTTAAAGCTAAATATTCATTGCTTTGTTTTCTGTATAATTGCACGTTTTGAGGGTTCCGGAATACCGAAGTCAAGTTTTAACGCTTGAACTTTGTCTGTGTCACTTAGAGTACATTTAAAACAAATAATTTTAGGTGATCAAAATGTTGTATTTTGAAGTTAGTATAATACGTGTGTTACTAGAAAATTTTTATCAAGATTTATATTTTCCAAGGAATTTTGCATGTGAAAGTTGTCTTAATAAGTTTAAATGATCTTTTAAATTTAATAACATATTTTAAATCTATATAAATGTAGATACAATAATGAAACGGGGGCTGGAGGGGGCTGACGCCCCCTCAAAATGAATTATTTGTCAGATAAAATTGTTACGAAGCCTAATTTCAATTATTGTAACACAGGTTTACATAACAGTGCTTGTTACCTTACCCCTTAATCGTCAATCTGTATTTATAGTATTAAATTTCAGGGTAAGACAAAGTCGTGTGAGTGGCACACCATATTATTTATTTTGTTCTTGTTCTTTATTAAATAAAAATATTGATGTTTGTTTGGATTTATATTTATATGCTATAATAATTTTTTTTTTTTTTTTTTTTTTTTTTTTTTTTGTATTATTCTTTGTAAAAATGAAGAAAACGCCAGATGCATAATAAGTTCTTGTATTCTGCAATTTAATTTTCCAAGTGGATTTCTTATTTATCAAAAGTATAATCTTTATTCTAAATGGACTTCTGTTAGTCCAGAGAAAAAAAAAGAACAGTAACACAGAGTTTTTTTTAGAACATATAACCACTAATAATTTCTCTCACAGACGTAATGTATTTGAAATTTCTTGGACTTTCCTATGCTCATGCTATCCGCTTAATCTCAATAAAAAATTTAGTGTAGTATATTTATATGACACAGATTTAGAATACTGAGTTTGTATTTTTTGCTGTTATTTATTCTTTAAAAATGCTGATAACAGACACACAGACAGACACACACAGAGACCAACCGCTGCAAAAGCCTGATTTTTGGATTAAAAGAACAACAAAACGTATAAATACAAGAAAAACTCAATTTTGAAAATTTGTAACGAAAATAATACTTATACTACCATATATATGTGTAAGCGAAAGTGAAAATCTAATATCTGCCATGAAAGATTTCATAAACGCTTAAAAACGAAATTAAAGTAATAATAATAATAATAATAATAATAATGCAAAATGATCATGCAAAAGATAGTTTCAAAAAAGAAGAATTTAATCGTAATATTTTTAGAGATAATTATAAGCGTCCGCGAGGATATTTAAATATTTTATTCTAGTACAGTTAATTAAAAAATATATATACCTTATTATAAAATTTACATTTTAAAAATAAATAATTTATTGCAAGGAAATCTTAACCCTTAATCTGCCAAGGAAACTTTACAAGATTTGCTTCAATGTGCCACTGTTTCTTTTCAACTCTCAAATGAGTAAATCTTTAAAAAACAGTGTAAATATCATTAAAACCTGAATAAATTACTACGTCACAAACGCCAAAGAAAAATATTGGAAATGCATACAGCTGTTTCGGCAGCCTTAAGCGTGCAGTCTTCAGTGCAAAAAGTCTTCAGTGCCTTTTTGCACTGAAGACGGCACGCTTAAGGCTGCCGAAACAGCTGTATGCATTTCCAATATTTTTCTTTGGCGTTTCTGATGTAGCAATTTATTCAGGTTTTAATATTTCAACGCCAAGTCTCCTGTTATTAACTGTAAATATCATCTTTATGAGAACTTATTTTCAATTCCTGAGCAACTTTCCTGGACATGGTAATATATTATAGTGAAACACTTCCACTTACAAATGAAAAAGAATGTTATGGCTTAAATATTGGTGGCCCTCCTAAAATTTAATACTATAAATATATTTTGGATATTAAGAGGTAAGATAACGAGTACTGTTACGTAAACCTATGTTAAACAATTCAAAGAAATGAAGAGTTTTATACGATAATTAGTTATGTGGGTTCAACCCCCGTTTCATTATTACACATATATTCACCCCCCTCTACCCATCGTTTCAATACTACACCTATATTTATGTAGAACTTAAATCTGTTATTAAAAATAAAAGTTCACTTAAAACTATTCAGACAACTTTCACACGCAACATTCCTTGAAATTTATCTGTCTTCATCAAACATTTCCAGCAACAAACTTATATTAATTTGAAAATAGAACTTTTGGATCTTTTGAAATTATTCTTTTTTAAGTTACTCTAAAAGACGCAGACAAAGATCAAACTTTAAAAAACTTGACTTCGATAATCAGGAATCCTCAAAACGTGTAAATATATATATATATATATATATATATATATATATATATAAAACAAGCGATTAATATTTGGCTTAAAAGCACACACTATTTGTGATATGTCTATGAGGAATTCATGGACATGGTAAAATATTACAATGAAGCACTCCCACAAACAATTAAAAGGAATATATTCGCTTAAATATTTGCAGCCCTGTATATCTTTTGAAGATTATGTACAAACCGCATAGTGCACATAAATATAATCCCATAGTAATAATATACGCCACAACTTGATATGCACTTCCATCAATTTTGAGCTATTGTCGCACTATAATCTTGTTCTTTTGTGTGGCCCTGTAAAAGAACATGCCATATTCTACATGAGACATATTTTTACGCATATAAAAAATATATATTCATTTAATTTGGTTTAGTGCAGTCTATAGATTTTAAACTCTACTTACCTGTAACTTTCCCCATAGACGTAATGTATTTGAATACTCTTGAATGTCCCTGTACACGAACCATTTGCTTCATCTCAACGAAAATCTTAGTGTAGCGTCCCTATATGACACACATTTAGAATACCAAGTTTGGACTTTCTGGTGCTATTTGTTCTTGAGATATGGTGATAACACACACACACACACACACACACACACACAGACATACAGACATACCAACCGCTAAAAACACGATTTTCGTATTCAGGGGACCTCAGAACATGTAAATATAACAAAACTCACTTTTTAAAATTTGACTCAAAATCAATACTTTCTCTACCTTATGAGTAAGAGAAAGTAAAAAAGAAATTTCTTACCAAGTACACTATATAAGGCATGAATAAATTTGATCCAAGTCCTATTGAACTGGTCACTGCAATTCCCGTATCCCTCAAAGCAGTGGGTAGTATTTCCAAAGCTTGTTGATAAAGAATCATATATGATGCACTGACAGCAAGCTTAGCTAAGATAGATGCTATAACGTCTACAGTATTATGATCTAAGGGGAAAAAACAAATCTCATTATTTTAAAGAGATACAAAATCGAAGAATACTTAATTTTAAAGATATAATCGTTAAATCAATGAAATAATCCGTTACATTGGGGGAGTTTTTTTTTTTTCTTCTGGGAAATAATTACCTGGATTAAAGGTTTGGTTTTATATAATTCTCTTCAATCTGCGGCAATTATAGAATACTAGCTGCTGTGCCCGTTCTTTGCACGATAATTTAATTATAATTCACAGTATATTATTAAAAAAATGTTTTTCTTAATTGAAGTTTACTACGCTGATGAAAATAGAGAATAAATTATCATAGTTAATAAGTACAAGCTTTACATTTTCACTCGTATATATACATCTTTTAATGTGCATATTTGAACACCGTCTTGAACATAACTTTTTCTCAACAACCGAAAAACAATTTTTAATGCCATTTACCTTCAAAAAAAAAAAGTTACAATACCTAGTAAAAAGTCGCCAAGAGGGTTATATACTAAAGTTTTACGTATTCTTCAATATTCATCTGCATCGGAAATACATAAATCCGATATCGATAACAGGGAATCACTTAACATATGAGTTTTAAAATAGAGGAAACAATTATATTTTGGAACAGCTTTAATAGCAACAATTATCGAAATTTGAAATTTGGCACCTAAGTACCTCAGTCGTTTCTCGCCAAAGTCTCTTCTAACGTAACTGCTATAGCCATTTTAATTCATCGCAAAAGTGGGACAAACATTTATGCGTCAGCAGTAATGTACTGTTTTAAAGCTGTGCCCAAGTCATTGAAGGAACACACTTCTTTCCGACATTTTTTTTTTTTTTTTTTTTTTTATGTGGAAACTAATGTATAATAACATATTAATTTCATCCATTGTCTTATTATTACAGTGGATGGAATATTGTTTTATTACGGAATAGAATAAAGAGTGTCAAAAATGACTCATTTTGATTGTACGAAAAATTGTTTGGCAATTACTGTGTTATTAACGATGATTTGTTATGATTTTTGTTTTTTGTTTTTTGTTTTTTTAATTAAATGATAAAGCAAGAAAAACTTGTGAAAACATTACATCTTTACCTTTGAGCTTTATTTCTTTACTTTTCATTTAATGCAATAATCTAGACATAAATATGATTTCCATTAAATATTATGAAATAAATACTGCATTTGATATATATATATATATATATATATATATATATACGATAGTACTTTTTTTTTTTTTTTTTTTTTTTAATCTACGATTTTGTATTGTCGCAATTTGTAGTGTTCCGCCTGAAGTTTTACATTTCTTTTTATGATGAAAAGAAAATTAACGTGGAAATATATTATTACTAAAAATAAAGTTTCTAAAAGTAAATAATGAACTCTTCTGATAAACTCAAATAAATAGAAGAGGCTTAAATTTTATAAAAGAAATGGAAATTTTTTGAAAGTAAAGAAGTTTTGTGACCTATATTTGACTATTAAAAATTTATTAAATTTATAAAAACAGTATATCGAAATTTTCTATTGTTTATAAGCCAAACATAAATAAATAAATAAGTAAACATATTTATTTCATGTCGAAAAAAATGAATGTGAAAACATTTTTTTTTTTTTTTTTTTTTTTTTTTAATAATTAAAAAAAAATCTGAGAAAAATCGTTTTAACGAAATAGTCTAACTTCAGTATAGAACTCTTTGAGGAAATTTGAAATTTGGCACCAAAGTGACTCGGACGTTCCTCGCAGAATATTTAATTTCACATTTGTGATAGCCATTTTAATTCGTAGCCAGAATGATAGCAGAAATTTAAAAGCCGTCAAAGGGCTCCTATGCTAAAGTTATAAGCACTAAATTTTAAGAAAAGAATACATTTAGTAATTCTGGGGAATGAAACACAGTTTTTAGATGCATTTATATGGAAAATTAGTTTAAAATATGTCCTGTCGTTCTATATTAAATTCTGTTTAAAAAGAATATAAGAAACATTCTTTATTGTGTATATATATATATTTATTTAAGATAATACGTGCAATACTTATTTTTTAATTTTATGAATAATTAAATATAGAAATTATAAGCATTTTACCAAAATAATTAATTAAACAGCACAAAATAATAAAGTGCATAAAAAAAAATATAAAAAAAAACTTGCACTTAAATAACCATTACTTTCTATAAAATACCTTTTATATACAAAACAATCGAACTTTTAAAGGGAATCACAAGTTTTAAAAAGAACTTACAGAAATAAGGAAAGATATCTTATGTGTAAGAGAACGTTTACAAAAAAAAAAAAAAATAAATAAATAAATAAAAATAAAAAAATAAAAAAATAAAAAATCAACGAACAAAAAATCAAATTTCTTGTCAAAAATCGTCATTTGTAATTTATCTGAATTTCTAGATATAATTTTATTTGTTAGTAAAAGCGTTTTTTCTTATATATCTGTAAATAGAATTTTAAACTGGGTACAGACTAATCCTGAGCCAAGTGTCACTGAATTCCGTCCAGCAGTTTTCAGATGATACCAGTCGAATAAAAAACATTATTTTTACCTCCACTCCTCTCATGCACATAGAAGAAATATCCTAAAATCCTTTTGGGGTTCCCTAATGTCTAAAACGTAAAAAATATGCTTTTTATTTATTTATTTATTTATTTATTTTCATTTAGTGCGTTTTCCTGACAAAAGCCTTATGACGCATGCGCAGTCATATTTTTCACCAAAATCTCTAAACATAATCAAAGTTTTTAAATTTTCGATATATACATATAAATAAATAATTTTAAGTTAGGTACAGACAGGAATTCCTGTCAAGTGCCGTTGAATTCTGTCAAGTCTTTCTCCCATAATACCCGGACAAAAATAGCGTTACAGGCATAGGGACGCAACAAATGCACGTACACACACACACACAAACAATCACAGGCACACACACACTCAGAAAAATTTCTTAAATCACTTTTGGTTTTCACTGTGTGTGAAACTTAAAGATATCGTAAAATTATTGTTTCTGAAAAATTTACAAACAAAAGACTGATTTTATTAATACAAATGGTTTATGACTCATTTTAAAGTTTAACATATGATCAAGTAAGTGGCATACGAATATGTTTTTTTAACATTTCGTATTAGCATTTCGTTTTAGCATTTTATTGTGAATAGTACATATACGTGTATAAGAAAATAAAAATGAATTTTTTTCCAAATTTTCCTTATAGATGGTCTCTTTTGTCTCTTTTGCTTCTGTTATTACCTTCTGTTATATTCAATAGATGAAAGTATTGGATTCATAAAAATTTTCGACCTTGGTTTTTTGATGAATTTACGAGTTTTGAGAAATGAATAACACGATTTAACTATTTTTAGAAAATGTCTGTTTGTCTGTATATGTGTGTGTATGACAAAATTTTGCGGCAACTGTATCTCAGGTACTACTGCACAGAATTTCATACAAATTGGTATATAGTTACACATTGACATAAATTAGCGCCTATCAACTTTTGGTAAAAAATGTCCAACAGCTTGCGTTGCCAACCTGCTTTTTCTAAATTTTTAACATGGTGGTATCGGACACAATTTTGTATAAATGTACATAAAGAGAATTATTTTTTAATAATCATTATGAAATTTAAAAGAATTATCTGTAATAGAGATAGTCAACTGGGAAAAAAAACCTGTGTATGTAGGAGCCTCGACTCTTCCCCTCCTCCCCCCTCCCCTGGGGGGAAGTCCACCCTCGCGGGGAGTACATTTTCATGATGGGTATCTTTCAAAAGAGCTCGCCAATACCTTTAAAATCAATGATTGAACCATCGACCTGCGACAATTTAAAATAAAGTTATCGTTTTTTTTTTTTTTTTTTTCCATTTTTAAACAAAATATTTTTTTTTTTTTTTTTTTTTTATGTAATACTGAGAATAAAAATGCCTTTTTTTTTTTTTTTTTTTTAATGTAATATTAAGAATAAAAATGACTTTTTTTTAATACTTAGTGTTTTACTAATTCTCTAATATGGAAATTGTCTTCATTATCACGGAGGATATTTTTTATAAATAACAATTTTAATAAATTATATTTACTGAGTGAATTTGTATAGGAAAATATAGAAGAAAGTCATGTGGTGGCCACAACATACTAGTTTTTATTACCGATTACCGTAGGCAATGGTCTTTGTATTTAGTGCTAAATTTTTATATCGATTTTTCCCCTGGTTTGCATGTTTAAAGTTTCCTTGCATCAAAAAAGTTGTTTTTTGAAAATTGGTCTACATATGCATATATAAGTATGTTTGAAATCTTGTGACTATCATATCTCAAAAAAAAAAAAATAATAAATAATAATAATAATAATAATAATAATAATAATAGAATGATCAAACTTCGGAATTAAAACAGGTCTAGTGCACAGATGATCGCAGCAGTTTTTGGTAAAAATTGGACAAACAGAAAGGGGGATACTGAAAACTGAATTTTGAACTCTAATCAGTATCTCAAAAATGGCACTAAAAATTTTCTTTAAAGTTACTATATAATTTTTTTTTAATGTCCTTTCGTATGTATTAGTTCGTTAATTCAAGAAAACTGATAAGCTTCCTGTATATGTAGGTCAATTTAGGTCTCACAGTTATGTTCCTTTAAAAAGGTTATGCGGTTTCCTTCAAACTCTCCATATCACTCACTTTTAGATGTCTTTTTGTGTATAATTGTTGATTTCTGATGAGCAGATGAATCTGTCATGTTTTGGTGAAAATTAAAAGTGGAACAGAAAGTCGGTATCTCAAAAACTGTATAAATGATTTTTTTTTTTTTTTTTTTTTCAAATTTGTTAAACAAAACTCTGTTTAGATGTCATTTTAGATATATTTTTTGGTTATTTCAGATAAATTGACAAACAATTAGTAAGTTAGGTTTAGACCAGCGAGATTTTATTTTATTTTATTTTATTTATTTATTTATTTATTGTTGTTGTTGTTGTTGTTTTTGCTGTTGTTTCAAGAAATGGCTCAACCGATTTTTTCTTTTTAAATCCCACTATGAAAACTCTCTTCTACCTCTTAAATGTATGTTATAGATTTGTAAATTGTTATATATTTATATATATTGCTGCGTATGTGTTCTTTCAAATCGAATGTACTATTTCTTAAAAACTTACTCTTAATACTTACATATATAGATAGATAGATATATATTATTTATTGTTTTAATTCATTTCTTTTCACATTGCTTCTTTTTCCTCTAGGCAGAAATAAACAGAACAGACAAAAGACCTACCATGTCTCAAAATGAAAGACCAATTAAATAATTAGAAAATACATTGCTACGCCTTTTTAATCTCGTGATATATTGTCACGTAGGCAGAAAGTCCCATACTCTCTTTTCAAGTTCCTTTATATAAATATTTAGATGTCCCTAAATGAAGAGCTTTTTCCTATTATGACTTATTAAATAAAGTTCACGATGTTATACATCTTAAATATTAATATTGTACTGGCCTCTACTATGCCGGAAGCACCCTGCATTATTTCAGTAAATAATTTGTGTAGAAATGAGTCTAGTTTCTTTTAATGAATCCCATGACTATAAAGAAGCATCAATAAACTAGCGTTGTAAAAATATTACTTACACACTTTGAATAAACACCATAAAATGCAATAAACTCGCAACAATTGTTTCGGGTCGAAAAAACACACGACCCTTCATCAGGCGAATAAAGTAAGCACGAGTGCTGCAGTCATGCCATTGCCGCCATTTGCCGCCATTTTATGGTGTTTATTCAAAGTTTGTAAATAATAATCCCATGACTACTTTATAACAAAACTGATTTTTCAACTACCACCTACATTGAAATTAATAGAAAACTAATAAACTAATAATAATAATAATAATAATAATAACACTAAGCACTTTTTAACGACTTGTAAAACAATTATAATAAACAATTGTAGCAACTTTTACATAACAACTTGATATGTAAAAGTTTTAACCACAGTAGATAAAATCACTGAATTTTGATGCATGATAACCGATGAGCAAATGCTTTTACGTAAAATGATACAGAAAAAAATTATGATGACAACACCATACCAGTTAAAAATGAACATAAAAATATCTGAATCAAAATGATTGAAAATTATGCAGCAGAAATTAGTTAAATTACTGTACCTGAAGAAATTATAACTGGAACGAAACATGAGATAGTACACAAAGAAAATGCAATGAAAGAACAGTTCCTCCTTCCTATTCGTTCTAAAAAGTACAAGGTAGGAAAGTGGGCAGGTATTTCCATAAGGGACAACAAAAAGAAATTCAGAAATTGGTTTCCATAAAGATTCCTGACATTTACTTGAAGGCCAAAAGCTGTTATCGAAACACCAACCCTGTTAAATAAAACATAAATTTTATTTTATGTCATCTTAATTATCCGTATATTCAAGAAAATTGAGTTCAATTAAAAACTGTTGAACTGAAATCATAGAATTCTATAAAACACTATAATTTGTTAAAAGGATAAAATTTATTTCAAAACCATCATAATTAAAATTGATTAAAATTCTTAAAGAAGTTGAAAATCTCACTTTTTGAAAACATATTGCTTGAATATTTTTGCGTTCAAAGAGAAATACGCTGATATAACAACAGAATGTGTGTATAATCATCAAATTATTAAGAGAATTTTTAAGAAATTCAATACCAATGTTTCAATTTTTACTTTATTAACTATATACATTCGTACTGTATTGATTGGATTCGATTTGTGATTATTTTGAAAATTTTTGATCGATTTACACATTTTGAGATAACCTGAACACGATTTGTCCATTTTTAGAAAATGGACAATTTTTGTGTCAGGAAAATTATGTAGACGCTGACGAAATATCTGACGAACTAAAAAAGAAAAATAATTAGCATTTTATATTTGAATGAATCTTCGCTTAAATTAGTGCTGATTAGACTTTCGTATGCATCATTTCACATGTTACACTTCAATGTTGAAGTTTCTCATTTAAGTGAAATTATATATCAGCTTCTTTCTTATGCACCACACATGGTATGTAAGGACAAATTATGAAAAACTATGCTACACCAATTAAGGAGCACATCCGATGGAATATGAATATTTTCATTGTACAGAAAGACATATTAGCACTTCTGCCATATATAAATTTATCGAATTCGGTATAGGAAATTAAAATGAGGAAAGTAATGCTTATTCATTTTGGTTGAAAACTGAATCTCAGATAGTGATGTTGTTATTTGCATTATGCATTTTTTAAGCAGCTATATCTCATCGCGTGTTATTTGAAATTGCATCTATCTGAATGTTCAAAATTTTATCGTGAAAAGCTATATTCATTATGTTTTCGCTGAGTGGTATTGTGCGTTATATAAGTAAGTTTTGTGAAAACCATAGCATGTTAAGTCTTTTTTATATTTTTTTTCATTAATCTAATTTGATATACACGACTACTTAAAAAAAAATATATATATATATATATACTTGGAAAATATATACTTAGTTAGTATATTTATAAATATACCAACGGAATTTTTAGTTTTATAATACGAAAATAATAATAATAAATTAAAATTAAAATTAAAATTAAAATTTTTGCAATTTAAAAACTCGTTATATTGGATTAATCCTTATAAACTTCACATTGAAGTTATTTCATGTAGTACGAGCTTAAAACTGTAGAATTCCAAACTACTTTCCATAGAAATAAATAATTAAAATATTTACCAGCAAGCTGTTACAAGGAAAAATCTCTTCCTTATAGTGGGATATTTAAAAATTACAAGAGGAGAAATCTTTTCTTTACTGGACTTCTCCATTTTAAACTTTTCTCCTAGCATCTGCAAAAGAATAAAAAGTGAAATTGTAACAAATATATTACGATATTTTACGAAATTTTGTTAAAAAAATCAAATTCAGAACAGAATCCCACCTTAATATTCTGCATCAGTTGATTGGTGTTATGAGCTGATTTGGAATTTAATTTTGAAATGTTCGTTAAAATTAAATGAGCTTCTTCATAGCACCCAGCAAGAATTAACCATCTTGGTGATTCCGGTACAAACCTTAATGTTATATATATATATATATATATATATATATGTATGAAACTGATATCATTAAAGGAAATAATAATAACAAATATTTTAAAATTATTATTATTATTGTGCAATGTAAATTCTAAAACAAAGTCATGTAAATGAAATAAATAAATAAAGAGGGAGCTTTAACAAAAATTAAAAGAAAATTATAACTAATAACAACGTAAAAAGCATAAAAATAATTTACTAAATAAGAACTAGATATTTTTCAATATCTTTACTCGTGACAATTTTAGATTTTGAATTTTCATCATATTACACTTATTTTCAGTTGATTTTATTTAATAACATATTTCTGAATACTGTTATGATATTACTAGCTGTAGTATATAGATGTAGCAATATCCAAGTATATATGGATAATTGCGAGTCATTTTATTTGTCATTTAAATGACGTACATGAGTGATATTCTATTAACCAACAGCCTTGTTGCATATATTTGACACCGAAAAGACTTATTATACAAGACTGTGGACATTCTTTAGATTCGAAAGATATTTTGTAAATTTTATGGATCATGGGATGTAATTTTGATGTCTAATGGTATCAATGGTCGTATATAACCATTTTGAGCATTGCAATTAAAAGCTACAGAGCTTCTTATAAATATAAAGACATGTGATTTTTTTTTTTTTTTTTAAATAACAGTTAAAAAATTAAAAATAATGACGACAAAAAATATAAGAATATGGAATAAGATTATAAATGCATTGTAGCAAAGGAATATAATACAGGTTTCACAATTTTTTGTAAAACAATAAAAATAAAAATAAAACAATTTATGTAGTCTCAAAAATATAAACACTTTTCGAGTATTTGGTATTTAAATTCAAATTTCGGAACCATTCCTTTGAATTATTTTGAAAATCCTATCAGGCATGCTTAGAACTAGAATTTGAAGAATTTGGGGCTGTAAAAAAGTATCTACTCTGTTCTACTCTTTGCTTTAATTTCTGAATAATCGAAAACTGAACTTCGTGCGCATACTCTTCTCATAGAAGTTATCCTCAAAGGCTTCGAACTGCATTTAAGTGTGAGCTGATGGCTGGCCGTGTTATAAAAATAACTTGATTCTGCATAAAACCAAGTTTTTCTTGAGTGGAATGTGAGAATCGACGAATCGTCCTGTTGGAATTTCGAGTTTGATCCCCGTAAAATATTTCCAATTAGAAGAAGACTAGCTGAAACCCGTCGAATTCGACGATCACTTTATTGACTGTAATGTTTCAAAAATCATCGCATCATTATAAATGTATTTCAAGTTAAAATATGTAATATAATTTACGACATTTCACTTTAAAAAAAGAAATTCGGAAAAATACTTAGAAATAATATATATGACATCACTTTCCACAAAGTACTGTCAATGTGACGTCAAACTGACTCCAAATAAACAGATGCTATCTTTTATTTTCTATTCCGTTAAATACTACATGTTAGCTGACTCGACCGGCGTTGTTCGGGCCTATGGTAATACCCTTAAATGAACCTTAAATTTGTATGGTTTTACATCTTTAACCCAATTTTGTTTGAATTTCTATTTTTAAATAAAAGCATCGCAAAAAAATAATCAGCTGTAACAAAAAAATTACCTCGAACCGAACGAAACTCTGCCTTGTGACCCCGGTGCCTTCGGCAGCGCATACGCCGGTCGCTAATAACATAAAAATATTCCCCAAAATTAATCTGGAACCAAACGAACACGCTCGCTGTTACCCGGGCCCATGATACTTTAAATGAACATTAAATTTGCATGATTTTATACCTTTAACTCGATTTTGTTTGAATTTCTGTTTTTAAATAATAGCATCACGAAAGATATGATTAGCTATAACAAAAAAAAAAAAAAAAAAAAAAAAAAAAAACCTCGAACCGAACGAAACTCTGCCTTGTGACCCCGGTGCCTGCGGCAGCGCATACGCGGGCCGCTAATAACATAAAAAAATTCCAAAAAATTAACCTGGAACCGAACGAACCCGCCCAGCAATGCCCGGGCCCATGATAATAACCTTAAATGAATCTTAAATGTGTATGGTTTTATATCTTTAACTCGATTTTGTTTGAATTTCTATTTTTAAATGAAAGCATCATAAAAAAAAAAAAATCATCTGTAACAAAAAAAAATTACCTCAAGCAGAACGGAACTCGGGCTCATGACCCGATGCCTGCGGCAGCGTATATGCAGCCCGCTAATAACGTGAAAGAATTCTCAAAATTAATCTTGAACCGAACGAACCTCTGACTCGTGTTACTGCTGCCTGTGGCTTCGGCACCGTATAGCAGGCCTGCTACGCACGCGCTGCAAAATCCACTTTCCTCCACCAGGGGCGCAGTATGTTGCATACGAACATCACCAATTGCCTTGAATTTCCAAGACCTTTCATATAAGGTGTCACATGGTGGTGTCAACTGCAAAATCCTTTAGTTACACTTTCCACCGCCAGGGGACACAGCGTGTTCAATACGAACAACACCAACGGTCAGGAAATACCAAGATCTTTAAAATAAGGTGTAACATGATAGGGTCTACTGTAAAATCACCTAGTTCCATTTTTAACCCCCAGGAGGCGCACTATATTGTATACAAACATTCCCAACCATCATGAAATTTTAAGACCTTTATCACCAATCGTCTTGAATTTCCAAGACGTTTCAATTAAGGTGTCACATGGTGGTGTCAACTGCAAAATCCTTTAGGTGCACTTTCCACCACCAGGGGGCACAGTGTGTTCTGTACGAACATCACCAACGGTCAGGAAATACCAAGACCTTTAAAATAAGGTGTAACATGATAGGGCCTACTGCAAAATCACTTAGTTCCATTTTTCACTACCAGGGACGCACTATATTGTACACAAACATTCCGAATCAACATGAAATTTTAAGACCTTTATCACCAATCGTCTTGAATTTCCAAGACGTTTCAAATAAGGTGTCACATGGTGGTGTCAACTGCAAAATCCTTTAGGTGCACTTTACACCACCAGGGGGCACAGTGTGTTCTGTATGAACATCACCAACGGTCAGGAAATACCAAGACCTTTAAAATAAGGTGTAACATGATAGGGCCTACTGTAAAATCACCTTGTTAAAATTGAAAATTTTAACACTTTTGAAATTTATTATTTTTTATCAAATCCTCCGGAAAATATTTCAGTTTCTTTTATTTAATTATTTTTCTCTATTTAAAATGTTTAAAAGTCCGTTTTTTCAAAATTCATTTCATTCCGTTTTGGCATTTTCAGATATTTTTCTAAATTTCCGATTTTTCAATTTTAAATACTTTTCTAAATTTTATTTCCTTGCAACTTTAATTTCATAAGATAGCTTATTTTATTTCCTTTAATTTGAGCCATCGCTCATAGAAATAGCTTAAAATTTAATTGTTTTCCCTTCAAAAAATCATAAGTCCAAAAATACCTTTTTTATTTGACTGTACTCTTAAATTCAGCGGTGAGCCATGTTTGCTTAAAATTCTTGCACTTTCCCGCGCTTTCAGAGGGGGAAGATGTCTTCTGGAACATTCCGGAGAGTTCCTAATGTGAGTGGCGTCCTTTTCGCGGAAGCTGATTGGCTAACTCCGGGCGCGCGAAATTGGATGATGTTTTTTTTTCCCCTGACTCACTCTCTCTAGGGTGAGCTCTTGGGGAAGAAGGTTGTGTGGAAGCTCGGCTCTCGAGCCGGCGGCTTCGGCCGTCAGCTGACCCAACTTCTATTAATTGTGAACAGCAGTTTCCGAAAATATCTTATACGACATATTTTGCAAGGAATATCTTGAATTGAAATGTTTTATTCTGGCAATTATTTCATATACGAGACTAATTGGTTATTACGAATGAAGCATCGATCCCATGAAGATAGAAGGCCCGCAGTGAAATAGGCCTAGCAGGGCTAACGACGACGACCTGCCCTAAGCCGTTTTTCATTAAAACTTATCTTAGTGCCAAATAATCCAACTTCTCAGTGTGCTTCGTTCTTCCATATCAATGTTCAGCATACAAGTAATAAATCCGGACACTATCACGTGCTAAAACGATCTTTCCTAGCTGCAACCCTAGTGTTCAAGACAGGAAGAGAAATGGGGGTTTTAAATGATATTAAATTACAAATACATCAATCCTGATTTGCTTTATATTTATCAATGCATTGTTGTGAAATTTCTGTAGCACAGCAAGTGGAGAATTATCTACAACTTAATGTTTATGCTTCATGTTAAAATACATCGTTCATCATTCGTGATCCAGTCTGAAAATTATATATCACTGATTAGTTACTATAAAATAAAAAAAACAATGAACGTATCTATAAATAGTGATCGAAATTATGACTATTGCACGACTCTTGGTAGCAAAATAAAACTTATGTTCTTGCAAAAATTAACATTCTATGAACTCCTAACATCGGTTAATTATGCATCAAATAAATGTTAATTGCATACAGTGTGATTGTGTAATGAAATAATAAGTTCATCAACGGTGCCGGCACTCACTTCTTTATTTTATTTACTGCAGTGTTTATTTCTTCAATAAAAGATCATTGGTGCCAAAGAAATGTGTAATTCTTTAAAAAATCTTGTGCTCATTTGGAATTATAAAATTTTGCTTTACAGGTATTCATTTGTACTGCTACATTGGGGTAAGTTAATTACTATTTATAATTTTTCTATTACATTTTATTTTGTTTTAATTCAATTTCAAAGTATTTGGTATCTAAATTTATTTTATGAGCAACGGCACAAACGCTAATGGTACTCCCACTATACGTTCGGCCAACCATTAAAGGTTTATAATTATTATTATTAACGGTCAATTTTATTTATGTACTTTATTTATTTTATCTATTCAAAATTCAAGAAATTAACACCTTAAGTTTTCTCTTATAACATTATGGTGCCGTCTAAAACTAACTCTATTTAAGGTTGAGAACCTGGAGTTATGTGCTCATTAATTGCTTTTTTCAAAATTAATTAATTTTAACAATCGCGATAAAAAAAAAAAAAAAAAAAAATCGCGAATATTTTATTTATATTTTCAATAACATATGCATGCTATTTATAGTATTCCAGAATATTATATTGTTTATGTGTGTGTTTTCATTTTATTTGATGTGGTAAATCTCAATATACGGCATCCCAAAAGATAAAAGAGATGCAAATGATTTTGAGCTATTGCAACCATAAATGTTTAAAATAAATAAAAAAAAAAAAAAAAAAAAAAAAAAAAAAAAAAATTGATTGAGGTTTGCCACTGATACAAACATTTATTTTCTTTTGTATTGCAATCTTGTATTTTTCATATTATTCACGGATTTACTTAAAATTGAAAGAGATATTTCAAAATTCTTTACTAATAAGATGAATATTATTTATATTTGTTATTGCAAATAAATGCCAGTTTAAAATTAAGAGATTTGCTTAAAAAAAAAAAAAAAAAAAAAAAAAAATAAGGCTTGTTTTTTAAGAAAAGGGATATTTATATGAAACCAAAATATTGAACTTAGATAAAAAGTAGTAGGGGATGATTAGTTATTTTATTGTTTATGACATGCCTTAATTATGAAAAATAATTTATTTTAAAACTACTTCTAGATACAGAGTAGCGATTTTACTTCAGTGGGAAAAATAAAAAGATAAAATTTATAGAAAAAATTTAGAATATACTTTCTTTTAAAGGGATGATTTCAGTATTTCTTAAACATTCAGTTGAATATATATTACCAAAAAAAAAAAAAAAATTCTTTATA
Source organism: Salticus scenicus (assembly GCA_963930645.1). Lineage (NCBI taxonomy): Eukaryota > Metazoa > Arthropoda > Arachnida > Araneae > Salticidae > Salticus > Salticus scenicus. Next base: position 349,125,502 of record OZ005650.1, on the reverse strand, counting down.
ATGTAATATTTCTGGACAGGGGTGTTTGAATATCCTTTTGGGGGATGGCATTACTTTGCATCAATGAAAAGCCAAGCCAAAGGCCACGGCAAGGTTTTTCAGATCGTCATTGGACCTCCCTAATTGTATATGACAATTCTTTTACCTAGAATTAAAAAAAAAAAAAAATCTTTATAATGTAATATTTATGGGGAAAGGTGTTTGAGTATCCTTTTGGGGGATGGCAGCTACTTGGGCCTCCCTAATTTTATATGACAATCACTTTCACTCAGAATAAATCAAAAAAAAAAGCATACATACCTTTTCATATATTTTCTCAGGCATGATATTTTTACAGAAAACATTGGTAGGCAATTAATATAAAACATCATTATTCAATTTGAAAATAAAAAGCTTATGAAATGTTATATAAAACTGTGCACAGTAAAAAATATTTTCTAATAAATTATTGATGACAGAGCATTGCATTAGCAGTTACTTTAAATGTCCAATTGGTTGCAAACCAATTCAGCTACCCTTTCTGGCTTTTGCTGACATGCATATTCTCTATTCAAAATTATATATATGAAAAGACCTTAATCTTTTATAGTATATGCAGAGACCAATAAAAGCTGAGCCTAATTTTAGTGTTATCAGCAGTCTCATGATGCATTGCTTATATTTATGTGGAATAAAATATTTCCATTTTCTTCAATTTAAAATGAATATAGAATAATGATATCAAAAAATCATGATGATTAGCATAATTGCCTGTTTTCCTGCCAACTAATTTCAATTAGTAAAAAATTTACTCTAAAATGTTCATTTATTGATTTATGATCCACTTTTCATCCCTATTACAATTCACGCCATCATAGGCAAAATTTAAAATTCAATCATGGCTAGGACTTCTCAGCAAAAAAAAAAAAAAAAAATTCTTTCCTTTTCAACGATTGTTGAAACTGCTGCAATAAGTAAATACGTAAATAACCAAATTCACTCACCTTAAAATTATTCTTTGATTTCAATGTTGGTACATGTGGATGGTAGGCTGGGTTATAGGCCGCCTAGTTCTGCCAATAGTATCTGTCAGGCTGGTCCGAGATATTCCACTTTTGCATTGACACTGTAAATCTTGAATGTTTGTAGATCTTCAAATTTATACAATATTTGTTAACCTAAATAACACATTTACTTACCTGTTTAAAAAAAAAAAAAAAGGAAAAAATAACATGCACCTTTTTCAAAATTTTGACAAAAAGTTTTTATTTACCAATTCCCTTTGCATGTGACATATTTTTTAAAAATGTAGGTGATTTTCTCGAGTATTTTTTGGGGACCTATTATAGCCAAGCCTCCTTGAGTATCTATGGGCTGTCTTCCATACTCACATTATTTTACACTGATTTTATATAAAATGTCACAGCATACCAATAATTTTTTTTTACCTTTAATTATTTGTTGTGAGGTGCATAAATTTAACTTTAGAAATCCTGTTAAGAACATAATTGCTGAGATGTTTTGGTATTCATAAAATAATATAAAGTAAAAAAAAAAAAAAAAATCTCTTTCGAATTCGTCAAATGAGCAAATCTCCATTGTACTATTTTGTGTGTTTTAAAAGGTAGCATGCATATGAAATTTTTTTTTAACTTACCCTCATGCATTTATGTGCTTAGTGTTGTTTATGTCTATATATATATATAATCAGGTTTTATAGTATCTATTGTGTTTTACATGTTATGTTATGGTCCCCATCCAATTTCCCGTAGCCAAATTCTTTTTTTTTTTGTTGTTAGCGGGAGGAATGTTAAAATTGAAAATTTTAACGCTTTTGAAATTTATTATTTTTTATCAAATCCTCCGGAAAATATTTCAGTTTCTTTTATTTAATTATTTTTCTCTATTTAAAATGTTTTAAAGTCCGTTTTTTCAAAATTCATTTCATTCCGTTTTGGCATTTTCAGATATTTTTCTAAATTTCCGATTTTTCAATTTTAAATACTTTTCTAAATTTTATTTCCTTGCAACTTTAATTTCATAAGATAGCTTATTTTATTTCCTTTAATTTGAGCCATCGCTCATAGAAATAGCTTAAAATTTAATTGTTTTCCCTTCAAAAAATCATAAGTCCAAAAATACCTTTTTTATTTGACTGTACTCTTAAATTCAGCGGTGAGCCATGTTTGCTTAAAATTCTTGCACTTTCCCGCGCTTTCAGAGGGGGAAGATGTCTTCTGGAACATTCCGGAGAGTTCCTAATGTGAGTGGCGTCCTTTTCGCGGAAGCTGATTGGCTAACTCCGGGCGCGCGAAATTGGATGATGTTTTTTTTTTCCCTGACTCACTCTCTCTCGGGTAAGCTCTTGGGGAAGAAGGTTGTGTGTTTTCGCCGCTCGGCGGCATCGGCTTATAGCCGATGCGCGCGAGTAGTTTTACGGACAGGCATATTTATTGCTAATACTACGTAATTTGTGTGTTTCTGCCAAAATTATGAACTAATTGCATGAATTTAAACGAAGTGGTATCTCTAAAGTAAATGCGCTCTCCAGTCTTACGGAAGTCGCTTCCAGCTGCTATGCCTAACTCGAGGCCTAAAGACTGCATCCACGGAAAACCATCTTCGAAGCTCTTAAGTGCTCTATCTCAATGAATAATGAGAGAGAATTAAGTGGAGAATCCAAAACGTCCTGATAGAGTGCCGCTGTGTTATGATATTCATATACAGGAAGGTGGCTTGTACTGGCTACCTAAAAATGATACTAGTGAGAGCCGTTACCGAGCGATTTCCATCAGCTTCTACGTTTACAGATAGTGTGCCAATATTCTCTTCTTTTATTCATCCTCCACTTACGTAAATGATGAGTGGCTACTTACAACATAGTGAATATAATTTATTGTGAGCTGAGCGAGAATAAAAACTTAATTATTTAGAGTTAAGCATGACATAAGTAGAATGAACGCTGTATAGACTCACAAACGTTATTATTACTATTTAAATTAATGCATTCTCCCGATAAGAGGTCAATATCGTATACCATCAATAATTAGTGTGAGGATTATAATGTATTCAACGATCTATTTTATAGTGTACACCTTTGATGTAATGATAATTGGTGACGGCGCCGCCATTATTCGTTGTTTCAATTCTTTAATTTTGCTACAGCAAAGAATCCTTAAGATATGGTAATTAAAATAAAGAAGATTCGTATACAAAAAGTGTTCGTTTTCTGTGTGTTTTTATATTATGAAGGGTGCCTTTGGATATTTACTTTTCCTTTTCAGATATATATTTGTTTTCTTCATGGGGTAAGTTATCCTTTATATGTACTTCATTTTTTTTTCTATTAAATTTTATTTTGAATTTATTCAATTTTAGAGTTTCGGTATTTAAAAGAGTTTAATGAGCCGCGGCACAATGTATTTAGCAAAAACCACTATACGTTCGGCCAACCTTTAAAAGTTTATAATTATTATAATTAACGATCATTGTTTACTTGATTTTATTCACTTTATTTTTTCAAAATTATAAACTTTTCCTTTCTTATATTACACAACTAGTTCCATTTTTCACCACCAGGGGCGCCCTATATTGTATACAAAAATCTCCAATCAACATGAATTTCCAAGACCTTTAAAATGAGGTGCTACATGTGTGGGTCTAGAACGGATTTCCCTCTCAAACTTTTTCCCCCCTTCTCTCCCCCCTGCAAATCTATTTTCCCCCGTTAAAATCGAAAATTCCAAATTCGCAGATAGTGATTTTTTAGTATTCGACTCTAGTCCCCATATGTACAATTTCTTTACCGTGAAGTAATTTGGAGCTTAGTTAAGCTCGTAAACGTGTTTTTCACCCGTTTCCCCCCGGGGGGGGGAAACCGTTCGACTTTTTTTTATTTTTCTCTTTTCATAACACATCTACAGACCAAGCCCTTTTTTTAGACACCTCAACCAAATTTTTACAAGTAGTTCTCTCAATATAGTGGAGACAGACAAAAGCATGTTTCAAATTAATATATAGATTGCTTTTGGGGACATTTTAATAATCCCCAGAGCAATGTCGACCATTAAGAAAAGCAATTTTAGCAATATCCGACTTTCAGTTGAAACATAAAGCGTCCTATACCACAGGAGAACCCCTTTCTTCTGTTGACTGAAGAACTCGTGAAGTTTTCGCCATTAAATATGAAAATAGTATGCCAAACCATTAGGGCCAAACAAATGTAATATTTTTTCGTCACTGAAGATCCATTCATTCATCCGACGACGTAAGCCTCATAAATTCTTTCGGCGATCAAAAGGATGTTCTCTCATTGTCTCCGCTTTCTGCTTCAACGAAACAACGGATATTGCATATATTGCTTTTTCTAATAGTCTACATTTCTCTAAGCTTTATTAAAATTTCCTAAAAAGCAATCTACTTTCAATTGAAAAATATCTATGGGGAAAACTGGAAATTCTAGCAGGACGATGCGTCGATTTCGATTTCTCTTATTCAATAAATGCTTGGTTTAGGCAGAATAAAATAACTGTTATAAACAGACTAGTCATGAGTTTAGATTTAAGAACAAATTAAAAAACTTTGGGGTGTACTTAAATGAGAGTTTAATGCCCACTGTCTTCAGTTTTCAATTATTCAGAAATTAAAGTAAGAACTCATACAATAACAGTTGTCCCGTGGACATCGTATAATTATCATACAGATCCTATATTTGTCATATCGTGTGAGAGCTACCATTGAATTCACAGAGGATGTGTTAAACGGATTATCTAACCATACTTCTCCATCGTGAAGCTGGAGGATTTTCTAGGCGAACAATCCAAGGAAATTATCCTTAAAAAATCTGAGGGACTGTGCAGTCACGTATGCGCAATTGAAGCGCGTGCAATCGTGCGCGGGAGAAATAAATAAATTTTACATTTGGGCGCCATTACATTGCAATGTAGAAGATATAACGTTCCAAGTTTTTTTTTTTTTTTTTTTTTTTTTCGAAGCTCTAAAAAGTTGATAAATAAAAGGAAAGTTTTGATTTTGTTTTGTACAACAACGCAAATTCATTATATTGTAAATTATAAAATTTTGGCCTCATGTTAGTCGTAAAATTTAGTATTGAATGCTTAACATTTTTTTTAAGTTTCACTATGGAAATGAGAATGTTTTTTGACAGTCTGTAGAATAATTTTTGTCATCCACTGGATGTCAGTTATCATGAATATGTTATACTCTGAGTAATTTATGAATGTCAGTAGGAATCCAGCGGATGTCTACGTCCTTAATATAACTGTCTGATAAGTATTATAAAAATTCATCCTATAGGATGTCTAAAACCGTGACATTCCAACATCCAGAAGAGTTCCTCCAAATGAAAAAGAAGACAACTTCTGTTGTCACGAGAATGTCAGGTTATCATGAAATTGACATCCTTTGGATTTTTTTAGGATGTCTTTGTGTTGTCTGGGAAGTAGTTGGAACGTTTAACAGCTGCACATTTTCAATGCTTTAAATGCAAAGCATGCCTGAAAGGAATTTCAAAATAATTCAAAGGAATGATTCTAAAATTTGAAATTAAATACCAAATATTCCAACAGTCCATATTTTTGGACAGCATATTTTCTGTTTTTACTTTTTTACAAAAATTTTATGAAACCTATACTATATTTCTTTGTTGTAATGCACTTATCTTCTGATTCCATATGCTTATAATTTTTTTCGTGTTTACCGCTTCATTTTTGAACTTTTATTTAAAAAATCATCTCTCTGGATGTTTATGAGATAAACTGTTGCTTAAATTTTAATAAAATATAATAATGAGTTCGTACATGCAGAGACTACATTACACTTTCCACAAATACATATTATAAAAACAGAAAAGTAATTTCTTTATTTTTTTTTATTATTATTTTTAACAATAAATTTAAACAGATTATTTTTTAACAAGTCTTTATTTTTAATCAATTATGCAATCACTCTCCCTATCAACAGCCTTTAGCCATTTAGGCATCAAGTGTACAGGTTTGCAACGTCGGATCGGTAAAAATTAATTAATTTTTGAACAAAATCTCTGGAGATTGCAAATTATCCAAATATTCAAACATTTTGCCATTTAGAAAACACTGTAGCGGTCAAAATGAATGGAAATCCGATGGTGCAACACCGGACAAGTATGGCAGATGCGGAAATATCTCCCATCCCAATTTATTATTTTTGTTTCAAGGTTCGACTTGCGCAATGCGGTTTTCCATTATCGTTTTCCAGAATAACACCTTTTTTTTAATAATCACTAATCATTTTTTAATTAAAGATTGGTTTACTCGATCCAGTTGCTCACAGTTAATGTCTGCATTACCAGTTTGTCCATATTCTAGCACTTCAAAATGAAGTATTCCGTGAATACTCCGCCAGGCACTCAAAAGCTCCTATTGGTGGTGTAAACCTGACTTAGTTACATTTTGTGACGATTCTTTCGAAGAGAGCCACTACCTTTAGGAATTTGGATTATCATAAAGGCTGCATGTTTAATTTCCTTTGATCTAGTGATCAAAAAACGCTTCTGTACTGTGCCGTTGAAGCAATAGTTCCCTGTGCTCGATCGCATGAGCTTTATTTCTTTCGAACAGATTATGCGAGACCCACAGACTTACTCTGCTTACTTTACCAATTTGATGCAAATGTTCTTGGATGATAAACCAAGGCTAGGTAATAATATTTGACAGTTTATCTATTGTTTGGTACGGATTATCTCTCACTTCCGCCATTTATTTGTCATTTTCTAAAATTGTTTGTATTCCTGATCAAAATGAGTCAGAAAGATCAAAATCATCGAATTCTAGCTTAAAAAATTACCTTCAGCATTTACAAAAGTTTAATGCCCTTGAATAAAAATTGCAAAGTTTTTTTGTAGAAATTATTGTGTCATTAACCTTTCGAAACTTAAAAATATACAATGCCTCATATACACCTTTACTTTTATTTGTCCGGGCATTTCACTGTAAACTGCAAAAAAATTGTAAGCTTTAATGATTTACGAGTAACTAAGTCACTCTAACCTTGAAATGTCTTTGGCACCAATCCAAGCAAATAATGAGCTAATAAATGAGAATTAAATATCGACATGCGCAAAAACGACATTACTTTCCGGTTCCCCTAATAGTTACAGTACACATGTGCATATCTATATTAATAAAATCAGACTTTTTTCTGTAAATTTTTCGTAATCAAAAAATTTTGCGATATCTTCACGTTTCACACCCCATGAAAGCCGAAAATGATTTCAGAAAATTTTGCCTGTGTGTGTGCGTGTGTGTGTGTGTGTCATCGTGTCTGTATGTCGCTTTTTTTGTCCGGGCATCACTTGAGAATGGCTGGACGGAATTTAACGGCGCTTGGTAGAAATTTAGGTCTTCACCCAACTTAAAATTATATCTATCAACTTTTCAGAAATTCGCCCCCCGTTTCCCCCTGGGGGGGGGGGGGTAAAAGACTAAAACACGTTTATCCGGGCATCACTCGAGAACGACTGGACGGAATTCAACGACGCTTGGCAGGAATTTAGGTCTTCACCTAACTTAAAATTATATCTATCAACTTTTCAGAAATTCGCCCCCGTTTCCCCCTGGGGGGGGGGGGGTAAAAGACTAAAACACGTTTATCCGGGCATCACTCGAGAACGACTGGACGGAAATCAACGACGCTTGGCAGAAACTTAGGTCTTCACCCAACTTATAACTATATCTATAGAAATTTTCAAAATTATGATTAGTGTTTAAATTGTGGGTAAAAAACGCCTGCGCATGCGCCATAAATATTTTTTCACTAAAACGCTTTAAAAGGAAAAATAAAATATAAAAAATAAATTTTTAAGATAAAGACTTTTTTATTCGCGTGATTCGTACTACAAATTATGAAAAGATTGAAATGAACTGTTGCTATACAAATTCCATACTTTAGTTAATTTTTAAAAATCTAATTGTCGTATCGAAAAACTGTTTACACCCCAGGATTGAGAAAAATCACCCCTTTCATTTGGTACTGAATTTGTAACGATAGGTCTGATATTTCTAATTTATTTTTCCCTTTTTCCGTTTTCCCGTTGCCACTTAAATTTCATACTTTAGTTATTTAAAAAAAAAACTAATTGTCGCATCGAAAAACTGTTTGAACCCCTGGATTAAGAAAAATCGCCCCTTTCATTTGGTATCAAATTTATAAATATAGGTATGATATTTCTAATTTATTTTACCCTTTTTCCGTTTTCAACCCAGATTCGGTAGAAGGTTATATATTTATATATATTTTTATTTTACAGAAATAAAATGAAATATTTTAAATTTCACGTGAATAATAATAATAAAAATAAGAGAAAAATACCTACAAAAGTTGATTTTTTTTCTTTTAATCAGGAATTTGTATGTGGATAAATATTTTCATAGATATATTTGGCATTAGTTTAATATTTTTATTTAATTAAGCAGTACTTTTCTTTCCTGCAATAAACAAAATTTTTTGTTGTTATTATGTACCTTATGAGGTCCTTTTATGTTCTCATCCTAATTGTAAACGATTTTTTATTTTTATTTTGTAAATATCAGAAACGAGTATTTATTTTATTTTATTTATTTATTTATTTTGTGTATGGAACAGCTCTAGTATCGGATCCCTTTGGCAAAATTTGAAATTCGGCACCGAAGTAGCTCGGACGCTTCTCGCCAAGACCTTTAATTGCACAATTTGGATAGCCAATTCAGTTCATCGCAAAAATGGCTTAAAATATTTAAAGTAACCAAAGGGGTCCTATACAAATGCTGTGCTTTTTGTATTTATTTATTTATAATATTTTCTATTAAAGCCTTCTGTGGTCACGAAATTTGGTGCGTAAATTGTTTGTATGCATCCGGCACTTATTGTAACTGGATTTCACGAAATTCGACCACACTCCCCTCCTTCTCGGAGTCGGGAAAGCAATAAACATGTGTAAAATCATGTTTTTTCGTTTGAATTCGCTTTGAATTATCTTAGAATGGCGAATTTTGGCGAGTGGATATTGATTAAGTGTACGCATTATGTACATTAGTGGGATTTTGCAAAACTTCGAACTCACCCGCTGAGGAAGGGGAAGTAAGTTGCTGCCGTAGGCACAGGAGACCCAGACTCCTCACGTTGCGAGCGAGAAAACCTCTACCAATCACAGCGAGAACTTAGTTTATTAATAAAGATATGGGATTTTGACAACTCATTGAAGTTTAAGGTCCAGCGAAGCTGGCTTTGCCAGCTAGTATATATATATATATATATATATATATATATAATCAATTATAATAGTGAATCCTTCGACAACTGGAAAAGATTCACCATAAACAGGTTCAAGTGATTTTTTAACTCGATCAATGCGCATAAAAACATGAATAGCAATGTGCAAGCCTTCTTGAACAAATTTTTTTAACAAAGTTGCCGGTAATTTTTAAGTGTTCTTATTTGTTCCATTTTCTTTGCTAGTACTTAGCAAAAGTTTCTGTGTATATTATAGTTTTCTCCCAAGAGTTGAATTTTACGAAGATTTGCCATAAATTATTTGGGCAATGGAAAATTTCATCTCCATGCAAAACTCAAATTATAAATTTTATATATATAGTATAGTGTACTCTATATTCAGTATAGGATCTTAACTTTATCAGTGCGGTTGGTATTGACTGTGCCCATTTTATCGAGCTGTGCGCTCATATAGCAGCTTTAAAGTTGGTATGATGCTTTCGATTTTTCAACTTTATAATGAATGAGAGCTTGTTGCTTTATTTATTGTAAAAACCACAAATAGAAATAAAATTGTTTAAAAGAGCCGATTTAAATTGAATTCTTGCCTCGATCAGCGATTACACGACGTGAAATGCCAAAACAGAAAATCCATTGGTCATAAAATACATTAGCAACTGTCGTAACCGTCACATTTTTTATAGCAATAAATTGTATCCAACATGAGAAACGGTGATTACAGTTGCAGCAGTATAATTTTCCCTCTGATGGTTTAAGCGGACTTATTATGCCAAATTTAACAAAACTTAATCGTTCATCCGTTCCGTCGTAAGTGGCAAACGGGAAATGAATATGTCTATTAATATAGTTCTTTTGAGCATCAATACAAGATTTTTCCCATTCATTTGCATCTTTCCGAACGTTTGTCCAAATAAATTTGGAAACTATTTGTTGTTTGACTATAGATTTCACATCAGGGTGAACTAATTTGTAGAAATACTTGTTTTCTAAAAGTTTCAGGTATAAATGAACCAATTTTCGAAGTTGGAATTCCCCACTAAAGACGTTTACGAAAGTTCACAGTATATTGTTTAAAGTTCAAGTGTAATTTTAAACGTAGCTTGTTAAGTTCTTGATTGTTAATTAGTGCGACAGAAATTTCATTGTAATTTGTTACAAAGACAATTTCTGTTCTGGATAATGATTCTACAACTTTATTCTCATGTTCATCAACATGACAAATATTTGATAAAAACTGTGACACAATGGTCTATCGGAATCTTTTTATTTATTTATTTATTTATTTTTATTTATTTATTTTTTTTTGGGGGGGGGGGGGGGGAGGGCTGAAAAACAAGTGTTATGAATTTCTGTTATGTGTAAATTATAAATTTTCCTCCTTCTATAACATATTTTCATTGCTTCTAGGACAAATATATCCCCAGTAATTCTCGATCATACGTACTATAAAGTTTTTTTTTTTTTTTTTTTTTTTTAGAATTATCCATTTTTTAAAGGTTAATTAGAAGTCTGACATTCAAACTTTACATATATATATACATGCATATCTTCATTTGTTTTTAAATAAGGTGCAAAAAAAGAAAACGGTAAATGATGTTGTACCTTAACTTTTGGAGGCAATTGTTAATTTCCAAAACAATAAAATTCTAATGTATCTGAAACTAGATTAAAGAATTCTTATAAAACTAGAAATATGTTTAGAGTAACATTATGATAAGAAAAAATTATACATAAAAATTTTACTTCGTAACATCAATTTCATTTGCTATTCATAATTTACTTCCAGTATATCCATATAGCAGCAGCACAGGAAGCTGTCACCAAGCTATGACGCACCCAGTCTCTCGTCAACCATGCAATTAAGGACAGGAGACACAATCCTAGGTTCCAAGCTGTCGATACTACGAAATTTACCCAACTTCTGAATTTTGGACTCACCATTTCTAGCACTGCATAATAAAGAGTAAAATGTATTACAATTTACATATTACACTGGTTTGCATAGTTTAGCAACAATTTATTTTCATGTTTTCTTCCAACAAAATCTTTTACACTAGACTGAATAGTCCTTCAACAAATGAACCTATGAATGTGAGATAGATATTTCGTATTTGTCGTCAAATATAATTGATCGAACATTATATAAATTTGACATGGGAATAACTAATAAAATTGTATTAATATCCGTGTGTCTTCTTTCTTGAATATATGTGCTTGAAGAAAAGGAAATAAAATGGTTGTTTTAGAAAGAAAAGCTAAAGAAAGGACATTATTGATAATGCGTTAGAGTTAAACAATAACTTTAAATGTCAAATTAAACTTAGCTTTCTTTTCCCTTAACTCTCTTCCCTTCAGATTTTAAACCAAAGTTTTTGAAAAACTATAAGTATTAATTGGTAATTTATGAATATCATCATAATAACAAAAATTTCAATATATAAATATATCATTAACAAAAAAAAAAAAAAAAAAAAAAAAAATCATTTTTGTATGTATATTTTATTAAAAATATTTACATGCAAAAAAGCAGGAAAATTAAAATTAAATTGAAAATACTAATAGTTTTTATTGAATTTTTTAAAGTATATTCACCCTAAACTAACTGAAATAACTTTGACCCAATATTTCAATTATAGTACTCTTTTGTTTTTTTTAATTAGATTAAATTTAGACAAAATGGGACGATATTCCATATAAATATGCATTTTGGGGATTGTTTCATTGAAATAGTAGCATGAAAAATAAAGTACGAAACGGACCCCAATAAAAGAAATTAATAGATTAGAATAACATAAATATACAGAACTGAACGATGGGTAGCCTATTAGGCGGGAATTTCGTCACTGTGTCAAGCGCTTGGTGAAACTCATTTCTCTTAACATGAATATAATATGTTCCGTACTAGAATTTATGAGATCATACATAAGATGGGGAACTGAGCAGAGTCCACCTATGCCAATTAGTTTAAATATTAGACATGCATCTGTATAAGATTTCTTAACGTTCAAAAGTACAATGATCAGCTCAAAATTTATTTTAAAAAATAGTTAACAAAATTTAATGATCCTTAAATGCGGAATAGTTGTACTCAATACTTTATCTTGAAGCGACTTGTTAATTTCAAAACTTCAGTCTTACTAGTTCACACCATTGTCACTTTCTCCTATATATACAAGAAGAAAGTATTGGATTCGTGATAATTTTCGACCTACGGTTTTCGATTGATTTACATGTTTACACTGTAAAAAATAGGTTCTTAAAAATAATTATATATTGTCTCAAAAGAGTCCCGAAACAATATGTACTTAAATTTGAAAACCCATGTACTCACTTTTCAGTACATTTACATGCCAAACATGGGGATATTGGGATTCTTATTGGTCAACCCCTTTTTTGAGCATGCCAATATACTCAAAAATGAGTACATGGGTTTTCAAATTTAAGTATATATTGTTTTGGCGCTATTTTGAGACAATATATACTTATTTTTAAGAACCTATTTTTTACAGTGTAGAGATGTCCTTAACACGATTTTATTATTTTTTCGAAAATGTCTGTTTGTGTATTAGTGTGTGTGTGTGTGTGTGTGTGTCATAAATTTTAGGACGCTGTATCTCACGCACCCTTTCGCAAAATTTAATCAATGTTGGTATTTAGTTGGACCATTACTTAAACTGGGGCTAATAACATTGTGGTATTATATGCTCAACAGGTGACGTTGTCATTGATTTTTTTTTTTTTTTCATAATTTTTAATGTGGCAGTATAGGACAAAATATGGTAAAATTGTACATTATGAGAGTTGTTTTTAACGAAAGATTGAGAAATTAATATTAGTTGTTTAAGAATAGTAGTAATAAACTGGGGGGGGGGGGGGGGGGAATGTGCATATGTGGCAACATAGCTCTCCCTCTGTGTGTGTGTGTGTGCAAGGGGTGGGGGGTATACACCCCGCGACAAAAAGATAGGTACAAAGAGTTTTCTCTTTAATTTTTCATAAAATAACATTATCTAAATTGTGCTTATCATTTATAATTATCATAAAATAACACTATTCCCGGACTAATTTTTGTTTTAAGACTAATTCAGAAAAACGTTAAGACTAAAATTTTTTGAATTTAAGATTACACACCGCGACAAAAAGATAGGAACAAAGGGCTTTTTTTTAATTTTTGAATAGGATTTTTTTGAATATGATTCAAATATTTAATATGTTTTTGATATGATAATATTTTGTAATGATAATAAATGATCAGCACAATTTATATAATGTTATTTTATGAAAAATTTAAAAAATCCCTTTGTTCCTATCTTTTTGTCGCGGAGTGTAGTCTTAAATTAGAAAAATTTTAGTCTTAAAACTTTTCTAAATTAGTCTTAAAACAAATATTAGTCCAGGAATAGTGTTATTTTATGATAATAATAAATGATAAACACAATTTAGATAATGTTATTTTATAAAAAATCAAATAAAAAAACCCTTTGTACCTATCTTTTTGTCGCGGGGTGTATTCCCGAGTGATGTCAATTCCCTTTAAAATTAATGTATAAGCGATAAATCTATGATAATTTAAAACAAAGTTATTGCTTTTTTTTTTAATGAAAGAAAAAATAAATAAATGAACAAAAAGAACCTTCAGATGTCGGCAAAAAATTGACTTTCTTTCGTCATTTATCGCTGTACTTCATTGAGGTTCAAATGGTCTGCATTCATAAGAAAAAATTTTTAGTCTCTTGTTGGCCACAGCATACTAATTGTAAAATGTATAGAAAGTGCATTACAAAGATGTAATATACTTAAATATTTTTAAAGTATTTAAAAATCAATACGTCTCGTAGTTAAACAAAAGTTAAACACATTAAAAAAACTGACCATCTACCTGGTTTTAACAATACTAAAATAATCATATCTAACTGTTCAAATTATCATTCAAGAATTTTCCTGGAGGGCTGGTACACAAATCAACATTTTTACCACTTAATGAGACATGCGCAATTCCCGCTGAATACGCTGTACTATCTTAATGAAAGTCTGTTGTTCTTCTCAGCATTTACATTTGGTGTTTTTACTGATGGGGAGCCTGTAAAAGACTCGAAACGTTTAAATTTATGTTTTGTGTTTTTATTGTTTTAAATTGTATATTTTTAGTGTATATTGTCTGTCTCAGTTTTTAATGTGATAAAAATTTAAGTATTTTTACTTCATTTAAAGAAAAGATATCGACTACTTACATTTAAAAGTATGTTATAATTCTGGACAATTATAACGTTTCTCTTCACTTTGATACTGTTTGTATTTACTCATGAAAACACAAAGTCAAATTAACTAACATTATATTTAAACTTTACACAGTCTACATTTTTTTTTCTTTATTTTAATTGAGATTTAAAAAAAATGTTAAATTGTTACAAAACGCTAAAAATAGAATTGTTTCATGGTCTTATACTTTAAAACTATACACACACACACACACACACACACATATATATATATATATATCATTTATATATTTCTAAGATTAATTTAAGGGATGATGAGTCATGGGAAATTTGCTTTTCTAAATAATAATAATAATAATAATAATAATAATAATAATAAAATAAATATATAAAATAAATAATAAAATAAATATATAAAATAAATATATAAAATAAATAATAAAATAAATATATCAAATAAATATATAAAATAAATAACCTTATAATAATAATAAAAAAACGCAAGATAATTATTGATGATTTAAATGCTTTTCTAAAATATAGAGCATTTTTATTAAAATGTTAAAATTTATAACTACTCCATTTAGCATACATTTTTTATAAGGCATATCCTAGGCTGCTTACATTTTAACAACTTGATGATTGTAACATCTTTTGCGTCATTCATGCCTACTGCAGATGATGTTTAGCTGTATTTTTGCTTGCATTTATTTAACTTTTACGTGTAAATCATATGTCATCTTTATTGATTTGTTTTAATATTTAGTGTACATTAATAAAGGTTTAGAATGTACCTACATATCACGTATCCACTGCTATAGAGACAAGACATGACACTTCCTTGAATAAATCTGAGCACAAGTAAAAGAATGAAATAGGGACAGAAAACAGAGGAAATCTCAGATACAGCCACCAGTGACCAAAGAAAGAAAAAAGTTGGTTTACGTCCGATTCTAAAAAATATATAAATAAAGTAAGATAAAATAAAATAAAAAGTAAATTTCAGTAACGTTAATGACAATAAAAATTAAGGATGTAGTTTACGCAGATTTTACCAGATATTCTGTGTCTTACATTGTGGCTTATAGAAGTATTTAATGCAGAACAACTTTAGTATAGGACAATACGGGGCGACTTTTAAAGTTAGCGCCGAAGCTGGTTGGAGGTTTTTCACTAAGAACTTATAATTCATGATGGCAATTACTCTGTCCGAACATGAAATATATACTATATATATATAAATGCTACAAAAAAAGCATGAAACATTAACAAATGATCTCATGCATTATCTATTTCCAATGTGTCTGACTAGATAATTTTAGAATTAATTCTAGAAAAGTACATGTTTAACATGTATGTGTCTCATGTCCTTTTCAAATACCATTTTAAACCTAGTAAAAAAAAATATTTATATAATAATAATAAATACAATTGGAATAGTTACTAGATTATTTTGTTGTTGTTGTTTAATAGTGACGAAAAATAAAATATTGTCATGGAGTTCCATAATGTAACTGTGCCTTTAATGCTGTATTACATGCAAAATGCTGACATTTGAAGTTTTTATTTATTTATTTTTCTTACATAGTATTCAATATAGTTTATTGAAAAAAAAGTAATAGCGTTCGAGCATTCGAAAGTAATGCGTTCGAGAGCATTCGAAAGTAATTAATTTTAATTTGGAATTTTTTTTTTTTTTATTGTATATAATCTGTTAAAATGAACATGACCCTCTCTTGCATTTCAGATTCAAAAGAAAAAAAAAAAGAAAATAATAATATCTAAAAAGCTCACGAAATTATCTGAACGATTTCTGCCAAACATATTAAAGTTTAAATAAGGAAAAGTAAATTCTAAAAAAAAGTAAAAAAATAGAAAAAAAAGAAAAATATATATACTTTTAATTATGAATTAATGTCCTCAAAAAGTTAAAACTGAACATTAACGTGCATATATTAAATATGCGTATAAATTAAATTAATTGTACAAAAAATATGATGTTTTATTATGAAGTCATTCACAATCTTAGATAAAATTAATTCCCTATTTAACAAAAATAAACAGTCGTAAACAATAATTACTACTATTTTTTTTTCATTTTGCAGCTGATTCACAGGTTTAAACTTATTTGTAACGCCGTATTCACTTACTTGTCCGACATCCATCCATAAAGGGGTGTACCAAAAACAGTTCCCATAAAAACCATACTCAAAACCAGGCTACTGTAAGGAGCATTTCTGCAAACAAGGTTCCACTGGAAACAATAAATAAATACTAAATAAATATATAGATATATAGATATTATTTTCAATAAGCATTAAAAAAAAAAAAAAAATGGTTAAATAATGCTCTGCACGAAAAGCGGCCCCAATACCAATCATGCAAATTCTTATGTAAAAAGAACCTTCTGAATTTTAATATGACGTCCGTTTTGACCCATCATCCATCGATTTTTGAGGATGTCCCCCTACTTTTATCACTGCATGGTAATTTTATGGATGTAAATTTGGTTTGGAAGGGGGAAAGAGGATTATTTTAACTGTTAAATATCTTCTGAGGGAAAAATTCTAAGACAAAATTTGAAGGTGAAAAATTCTAAATTATGAGAGAGAAATTTAGGGGGACGGGGTGGGGGATGGAGGCATTCGTCCCTGAAGTTAGAAATTACATTTATTTATTTTATTAATCTATTAATATTATTACTTAATTTTTATTCTAATACAGTTTTAATGCCTGGAATAGAACACGTAGTGTCATCTTTTTAAAACAAAGCAATTTATATACCTGAGATTTGAAACGTAGATTTATTTATACTTCTCCCCAAAATTAATAAAATTTTTAACTTTTTTTATTTTTATTAAAAGTACGTAAACTTAATTTTTATTTAAAAATTTTAAAAAATATTATCCTAAGCTTTTCGCTTTGAAATTCCAAAGCATCATCAGGGATTTTTATTACTGACTTAAATGAGCATTTTTTTAAAATAATTTTCTTTTCACAGTCAACCATTAAGCCTTTAATAACTTGAATAACAGCAAAGTCAATTTGAAGTCCGGTGAAGGTTGGACCAAGGAGCTAAGGAAAGTAAGATAAGCTGGAAATATTGTAAAATCACGCGAGGCTATTGTAGGAGAAAAACCCTGATGAACTAGCAGAAATAAACTATTTGCTAGTTTATAGTATTGCGCCAAATTATTGGCAAAACTGCAGCATCTTTAGAGTTTATTGGCATTTTTTTTTTTTTTTTTTTTTTGTTTAATTATATTAATAGCTTCGAAGATGTAAATTTCTTGGATAGTAGGTGGTGCTGTAATAATTTTGGCGTTATCCCATATAGGGTTAGCGTTTTGGTTAGCATAAATAAAGTCGACCAGGGTAGAACTATTTCCTTCCTTGATATTACGTATATGTTCTTGTATTCTTTTGTTGAAAATCCTCTTAGTGTGTCTAATATAGTAGAAAAGTTCTTTGTTTTTTTTTAAATGGGAATTTGATAGACGCCTCCAGTGGGTCCATTTAAGTCGCGGTCATGAAGTGCTAATTGTTTAATAGTTAGAGGAGAACTGAATGGGATAAAAAAATTTAAATTTACTTTGTATATAATGTTTAAAGCTATAGAATTCTTTACAGAAAGGAAGAATATTAGTATAACGCACTTTTAGAGTTGAAACTAGAGTGTGATTAATAGGTTTAATTAGCATGCAATTTTTTATACCATTAACTATTTTCATAATACTAAATTTACTATATCCTGTAGTATATATATATTACTATATTTCTATATCCTGTAGTATATGCAGTGCCCATTTGAACAATTTTGTTGGTTTGTTGTTTTTTATTAAATTTAAAAATAGTATAACTTACAAATCGGGTAATGTAGATATTTAAAAAAAAAGCATTTTTATAATGAGTGGGATTAGCTGAATCAGCCGAGTTAGGTAAAAGGGATAAATGAGTTTTTGAAAAAGACGTCAGACCCTATAGTTGAATTATCTTCATTACGATGCATTTTAAGGTCAAGAATCGGAAGCGTACGATTGATCTCAGTTTCCTATGTAAATTTTATCGATGGAAATTCGTTGTTGAGACGATCAATTAAATTAAGAAATGCATTTTTTGAATAATGCTAGGAGATAAAAACAACGTCAACATATCGTAAATATATAGTAGGTTTGAGTATTGACTTTTCAAATACGCGTTTTTCTAATTCAATAAGTAATAAATCTTCTAAAATAGGACTAAGAGGGGAACTCATCGGGGACCCAAAAGTTTGTTTATATATCACATTGTTAAACAAAAAGATATTGTTATCATTAATGAGGTCAGAAGCTTCACAAATAAATTTGAGAACAGTGTTAAATGATGGTGTAGCAGTACATTTATTTATCAAGGATAATGGATTTAACTAAATCTAAAGGAATATTCGGAAAAAGTGAAACAACATCAAGACTAAAAAAAATTATCTGTTGTGGTAAAAGTAGCATTAAGAATTCTATTTCGAGCTTCTAAACCGGATTTTACAATATGTGGGTCGTTAAGTATCAATGGTTTAGGTAAATTTGCTAGAAATGTTTCTAGAAAAAATGAAGGACTATTGCATTTGAAAACAAAGGGACGAAAAGGGTGGTTAATTTTATGCGTTTTAATTAAAAAAAAATATTTTAGGAATTGACGGGTATAAAGGAAATTTTATACTTTGAGGAGAAATTAAATCTATATATTTATTAATGAACTTTTGAATTTTACGAGTAAAATTTTTAATAGGATTAGATTTAATTAAAGTACAGGCTCATTCATTAATAGCTGCAAGAGCTTTACTGTGGAAATCATCTGTATTAAGGACAACAATTTGTTTAGATTTATCAGCAAGTAACAATCTTATATTTTTGTTAGTTTTAATTTGTTTAGAAATAACAAGATTTTGATTATTGGACCAACTATTGAGGTTAAGATGCTTGTTTAACGAGAAAACTGTAGAAGCCCGTACTTGATTTTGATGCTCTTTAGGAATATCTTTTATAATATTTTTAAATTTAGGGATAACGTTCACAGGATTTAGGCGAGTTTTAAGGGCAAAGTTCGAACCTTTATTGAGCATGTCCAGTTCTTTTCAGGTGAATTTGTAGTTGGAGAAATTGAGAAAATTTTCCCGTTTATTGGAGTCTTTAAATTTCTTACATGCTATACTTTGTGAATCCAAATTTTTTAAATTTTTTAAATTATATTTCAGAGTCATTTGATGTTGAAATTTATCTATAGTAAGAAAAATATTTTGTAAGAAAGTATCGAGGTCTTCTGGTTGAGTAAACTTTGAAATTTCCAAAAAACAATAATAAGTTTCGATTTCAAGTGCTGTAATTATTTTTTGGAACTTACAAACTTTCTTAACCAGAAGACCTCGATACTTTCTTACAAAATATTTTTCTTTGTGTAACTAAATTTCAACTTCAAATGACTCTAAAATGTAATTTAAAAATTAAAAAACTTTTGGATTTACAAAGTACAGTATCTAAGAAATTTAAAGACTAATGGAAACAACAAATGAATTTAATGAAAAACCACAAATCGACAAAATTATTCAAATAGGTATTACTGCAGGATACAGAAACTCTAGTATTATAAAAGTAGTTAATATAATAAAAAATCGCATGCTAATTAAACCTATTAACCACACTCTAGATTCAACTCTAAAAGTGCATTATACTAATAGTATCCTTTTCTGTAAATAATTCTATAGATTTAAACATTATATACAATGTAAATTTAATTTTTATTTTTATTTTTTTTTTAAATCTCATTCAGTTCTCCTCTACCTATTAAACAATTAGCACTTCATGACCGCGACTTACATGGACCCACTGGAGGCGTCTATCAAATTCCCCTTGAAAAAAACAAAGAACATTTCTAATACATTGAACAAACTAAGTGGACTTTAAACAAAAGAATACAAGAACATATATACGTAATATCAAAGAAGGAAATAGTTCTACCCTGGTCGACTTCATTTATGCTAACCCAAACACTAACCCTATGTAGAATAACGCCAAATGTATTACAGCACCACCTACTATCCAAGAACTTTACATCTCCGAAGCTACAAATATAATTAAACGCAAAAATACAATACGCAAGCGAAGTGATGACGTCACTGGCCGTTCGTGGATGCAAGAAAAATATTTCCTATATTAAAGGCCCATTGGATTTTTTGTAAACAATTATTAAAAATCGAGGAAAATTATTTCCCGATTTTAATCCACATATTCAGGTATAGATATGTATTAGTTATCATGTCCATGCGTTAGATTAAGTTATTTTTGTTGTAAAATTGACAAAATTTCAATTTTTAATTTCAAAACTCTAGAAAAAAAAGGCAAACTTCCATATTCGATTGAAAACACAAACATTTCATTTCAAAGGATGATATTAACACAATAAATAACCAACTAATATACTAATTAAAAGGAAAATGATAAATATTTTATCATAATTTGAAGTCAAATTTGTTTTAAATGTCTAAATATAGTATCTGACATAAGGTACTAATAAGTTGCAGCGGAAAAGATTTGACATCGGTCATCCTTGGCAGAAAAAAAAATATCGCTAAATTATTTGGCAAATATAATTTAATTCCTTTGAAAAATCATGGTTATTTTAACAACTTGTATTAAGAGAGTAATGAATAATATGAAACAATATTTCGTACAATGCATATTACGAAAATATACATCTGGCATGTATATTTTCGCATTACGTTTTTAATCACCAAATTCAATAAGCGCCAAGACCGACAGTGTTTTGAAATTTAAAATTAAAATTTTGTCAGTTTGACAGCGAAATAACTCAATATAACACATGCACATGATAACCAATACATATATATATACCCAAATATGGTGATTAAAATCGGGAAATAATTTTCCTCGATTTTTAATAATTTTTTACAAAAAATCCAATGGGCGATTAACATAGGAAATCATTTTCTTGCATCCACGGACGGTCAGTGACGTCACAATTCGCTTGCGTATAGATTCTAAAGATGCTGCAATTTTGCCAATAATTTAGCACAATATTATAAAATAGCTAATAGTTTATTTCTGCTAGTTCATCATGGTTTTTCTCCTACAATAGCCTCGCGTGATTTTCCGATAGTTCCAGCTTCTCTTACTTTCATAGCTCCTTGGATAATCCTTCACTGGACTTCAAATTGACTTTGCTACTATACGCAAGCAAAGTGATGACGTCACTGATCATCTATGGATGCAAGAAAAAGATTTCCTATGTTAATCGCCCATTGGACATTTTGTAAAAAATGATTAAAAATCGAGGAAAATTATTTCCAGATTTTAATCCCCGAATTTGGGTATAGATATGTATTAGTTATCGTATGCATGTATTAGGTTAAGTTATTTTGCTGTCAAATTGACAAAATTTCAATTTTAAATTTCAAAACTCTGTCGTCCTTGGTGTTTTTTGTATTTGGCGACCAAAAACGTAACGCGAAAATATACATGCCAGATGTATATTTTCGTAATATGTATTGTATGAAATATTGTGTCATGTTATTCATTACTCTCTTAATACACTAAGTTGTTAAAATAATTTTGAAAGGAAATATATATGTTCGCAAAATAATTTTTCGACATTTTTTTTTTCTGCCAAGGATGACAGTCATGAAACCTATTCCGCTGCAACATATTAGTACCTTATATCAGATACTTTATTTAGACATTTAAAACAAATTTGACTTCAAATTACGATAGAATATTTATCATTTTCCTTTTAATTAGTATATTAGTTGGATATTTATTGTGTAAATATCATCCTTTGGAATTAGACCGTGGGCCATAAGCTAAAAATGTCATTTAAAAACAAGTTCGTTTCAACTTTTCGGGGGCAACCTGAAAATGTTGCTAATATATTCTTTTTAAGATAGGTAATGAAAATATCAAATGTTCTGGAAGTAAACTTTGCACATAAATTTGGAAAATTGGTTTCAATTGGAAGGAATTGAGTTTACATTTAGGATGCTGGTTTATGTAAAGCAGCATGTAATATATTTCTCATAATACTGTGATTCATTGAATAAATTTTTAAATATCTTGCACACAAGTGCTAAAATCATACTCCTGAGAAAAAGTACTAAAAAAGGGGAAAATATTAATATTTAGTGGATCTGCAGATCAGGAGCCTCAATGTCCTATTTTCATCACTCATTACTCTGTAGATCATTGATAGTTTTTATTAATTCCATATTTATATCAATCATTATCATCATCAATTTCAACCTTTATCAATCCAATGCAGGATAAAGGCCCCTTCTATGTGATTCCATTCGGCCGTGTTTTCTGCAAACTCTTCCAAACTTCACAATTTCATCTCTTCAACAACACACTGGTCTCTTTCTCGGTCTTTTGTTTTATCTCGGTATCCAAAATAAGACTGGTGGTCAACCTATCATCATATCTTCTGGAAGTACCCAGTCCAGCTCTATTTTAACTTAATTCTAGAAATAACATCAGTAACATTGATTTGCTCCCAAATCTAATACAAATGTTTCGTTTTCTGTCTCTTCGGGTGAGTCCTAACATGCATCTTTCTCTCTTTAATATATATATGTATACATACATATGACGACTCGCTACATAAACAGATACATTTCTGACGGGGGTTACCACTCCCCTTCAACTTTCCGCTGTATATCTCTGTCTATATCTATCTCTCTACATATGTATATTTATATATTTTCCTGGAAACAGCCTTCTATTAATTCCTCGTAAATAATAAAAACTTGTATCAAATTTCCTGCAAAAAGACTACATAAAACATAGGAATTATTTAGTATAACTCTCTAAACTAATTATCAATTCTATCGCAAAATTTTTCATGGAAAAACAGGCTTTTAAACATTCTAATAATATTTCATTATATTTAGTGTAACCATGATAAAATATATTTTTAATACATATCATATATAGACCATAATGGTACAATATTCTTTTGCGTGTTCCTCAAAAGGAATCACCGTTATTATAAACACCACTAAAAATGATACGCCTAATTAATTATAACTCATTTATATTTCAACCAAATTTGACATAATTTGAATAATTACAGAATATCATCGGAATTCTTTTGTGTGGTCCTGTAAATAAATTTAGTTAACACATAACTTTTTTTTTTTTTTTTTAGAGCGAGAAAACATACTTTTAAATATGCTTATAATATACGTTAATTCCGCTAAATGCAGCATAAACACGTTAAAATGCGCTTAGGTAAAAATTTGCCCATAGATTCTAATGTTATGAAATTATTTTGCGTTTCTCTGTAAAAGAACACCAGTAAAAACATTTCAACTTATTCTATGTTTTTCAAAAGTAATTCTTCGAAATTTAACAAAATTTGGATGATTACATGACATTGTCGGAATACATTTGTAAGTTCCTGTACATTAATTATGAAGCCTAAGTACACATATTTTCTACAGAAATCATAAATTTAAGCTTCTCAATAACGTACGCTAATTTCGTTGAATGCAGATTAACGAAGATAAAATTCGCTTAAACGAACTTCACCCCATAGGCCATAATGATAAGAAAATCTTTGGTGTATCCCTCTACACGATCCATGAATAATCTAAACATAAAAAAATTACACAACTATTTTTATACAGAGTCTGAACATTTATACCAATTTGCAAGTCAATCAGGGATTTTTGCGGCCGCAATCGCGGTATAAATTCTGTCCATAGGCCGTAATGATAAAAAAAAAAAAAAAAAAAACTTTGGTGTGTACCTGTACACGAACAATAAGTGGAATACACTCTTAAACTATACTCATTCCGCGTGGTTCATGAGCATGTGTACCAAATTGCAAGCCAATAGCGTGATTTTTGCGGCTGCTATCATGTGAGAAACAGACACACAAACAGAACCCAAAATTTTTTTGAGTCTCCATATCCCTTTAAGACCGGGAACATTTTTACTTTAAAGCATTACATTCTTCTTTTTTTGCAAACTGAAAGAATAATATGGACTATAAACAACATTTGTTGATTGAAAATTGTACTTTACACTTTCTGCTAATTAGCTCGATCGTTTTTTCCTGATTTTATTACATACGACTGTTCCAGATGCAAAAATGTGAGAGGCTGTCTAACCCGTACAAATGTACGTTTTCGGTCGAAAAGAGATATGGAGGCCTCCACTGACGCTTCGGTAATAATTTAGCTACATGTCAGAGTAAAACTTACTGTGTAACACTTTCTATGGTAACCTATGTTGTTGTCTAAAGACAGTTTGGACAGTTCATTAATTTGAAGAAGAAGCAAATCGGTAGATATTTTTCTTTCATGAACATTTAAAACTTTCCACTGAACAGCAAACAACCTCCCTTCAGCCCAGCTTATTTGAGAAAAACGACGTCACCTTTGAATGTATCTCATCTCCGATGTACAAACAATAAGTAATTTCTTCTGATGTTGTATTACCTGTAATAATTCTACTTAAAAATAAAGGGAAAAAAAGAGTAATAAAAGAATTCGATCAAAATGTTAATAATACGCAAGATAATGATGTCGAGAGAAACTTTACATCTTATTTGAGAAAAATACTACTACATTTTTTAATTTACCTCATTCCCGATATTTAAACAATATGTCATTTTTTTCTCACATTATATGAAGTGTAACGATTACTTAAAAATGCACGAAAAGAAAGCAATAATAAAATTCTATGAAAATGTCAACAATACTCAACATAATGTAAACATAAATATACGTAAAAAAAAAACATATCAAATGCTAGCGCGCGCCGTAACAGCAGCTGTCATTTGGCTAAAAATAACAGCGAAAAGGAAAATTACTGTTTTGATTGGAGGATAAACGAATGAATGAGTAGAGAATTTGACTATCTCTAAGTGTAAGTAGAATAGCAGGACCGCAGAAATGTCAAATTTGTAGAATTAATTAAATTAATTTTAAAATAATGTGCACATCTTCAGACCAGAACATTGCGAATTCGTAGATAATAGAATATTCTTTTAATTTTAACGTTAATTTGAAATTGCCCCTCGATGATTGAAACGGCCTTGAACGATATCAACCTATGGCCCACGGCCTAAATGAAATGTTTATGTTTTCAATCAAATATGGAAGTTTGCCATTTTTTTTTTTTTCTAGAGTTTTGAAATTTAAAATTAAAATTTTATCAAATATACAGCAAAAACAACTTAATCCGCGATTGTAATGAAATGCTCTCCCTCTGGTGGGCTAAGGTGAAATTACAATAAGCATGCTTTAATTCGGCTTTCAACAAGCCGCCATTGCTGGCCGATGTTTAGTTTCACATATATTTATTGAATAAAAATGAATAAATACGGTAAAAAAGATAACACATACTGTTGTGTGCTACAGTGTAACTCCAAAGGATCAAGAAATCCAGAATTAAGCTTCCATTTATTTCCAAATGACAAATTTAAAATTTCAGTTGCTTCGGCTAATGGAAGTAAAGAATTAATCAGATGATTTGAAACTAATATTTGTTCAACTTCAGTTAAAAATCTACTACTGATCGAACTTTGAATAAACTGAAATATTTTTTTCCAAAAGCAATCAATTTTCCATGATGTAATGGCGGAGAAATTATAGTACGAATATTAAGTAGAATAACAAAAAGAAGAAAAATAAATACACGTGACTATTATATTTACTAACAACAGAAACTGAAAAAGCGCCATCTATCGATCATTACAAACGCGGATTGAACGCATGCACACGATAATTTATACATATCTATACCTAAATATGGGAATTGAAATCGGGAAATAATTTCCCTCGATTTTTAATATTTTTTTACAAAAAATCGAATGAACGATTAACATAGGAAATATTTGTCTTGCATTCACGGACGGTCAGTGACGTCACACTTCTCTTGCGTGTTCACGTTATTAGAAGACTTAACTGTTGTCTATGAAAGGAAAATTATTTTAAAAATGCACATTTAAGTCAGTAATAAAAATCCCTGGTGATGCTTTGGAATTTCAAAGCCAAAATCTTAGGATAATATTTTTAAATATTTTTAAATAAAAATTAATTTTACGTGTTTTTAAAGTGTTTTTAATAAAAATAACAAATGGCACGTGTTTAATTAACTCTTTTTTAAAGATATTGTTTAAAATCTTTATCGATTACAATTTACTTCAGATTATTTGATTTTATAATAATTATCAACGGAATTCAAAGTATATATATTTCTATATATATAAAAAAAGAAAAAAAAAAAAAAAAAAGAAAGATAATATTTTTGTTTTTAGATTATCTGTTTATACTAAAAATATAAATAAAAAAATCTGGAGTGACTCCACTCGACTTTCCGAACATTGAGTAATTAACAGTTTTGTAGAAAAAGTAAAAAAAGAGGAGGTGTTAAAAAAACAAAAGAGATAAAACCATAATAAAGTGTTTGAGTATTTTTCTCCATATATTACACGATGTTTTATTTAACGCTACTGAACTTTGAGCCCATAGATCATAATGATAAAAATTTTTTGTTGTGTCCCTGTAAAAAACCTATAAATGCTAGATTCACCAAAATGCTTATAGTTAGTGCAACAGTGATTTATAATATTCATATAAATTTTCAGCTCAATTGAATAAGGCGTTTACATGCTATCGCACTTTTAACTAGTATGTTGTGGACACCACATGACTTTCTTCTATATTTTCCTGTACAAATTCAGTCAGTAAAAAAAATTTTTATTAAAATTATTATTTAAAAAAATTATCTTCCATAGTAATGCAGATGATTTCCATATTAGAGAAGTAGTATAACACTAAATATCCAAAAAAAGTCAATATTACATTTAAAAAAAAAAAAAAAAAAAAAAAAACGATAACTTCATTTTAAATTATCGCAGATCTATAGTTCAACCATTCACTTTAAAGGTACTGGCGAGCTCTTTTGAAAGATACCCATCATGAAAATTTACTCCCCTCGAGGGGGGAATTCCCCCTCCAGGGGGGGGAGGCGAGGCTCCTACACATACTAAAAAAATTTTCCAGTTGACTATCTCTATTATAAATAATTCTAGTAAATTTCATAATGATTATTAAAAAATAATTCTCTTTATGCACATTTATACAAAATTTTGTACTATACCACAATGTTAAAAATTTAGAAAAAGCGGGATGGCAACGCAACCTGCAAGACAACATTTACCAAAAGTTGAGAGGCACTAATATATGTCAAGGTGCAACCACATACCAATTTGTGTGAAATTCTGTGAATTAGTTCCTGAGATACAGTTGCCACAAAAGTTTGTCACACACACGCAGAGACTGACAGACAAACAGATAGACATTTTCTAAAAATGGTCAAATCGTGTTCTTCAGCTCTCAAAACGTGTAAATCCATTAAAAACCCGAGGTCGAAAATTTTTACGAATCCAATACTTTTTCTATTGAATATAGAAGAAAGTAAAAATTTGGTCCCACAGGCCATAATGATAAAGAATTTTTCTTTGTGTCCCTGTAAAAAAACTGTAAGTGCTAAATTCACCAAAATCTATACAGTTCGTGCAACTGTGACCTATAACATGTGTAAAAATTTTTTGTTCAGATTAAATAAGCGTTTAGACGCTATCGCACTTTTAAATGTTTGGCCCCCATAGGCCATAATGATAAAGAATTTTTCTTTGTGCCCCTGTAAAAAAACTGTAAGTGCCAGATTCTGCAAACTCTATACAGATTGAGTAACTGTGACCTATAATATGTGAATAAATTTTTTGCTCAATTGAAGAAGGCGTTTAGATGCTATCGCACTTTTAAGATTTTAGTCCCATAGACCATAATGATAAAGAATTTTTCTTTGTGTCCTTGTAAAAAAAACTATAAGTGCTAGATTCACCAAAATTTATAGGGTTCGTACCATGGTGACTTACAATGTACGCACCAACTTTCAGCTTATTCGAACAAAGCGTTTAGACGCTAGCGTGTTCACTCACAGACATACACACACACATACATATATCATCGTAAAAATAGTGAAAACGGACTCAGGGGAGCTCGAAACGTATAGAAACATCAAAATCTCGAATTCGGATTTTTGATATGATTACAATACTTTCCTCACTATAGTGTTCGGAAAGTAAAAATATATATTAAATTTAATGGCACTCCTTTTATAGAGATAAGTTCTAAATATTGACCCTTAATGATTTAAAATTTACACCCGCCTGGATCTCGCAGTATAATTAAATTAGCAGTCTTCGCCCGCTTCGCTGGTCATTATATTGAAATGAGTTCTCAAAATACCATACCATTCATAATAATAATATTTATAATAATAAAAATATTGAAATCAGTCAAAATCTAAGTTGAACTTCCCGCTATCTTCGGTAATGTTTTTCCCACTCCCCACACTTCAGAAAATCCCTTTATACTGCATGTTGCATACACATACCTAACCGACACATTAAAAAATCGAGATCCTGAGATTATTTGAAGCAGCGTTATGTTCTAAAACGTGCTTTTTAACCCCCGCACCGCAACGCTCTTAAAGGAAAGAAAAGGGAAGGAATTTCACAAAATATCGATATATTATGAGTTAAATACATATAACTGACCCACACGTCGAAAATCTCCTTCCTAAGATAATTTACTGCAGAGTTACGCACGAGTACATGTCCCCCCTAATAGGCGGTAGGGTAGAATTTCACAAAATCTCTTTGTAGTGTGCACTGAATACGCATAAGCAGTCCACACATTGAAAATTGCAATTCTAAGTTAATTTGGAACAGAGTTACGCATGGAAACATGCTATTTACTCCCCAACCCTCAGGGGAGGGGGGGGGTAGCACGGAATTTCAAATAAACCCTTTGAAGTTTCTGTGTGTTGAGTACGCATAACCAATCAACATATCAAAAAATTGCTTCCTGAGATAATTTTATTGCTGTCAAGTTTTTAAACTTTTAAAATCAGAATTTACACCAGTATTTTTAGATAGAATATGTTGTATATATTTTCGACGACCGAAAATATGTATGTATTACCGAAATCAGCAACAAAATTTTTCGAGTTTGAAGTTTAGTCCAAAAACAGTAGACTTTAAATCTATATGATTTGGAGCAGAATTACTCTTTAATGCCCCCCCCCCTCTTACAACAGGAGACCTTAAAGGAGAGATTTCAAAATTTCACAAAATCCCTTTATAGTGCGTGTTGGGAACACATAACCAGCCCGCACAAAAAAAATCGCCTAAGATAGTTCAGAAAAGATTTGCGCTTGGAAACATAATTTCAGCCCCCTACCCCCAACGGGGATAAGGTGGAATTTTACAAAATCCCTTTTTAGTGTGTGTCTTCAGCACGTATAACCAATCGGCGTATCAAAAAATCGCTATTCTGAAATAACTTAGAGTAGAGTTACTCTTAAAGCTTTTTTTTTTTTTTTTTTTTTTTTGCCCCACCCTCCACCTTTAAATTGCAGACAAGGGGAATTTTCGTAAAATCCTGTTGGATTATGGGTTGACATTAAACTTATAATCCGATAAAATATATTCATTAGCAGAGATCCAGTAACAATGGAGCGTGGTCACTGTTTTTAGTTATGCTTAATTTAAAGAGCTTTGAGAAAGAGAAATATTTAAATCAGAATTTGAATAACTTAACCTTGTTCATAAACTTTAAATCCTTTCAGAAATTTAAATTAAGTTGGATCTATAAATAAGATAACACACACACATATGGTAAGGGAAATAAAACAGAATCAAAATAAATTTAGTTTATTAAAACTAAAATGAAAATTTTGTTTAAATAAAAACAGAAAAAGAAAATGCCATTATGGCATTTTTACAAAACATATGCAGCTTTTGCACCGGCTTAGTGCTATCAATTAATCTGAAAAAGCTAAAAACGAACATCAGCCTCAAGATACTCTCTATCTGCAGGCCTGGAAAAAAACCAACGAAGGAAGCAAGCAAGCCACTCTTCACAGTCTGCCTGAAGTATTTATACTTCTTCCAAGTCCTTGTATTTGCATACTGGCGTAATGCGCCCTCTGGGGAACTCTGTTGAAGAACCATTCGTGAATCAAATTCACTGCAGTTGCGGCTTGCGTTGGAGGAATGGAAATCAGAAGAAATGAAGCCGCTGCGATCATCACGGATTCTGTAACATGGAGTCAGAATGAAGAAACTAGGTTATTTTTCCGATGGAAGTCCAATTGTCAATATCTGACTCTCGTATCTTGACAATGGCCCCTCACTTCCAGAAGAGAAAAATATACTAAAATGTCCATTACATGCTAATAGCTCAAAGCCCAAATTGTCCTTTATTTTTCTACTATAAATAGACTAAAGAAAATCTATCTTAGCTTACAGAATGCACTTTTCTAATTATAATATATATATATATATATATATATATATATATATATATACACAAATTACACTAGTAAAAATAAAGCTTTTACAAATTTAGCAAGGTCGGCTTTAGTCTGGGGCTTGGTGAAAGCATCAGCGAAATTTCCTTTACTGGGAACATATTTAATTTGAAATATATCTTTATTAATTAACAAGGTCACGCACAAAGAATAACCGCACATCAATGTGCTTAGTGCGCGCATTTTCAATAGATGATTTTACGAAATTTATAGCGGACATATTGTCAACCAATAATGCCGCCTGTTTAGTCTTGTGTGCTAATAATTCGTACTCCAAACATTCTTTTAAAATACGGTCATACCACAATAAGTCCTTTGTGGTTTCAGTTAGCGCAACGAACTCCGACTCCATTGACGAAAGGCTAACGTATTGCTGTTAAAATGTGCGCCAGCTAAATCGAGCGTCACCAAGAAATACTAAGTGCCCGCCAACGGAAGTCCTGTCGTCTTTATTACACGCAAAGTCAGCGTCAGAGTACCCAACTAATTCAGTCGAGTTTGCCTGTAATCTTAACTTGTAGTTTTCTGTGTCTTTTACATATCCTAGTATCCGCAACAAGCCATCCCAATGCGTTGGGCCAGGATTCTCCTGAAACTGACTCATCAAATTAACCGCATAGCTTATATCCGGCCTGGTACGATTCGCCAAAAACGACAAACAACCTAACAAACTACGATATGGTATGTTAACCATCTCTGATCGTTCCTCAAACGTAACTGGACTTTGAGTTTTAGAGTACATTACGCCTTTAGCAATTGGCAAAGAAGATACAGGAAGTTTAAAAGACCTGAACCTCTCGTACACATCTTCGATGTACAAGCTTTAATGGATATTTAGCTGATTGTCATTGTGCTCAAACTCGACACCCAGTAACCTTTTAGTTCGACCTAATACCTTTAAATCAAAGCACGATTTTAACAGGTTTAAACCTTGATCGATAATGTTTTTATTGGGTGCGAACAGCACAATATCATCCACATAGAGCAAAAGTATGAGGTTCGAGTTACGCTTGTATACACAATTGCACTCCTTAAATTTTATAAACCCTAAAGCCAGTAGTTTTTGATCTATCTCAAAGAACCACATCCGACCAGACTGGCAAAGACCATACAAGGCCCTCTCCAGCTTGCATACCATGTGTTCCTTTCCTGAAATCTCAAAGCCTGGTGGTTGGGACATATAAATGTCCTCTTTCAAGGGTGCATACAAGTATGCTGCTTCTACGTCGCATTGCAGGTGGTCCCAGCCTAAATGGCTAACTAACAAAGAGAAATCAGACGTATAACGCAGAAATTTACAACGGGCGAGAATGTTTCGTCATACGAGTTGCCTCGTATTTGCTTAAATCCCTGCGCCACAAGGCGTGCCTTGAGCCGTACGACTTGTCCCGTCTCATCTCTTTTTACATTAAATACCCACCTACAACCGACAGTCTCTTTACCAGGAGGGAGGTTAACCAATTTCCACACCTTACGAGCCTTCATAGTGTCGAGTTCTTTTACCATGGCATTTTGCCACTCAACACTTTCAGGTGAAAGCCTAGCTTGTTTTAATGTTCTTGGAACCACCAAAGTGGACTGGCCTAGTCATGCTTGTGTTGCACTAGTACTAGGTGGAGTGAGAGAACCGCGCACTATACCTTCAAAAGTTTCTTTTGGAGAGAAGTTAAAATATGACTTGTCAAATTTAATGTTATTACGTTGACAAGACCTTTCAACCTTTACAATCGAATTCAATTTCTCCTTCTTTCCTACTTCATAATAGTACACGTCGACCCGGGGCTCTTCCTTCCGATGTTTTAACTCTCTATACCACTCAACCGTACGGGGCTCAACCTGAACTTTGTCCTCCACATCTGATTGGGCATCCTCATATTCGTCATCAGATACGGCTGGAGGATTTAATGAGACAAAATACCGATTGGGAGGTTCTACCGGATTGTTCCTATCACAGACATCAGGGTCCAGGATGCTTCCACTATCAGCACTACAATTTCCGTGTTCCTGTTAATTAAACCTCACGTTTATAGACTCTATAATTTTATCGTCTTCTGGAATAAAGATATTGTACCCCCGTGTTTTTGACGCGTATCCTATCATGATACCCTTTTTGGCACGTCTTTCAAATTTAGACCGTCTCCGCTGGCGAGGTTTGCCAACATAAGCTGTGCAACCAAAAGGTCTTAAATGCTTGATTGATGGCACTCTACCATAATATCCTTGAAAAGGGGTGCATTTAGTCCTTTTGGGACAAGAACGATTCCAAGTATACGAATAGTATCTCAAAGCTTCAGGCCAAAATGTATCCGGAAGGTTACTATCATCCAGTATCGACCTAACGTTGTTTAGCACAGTTTGATTAAACAGTTCCGCCAAACCGTTTTGCTCCGGCGTGTAGACATTTGACCTTTCGTGCTTAATGCGCTTTTCTTTAAAGTAATCACACAGGTCATTACTTAAGTACTCACTTCCATTGTCCGATCTCACACGTTTCAGACGGGTATTTAGGGAGTTTTCCATCCGCAATATATGCTGGCGTAACCTATCACTAACTTCATGCTTTGAAACCTATGGATAAGTGGTCACATACCGACTAAAATCGTCTATTACTGACAAAAAGTACCTCTCCCCATCACGACCAATTGTTGTGGTCGGACCCCAAACATCAGTGTGTATCATTTCTCCCGGGGATTTAGACTTAATTTCATGTTCCCTCTTAAATGTAACTCTTCTAAACTTATTCAAAATACAACTTTCACATGAGTAATTACTGAAGTTCAGGTGAGGAAGACCTTTTACAACATTTTTCCGCTTTATACGTTCAAATGAACTAAGACTTAAATGTCCGTATCTACGATGCCATAAGTCTAATTTATCGATTCCCCTTTCAATTTTAGTATTTGCGGCAAATTTAACTGACCGCTTTTCAGCAACTGGTTTTGCATCAGTAATATAAAGACCGTTTTTAAGAATGGCTGTAAAAAGATATTCATTATTTCTATCCGATACTTTCACCCTCCCATTTTTGCCATGAAATGAAGCACCAAAAATATCCATACGAGGCCCACTTAATAAATTCTTTCTAAGGCTAGGTATATACATTGTGTCCTTAAAAGACAAAATTTGTTAGCCGAATCTTAACTTCATGGTGCCTTTTCCCCTTATGGGATAATTAAGACCATCTACAGCGACAGACAACGTCTCATCATTTACAGGAGTATAACCCTCTAAAATATTTCTATTGTGAGTAAAATGATGAGACGCCGCAGTGCCGAACACAAAAACATCTTTTAACTCATTAGCATGTGACAAATTGGCCTGGACAAAGGAAGATTTGGGTTTTAAATCAAAATTTGAATTACCATTTCCCTTCTTACCCTTCATGATGCCACTTGTTTTAGGTGCAGTATGACTCCTCCTTGGACTGCTAGATGCATCCGTCGATTCTTCTTCTGAGCTCTTAACATAGGTGGTCCTCTTTTCTGCGTACTCTCCTTTCAACTTGGTACGGCAACTGCTTCTTACGTGTCCCACCTGTCCGCACCTGAAACACTTAATTTCACGTTTTCTAAATCTAAATTTAGTAGCTACCTTATTGGCTTCATAAGTCTGAACCTTGTCCTTCTCACGGACTCTTTGGCGGCTTTCTTCCGATACTAATTCTGTAACTACTGTTTCAAATTTAAACTTAGTATCCTCCCATCTTAAAACGTTTTGTACTGTAGAGTCAAAGTTATTTGGGAGGTACCTGAGAAATTGGAAACTAACATATTTTTCGGGTATTTCTTCACCAATTCCCTTGAGTTGATCCCTTATGATACGTAACCTGGCAGCAAAGACGTCCACGGATTCCTTTGGTTTAATTTTGCATGAGCAAAGTTCAGAGAAGAGAGCCATATGCTGAGCTCTATTATCAGGAGTAAAGTGCTCCTTGATTTTATTCCAAGCGTCTGTGGCTGTAAGGCAAGCATAAATTATCTGCTTAAAATTGTCGCTCAAATTAAGAAAAATGTTTGTTAAAGCTGTTTGAGCTATAGAACGGTATTCGGTTACCTCTTTTGGAACTGGATCACCAGGCTTGTAATCAGGTTCAACGTCCTCTCCGGTGACGATACCCCAGACACCTTTTTCCCATTAAGATGAATTTAATATCATGGGACCAGCTCACATAATTAGTGTGGGTGAGTTTAGCTATACTGTACTGTGTAAACGAAGCCATGACGTCTAAAAAAAAAACACTAAGGCAAGAAGGGAAAAGAGGGGGGACTACATTAAACTATAGCCCCTCATTCGAAGTAGCCCGTCTTAAATTAATTTCCTAAACCTTTTCAGCTTATTTTTCCCTTTGTCCAGACCCCTTTGCATAAAGAGATAAAGTAACATTAATATGTATTATACACACTGTAAAAAAAAATTTCAGTATTTTACAACAAAAGGTGCTGGCACCGCGGCTGCCAGCACAGTTGCTGTAAAATTTACAAGCTGCTGTGATTTATGGTGCTGTAAAATTTACTGCACTTTGCTGTGAATTTTACAAGATGCTGTTTTTAGTAGTGCTGTAAAATTAACTGCACTTTGCTGTGAATTTTACAAGATGCTGTTTTAAAAAGTGTTGTAAAATTTACAGCAAAGTGTAGTTAATTTTACAACACTTTTTAAAACAGCATCTTGTAAAATTCACAGCAAAGTGCAGTTAATTTTACAGCACTACTAAAAACAACATCTTGTAAAATTCACAGTAGAGTGCAGTAAATTTTACAGCACCATAAAAAACAGCCGCTTGTAAATTTTACAGCAACTGTGCTGGCAGCCGCAGTGCCAGCACCTTTTGTTGTAAAATACTGATTTTTTTTTTTTTTTTTACAGTGTAGGCAGTGATGCCAGATTGCGGATTTTCGAGGCTTCTGGGGGCAATTTTGGGGACCAAATGTTTCTGGGGACTTTTTTGGGGAATTCTAAAATTTTTGGGGACAAATCTGGAGAGTTCTTCAACTTTCTGTCAATGTTGGCAACGTAATGATTTATCCCTACGACTAGAGACTTTCAATAGCTTTATTGTTATTTGGGGATTTTTTTCAAAAATTGTCTTCATTTGGGGAAAAATCTGAGTCTAAATCATAAAAATCTGCTTGATATTTTTTCCATATATATATATATATATACATATATTCTCTTTTTGAAGAAATTTTTATTTTCCCAAAGAAATCAAGCTGGGGATTTTTTTCGAAAAAAAAAAATCCCTTATTTGGGAAAATTTGAAGACCTGTTTGGGGAAATAATTTTCGACCATCTGGCATCACTCAGTGTAGACAGGCGCCGCGCGCCATCAACGTTCAATTGCAATTAGTTGCTAATATGGGCTGTTATTTTGCTGTTAATCAATAAAATTGTTCGCATGTTTTCCAAACTTTCGCACTTTTTTGACTGGATAAGTGTTAGAAGCAATACACACTGAGAATGAGATGTTTTTCAGCTTTAGAGGAAAAATGTGTTCATTCATTGTAATTGCGATTATTTTTTTAAGTTAAAGAGTTAAATTTTAAGAGATAGAATTTATTATTATTATTATTATAAAATAAATTAAAAGATATATGTATTGCGCAACTTATGATAAAGAGTTATTAATTAGTTAAAGAGTTAAAGTTAATTTTTTTAACTGTAATGAAGCTCGATTCTGAAAAGTTGTTGTTGGTAAGTGTTGCGAAAAAGGTAAAATTATTTGAGAAAGTCCACAATAGAGGGCGCTTTTGCTTCAAAAATAGGAGATGTAAGATGTAAAAAATGTGTAGTGAGTTTTTTGATTTGAATGTCCCTTGTGAAATTTTATGATGTAGATTTTCAGAAGTAATAACGGGCCAACAAATGGGTCCAAATCAAAGTTATGTTTAAATTATGTAAAAAGTGTAAATAGTTTTTGTGTGTCTGAACGGATTAAAAAATGTGAAATGTCAAGATAGTGAATTTCTTTGTGTCTGAAAAGTGATATTTTCTCCGCTGCCGTCCACATCTCTGGTCAAGGTAAGAACCTTTTGTATGGATATTTTGGTTTACTGGAATAATTTCTCCACTAGAAAAATAAAAGTAAAATAAAATGTATATATTCTTTGAAATATAAATAAGTTTCAAGTTTTCAAGGAGCCTGCTATAGTCGTCTGATAGGCGACCGAGTTTTACTTGTTGGAATAATAAAATTCTGATTTTTAACGCGGGTAAAAATTAAATTAATATTAAAGTTTTCTTTTAGTTCCAACAAGTTCTGGCGTCCGCTATCAGGATCTTTGAAAATTAACAGTAATGATTATTTTTGTTTTTGTTCTGTTTTAAAAGTTTCGTTTTCGTTTTTAAGAACATTATGAAATAGTAATATAATTTGATGATTAATATAAATAATTAGAGTGTTCATAATATTATTAAAGGTTAAAATTAATGGTTAAACTATTTAATTTTTATTGAATATGCGAATGAATAAGCAGAGATGGGAATGGTGGCTGTTTCAGTTCTTTCCTTGTGACATTTTATATTCTTATTTACTGAGTCAGTTGAGTTATATAATTAAAGGTTATGCTTTTAATACTTTCTGTTTTGATATTTTTAAAGGTTATATCATTTTATTTATTTATTAAATTGAGTTAATGTTTTTGTGATTATTTGAGAACAAAAAGGTTATTGCATTAGAATGATTTGAGTAATGTTATTTTAAGAATATTTAAATTGTGACTGAATTTAATTTGAGTTTTGGTTTTACATTATTTCAGTTATGATTTAATATTGAGTTTTAATTTTAAATCATTCAATTGCTGTTTGAGTTTTGGTTTTAAAAATCAGTTTCGGTTTTGCATTAATTGAATTCTGGTTTAAATCAATTTGTTATGGTTTTAAAATTTGAGTTTTGTTCTCAAATAATTTAGTTATGGTTTTAAAATTTGAGTTTGGTTTTGAATTAAATTGAGTTTTGTTCTCAAATAATTTAGTTATGGTTTTAAAATTTGAGTTTGGTTTTGAATTAAATTGAGTTTTGTTCTCAAATAATTTAGTTATGGTTTAAATTTGAGTTACAGTTTAAACTATTTGAAGTTTGAGTTAAAAAATATTAGAGTTTTAAGAACATTTTAGTTTAAATTTAAAATTTGTTAGGCATTTTAGGACATTCAGTAAATAAAAAATGAGTGTTGAGTTATTGAAGAAGAAACGTGCCATTGCACGTACTGCTTTTACTAGAACGGCTAATGTGATAAAAGAAGAGTTAGAGAGGGAACAACCCGACAGGTCCATTTTAGAAGATAAATTTGTAAAGTTACAAACATCAGTAAGCGAATTAAAGGTTCACGATTCGGAATTACTGGATTTGTTGATAAAAGGGAAAACTTCCGATGAGGATCTGGAAACGGAAGTTATAGCTTGTGAGGAATATTCTGATGAATTTATTTCGCTTAGCCGACGAGTAAAGGAAAAAATTAATCTTATGGATTCAAAAGTTAATGTTTTTGCTGTAACACCAGATAGTAGTATTAATCTCAATGAAAAGAGGTATAAGTTACCAAAAATCGAGATCAAAAAATTTGATGGTCAGTTAATAAATTATCTTTCGTTTTGGGGTCAGTTCAAAAAAATTCACGAAGATAAGGATCTTGATGCCGTAGATAAATTCCATTATTTAACGCAATCCATGTTACCCGGAACTAGGGCGTGTGAGTTAATTGAAAGTTACCCATTAACAGAGGAAAATTATCCGAAAGCTATTGCGGCATTTGAGGAGCGTTTCGGAAATAAGGAAATTTTAACAGAAATTTATGTGAGAGAGTTACTGAAATTAATTATGCAAAATGTACGCTCACAGGGCAAAGATAAGCTATCTCTGGTGTCACTGTTTGACAAAATTGAGTCCCACCTCCGAGCTCTCGAATCTTTGGGCATAAGCCCAGACTCCAATGGTGCTTGGCTATATCCCATGGTTGAGTCTTGTTTATCCGCTGAAATGATTAGGGTATGGCAGAGGAGCATTGTATTTAGTAATGAGGGATCCCGTCTCTCAAATCTCTTGCAGTTTTTGCGTAAAGAAGTCGAGGGTGAACAAAGAGTTAAACTCGCGCGTTCTGGGTTTGAAGTTACGACACCCTCGCGTGAAGAGCGGCCTAAAGAGATTAAATTCAAAAATAAAAAACCTATTGCGAGTGCTGCTGGTTTGGTAGCTACTAAGGAGTTATCATGTGTCTTCTGCGGAAAAAATCATGAAAGTAAAGAATGTTTCAAAGCTCGGTCTTTATCTTTAAAAGAGAAATTTAATAAATTAAAAGAGTTAAAATGCTGCCTACGTTGCCTTAAATCTGGTCATTTTGCGAAGCAATGTAAACAATTTATTCAGTGTCGTCTTTGTAAGCGTTCTCATCCCATAATTTTATGCCCGGAGGCTCCAGAGAATAAGGACGAGACAATAGTTAGTGAAAAAGGGTCAATTGCTGTACAGAGTACTGTGTCTACTCCTTCATGTATGAAAGAGGTCATTCTCATGACATTAATAGTTGAAGTAGTCTCAGGTGGTCTGAGAAAAAAGGTTAGGTGTCTCTTGGATTGTGGATCGCAGAGATCTTATGTTTTAAGATCCACCGCCGAAGCCTTAAATTTGAAAATTATTTCCACTGAGAATTTAACTCATACGCTGTTTGGGGGAGCTAGAACTGAATCAAAATGTCATAATAGATATAGTATGAGACTTAGACCCGTTGGGAGAAGTAATGAACATCGGTTCAATTTTCTCGAACAAGATACTATTTGCGGTACAATACCACGCATATCTAAAGGTCCGTTATTGGGGGAATTAAAAAGGCATAAAATTTGGATTTCAGATATAGGCGATGATTATCCTGAAATTGAGATTCTAATAGGAAGTGATATTTATGGACAAATTCTCACTGGCGAAGTAGTTCAATTAAAGGGAGGTCTGACAGCTATTAATACCAAATTGGGGTGGACTTTGTGTGGGGAACAGAATAATTTTCGTGTCCAAAGTTTTGAGGGTACCCAGTCCATGCTAGTGACCAACCTCCTTGTTCAAAATATGAAAGTTTCTGATATGTGGGATTTAGAATCCATCGGTATTAGGGATGAGGCGCAGACATTTTCTAAGGATATAGAAGATCAGTTGGCACAGGAACAATTTTTGAAGAATCTTTACCGAGCCGAAGATGGTAGATATTGCGTGAGTTTACCTTGGGTCCAAAATTTCCCAGTTGACCTTCCCTCTAACAGGCATATTGCAGAAAAGAGATTATTTTCCACCACGCGAAAATTGAGAAAATTAAATAGTTTTAATGAGTATGATAAGGTATTTAGTGAGTGGCTTTCTGAAGATGTTGTGGAGATAATTCCAGAATCTGAAAATAGTAAAGTAGGACATTTTCTGCCACATCATCCAGTTATCAAAGTAGATAGTCTAACCACCAAAATTAGACCAGTTTTCGATGCCTCATGTAAATCGGGTAGTTCATTTTCTCTAAATGATTATTTGATGAAAGGTCCTAACCTAGTAGAAGAAATCCCAGCTATTTTAATGCGTTTTAGAGAACAATCAATTGGCGTAACTTCCGATATAAGACGAGCATTTTTGCAGATTGGCATACAGAGGGAAGATCAAAATTATTTAAAATTTCTTTGGTGGGTAAATGACAAAATTAAAGAATTTCGGCATAAAAGAGTGGTTTTTGGGGTAACTAGTAGCCCATACCTATTGGCCTCAGTCATTTCACATCATTTGTCACACGTCGCACCAAAATATGAAAGTGTAGCGAAAAAGTTAGCTGATTCATTTTATGTCGACAACTGTGTGACCTCAGTTGATAATAAAGAAGAATTAGAATTATTTATGAGTCAATCAACTGAGATTATGGCAGAGGCCAAAATGGAACTGCGTCTTTGGACATTTGGTCCAACAAGTGGAAATGAGTTATTAGATAACCCTTGCGATACGGTCTCACCGGTTTTAGGTCTACAATGGGACCGCAGAGAGGACAAACTTTTCATTCCAGTCAAAAATGATATTAGCGTAGAAGATTTGTCAAAAAGAAAATTACTTTCTTTAATTCACTCTGTTTTTGATCCGCTGGGTTTTATTGCACCAGTAATGTTACCTGGGAAATTAATACTTCAAGAGGCCTGGGCAACTAAAACAAATTGGGATTTACCTCTACCAGATGACCTGAAAAATCGATTCTTAAAATGGTATAGAGAACTCTCTGGTATTTCTCAGCTTAAATTGCCTCGTAAAATAGGATATGGAAACAAAGATTCGTGGTCAATGCACGTTTTTTGCGATGCCAGCCAAAGGGCATATGCCACGGTTATTTATTTGCGAAGTAAAAGTGACAAAAATGTATCTGTGAAATTTGTTGCAGCAAAAACACGCGTGTCGCCATTGAAAAGGATAACAATACCACGATTAGAATTATTAGCTTGTGTTTTGGGTGCACGTTTGGCAAAATATGTAAGTGCAGCCCTGTTCTTAACTGACGTTCCAACCTTTTACTGGACAGATGCCACTGTGGCACTTTGTTGGATACAACGAGATGAGAGTTGGGGTGTATTCGTGAATAACAGAGTAAAAGAGATCTTAAGTTTGTCGAAAGGAGAATGCTGGCGACATATACCAGGCAAATTGAATCCCGCTGACTTAGCCTCCCGTGGCTGTACGCCTAAACATTTGTTGCAGTGTGATTGGTGGGAGGGACCCGAATTTCTGAGACTTCCTCCTGAATCATGGCCTGACTCTGAAGTTTTGCCAGACGAGGAGTCAGTTGCAGCAGAAATTAAAAGAAAGAGAGTTATTGACTTAAGTGTAAATACTAATGTCACAACAGAGGTCGGTGAAAAATGGTATAAGAAATTTTCTAAATTCTCTAAAATGGTGCGAGTTTTAGGTTGGGTAATGAGATTTATTCAGAGTTGTCGGGGGGGAGCACTGAATGGCCAGCCATTCCTATCAGCTTCAGAGTTCCAAAAATCAAAATTGAAACTTTTTTCTATTATTCAAGTGGAGAGTTTTCCAGTGACTGGAGAGTCCATTAAGGGTCTTATCACAGTCATGGATGAAAATAAACTTGTTAGAGTTAAAACCAAAATAATTGAAAGAGAAGACACTTATGCATTCAGGTTTCCGATTTTACTACCACCTAAGCACCATGTCGTAGAGTGCCTGATATGAGAATTACATACCCACAATTCACATGCTGGTGTTCAGACACTGTTGAGTGTGCTCAGAGAGGAGTTCTGGATAATATCTGCGCGAAGAACTGTAAAATCAGTAATAAGAAAATGCGCTGTGTGCAGACGCTTTATGAGTAAAGCCACAGCAACAGCCCCTACCCATCTGCCAGAAGACAGAGTTAAAGATGCATTCGTATTTGAAGTTACGGGAATTGATGTCTGTGGTCCCCTGTTTTTAAGAAATAGGACAAAATCGTGGGTAATACTTTTTACCTGCGCCGTATATCGTGCAGTGCACCTGGAACTGTTGTCATCCATGAGTTCGCAATCTTTTATACAAGCATTACGGCGGTTCATCGCCCGTAGAGGTCGTCCTTCCGTAATATACTCGGATAACGGTACTAACTTTACTGGTACTGCTGCAGCTTTAAGAACAATTGAATGGGAAAAAATATGTCACGATCCACTACATCCAATAGAGTGGAAATTCATTCCGCCCACCGCTGCGTGGTGGGGCGGTTGGTGGGAGCGCTTAATTCGCTCCACTAAAGATTTGCTTCTTCGTGTAATGGGAAGGTCTGTATTGACATATGAAGAGTTACTTACTGTTCTGTGTGATGTCGAGGCTGTTTTAAACAATCGCCCACTTACTTATATATCCAATGATTTGGGTGATTTCACACCTTTAAAGCCATCCGATTTTCTTTCTGACTTGAAGGAATCTGG
This sequence comes from Salticus scenicus, assembly GCA_963930645.1. Taxonomy (NCBI): domain Eukaryota; kingdom Metazoa; phylum Arthropoda; class Arachnida; order Araneae; family Salticidae; genus Salticus; species Salticus scenicus. The sequence continues at coordinate 349,082,679 of OZ005650.1, read as the reverse complement.
TACTCCAGATTTAGACTATTTGGACCGAAAAAAGCTGCTCTCAAGACATGCCTATTGTCAAGAAATGAGAAAGCAATTCAGGAATAGATTCCGTAAAGAATACCTAAGCCAGTTGATTCAGAAAGCTGGTAAAGATAATAAAGACTTGAAAGTAGGTGATGTGGTGATCATCCAAAGTGACAATCAGAAACGACTAAATTGGCCACTAGCCGTAATACAAGAAGTCTATCCTGGAAAAGATGGCCGTATAAGAGTTGTCAAGCTGAGAGTCAAGAGTGGAACCTTGGTACGGCCAGTACAAAAGGTGTTCCCACTGGAAGTGTGCTCAAAAGGTGATCCTATCATGAAAATTAAGTTACAGGACACTGAAGTTGTACCTAATGATCCAGAGACATTGAATAAAGTTTTGCCCAAGACACAACAACATCTTGAGAGTGTGTCAAAGATGACCAGGAGTGGTCGGATAGTTAGAACTCCTATCCGATAAGACTAAAAAACTTTGAACATTCACTTCTGTCAAACTTTTTATATTTTAATTAACTGCATTTGTGTTCTTTTTTCCATATATATGTTTCATGTATAACTATTTTTTTCATTTTAGTTGATTCACCTGCCGATGAATCAAAGTGGGAGTGTTGCGAAAAAGGTAAAATTATTTGAGAAAGTCCACAATAGAGGGCGCTTTTGCTTCAAAAATAGGAGATGTAAGATGTAAAAAATGTGTAGTGAGTTTTTTGATTTGAATGTCCCTTGTGAAATTTTATGATGTAGATTTTCAGAAGTAATAACGGGCCAACAAATGGGTCCAAATCAAAGTTATGTTTAAATTATGTAAAAAGTGTAAATAGTTTTTGTGTGTCTGAACGGATTAAAAAATGTGAAATGTCAAGATAGTGAATTTCTTTGTGTCTGAAAAGTGATATTTTCTCCGCTGCCGTCCACATCTCTGGTCAAGGTAAGAACCTTTTGTATGGATATTTTGGTTTACTGGAATAATTTCTCCACTAGAAAAATAAAAGTAAAATAAAATGTATATATTCTTTGAAATATAAATAAGTTTCAAGTTTTCAAGGAGCCTGCTATAGTCGTCTGATAGGCGACCGAGTTTTACTTGTTGGAATAATAAAATTCTGATTTTTAACGCGGGTAAAAATTAAATTAATATTAAAGTTTTCTTTTAGTTCCAACAGTAAGCATGTATCTAAATACAACAAAGATGAGATATTTTTCTAACAATAATCACTACAGTAAGTGATCAAATTATTGGATTTTTTTTTTTTTTTTTTTTTTTTTTTTTTACATTTTTTAGATTAAAAAAAAAAAAAAAAAAAAAAAAAAAAAAAAAAAATACTAGACGAAGAGATCTGAAACTTCATTTTTGCAAAGAACATTTAAAAGTTCATTGTTTCCACTGTCGATTTAGTCGAGAGAGGAATTAGAGGACCAACCACATATTGAAGAAGAGTGAAAATACTTTGATTCACTCTGTATCATAAAAAAGCTACAAATGATTTATAACTTTAACACTTTATTGCACATACCATGTACAATATATATGTTTTGGTGCGGAAATTGCACAATTATTTAGGTGAGTATATATATATATATATATTTATTTTTATTTTTCAGAAATTACTATTTTTAAACTACTAAAGTTTTTTGCTTGTAACTAGAACAGATTTCCGTAAAATTTTACCAAACATACAAAAAAATTGACAAAACATTAGAGAAACATTATTATGAAACATAAAATTAACACGTGTAATACTTGTTGAGATATGGGCATTTTTAGTAAATATCATTTTATTGCGCATGCGCGAATGATATAAAAAGTTTTACTGCATACGTTGAAAGCTAAATATATTGAGCAACTTTTGTCAAAAGCTCATTTGAATGGTTTAAAAATTAACCAAATTGTTGGCAAAAGAACAAGCTAGATTTTAGGTTTTTTCCAGAGTTGAAATTTCATAAAGGGTTTTTCACACACCACGCAGTTAATTTGATGATCCAATTATTTCAACGACATTGCGAAAGTTCTTGTTTGTATAAAACCTCTTATAGGCCTATAACTTTATCATTTTTTTTATTTATTTACTAAGATTTATGATATCATAAGGGGTTTTCCCAAAAAAGAACTTTTGCAACGTCATTAAAATACTTGGATCTTCAAATTAAATGCGTGGCATGGGTGAAACTCATTTTGAAATTTCAACTTTGAAAAATACCTAAGATCTAACTCGTTCTTTTGCCGACAATTTGATTAATATTTACTCTATTCAAATGAATTTTAGACAAAAATGTATCAATGTACATCTAGCTTTCAAACTGTGCGATAAAAAATTTTATATCTTTCGCGCACGCGCAGTAATATTTATTAAAATACTCATATCTCAACGAATATTACACGTATGGATTTTCTGTTTCATAATATGTTTCTCTAATGTTTTGGCAATTTTTCAGCAATTTTTGTAAAATTTTATGGAAATCCGTTCTAGTTATAAGCAAAAAACTTGTCAAAAAAATTAGTAGTTTTTGAAAAAAAAAATATATATATATAAAAATAAATATAAAATATCTGTCTAAATAATTGCGCAATTCCCGCACCAAAACATACAAATATTGTGCACAGTATGTGCAGCAATGTATTAAAGTTACAAGTTATTTGTAGCTTTTTATGATACAGGGTGATCCAAAGTATTTTCGCTATTTTTGAATTTGTGGTTGGTGCGCTAACTGCACTCTGGACTAAACGATAGTGGAAACAATGAGTTTTTAAATGTTCTTTGCTTGCATGAGGTTTCAGGCCATTTCGTCTAGTTTTTCTTTTTTTTTTTTTTTTTTCAAATAATTCGATCACTCACACTATATTAGTTAATCGAAAAAAAACAAAGTAAAAATACAATAAAGGTTTTCGTGATGGAAGCAGTGGTAGGAAAAAAAAGTGCTGAAAGTTATCCCTGATACATGCTTAAATTCTTGTAAATGAGTAATTGATTTCGCATTAATATACTAATAGATAGATTTCCTATATAGTATAAGACATGAACAAAAAGTACTTGCTTCTAAAGCAAAATAGAAATACTTTGAAAGTTGAAAGGTTGACTTCTACAATTTCTAAATTTAAAATCGGAGATTGACTGTAAATATTACGCTGGAAAGTTTTGATTTTAAATAACACAAATTTACACATAATTGACTATACTTGTGCTAGAAACAACAAATGTAGAAACTACTGAATAAAAAAAAAAAAAAAAAAAAAAAAAAAATCTTCAGTTTATTTCTGGCTATTTGTAATTTAACGAATCTGCTGTAAATTCGTTTAGACTGGGCTACCAGGTTCAAAACCAGGTTGTCCACTGGCACAGCCGTACGGAATTTTCTGTGTTTTTTCTCCAAAATTCACAGGAAAACTGCTATGGAGTGTACTTCCCTCGAACCTAGGTCCCAAGGGCAGACAAACAGCTTCAATTCTCACATTATAACCGAAATGTTTAAATTAGTCCAGAAATAGATACAGAATAAAATATTGGAAATTTTTATTAGGTTCATTTGGTTATTATTTATACACAGAATTCCTTTTTTAGAAAAAAAAAATATATATATATAGTAGGGTTTTTTTTTTTTTTTTTTAATGAATTGATCACAAGGCCAGGCCATTATGAAACCTGAATCCATTACTTTCTGACACGCTAAAAAAAAAAAAAAAAAAAAAAAAAAAAAAATCCTTTTTATTCGTAAATACAAGAAATAGGCAAGTATTTCTTTTTCATGCACTAAAATATCTCACAGCATTTTTTTTTTTTTATGTTAACGTAAAGACTAATAATTTTTGATAGAAGTGTGTGAAAGTGTTTTTTAGGACAGCCTGTACCTGAAAATGGGACAATAATTTAGGACAGTCGGAAATATAAGGAAAACAGACCTATATATATATATATATATATATGTACTTATATAATTGTTTTACCAGTACAAAGTGTAGAATATTACCTCAATAAATTTGTATATCCATTATTCTTGAATGTAAAACCTTTTAAGTAATAATATGATGAAAATGTAATGAATAAATCTTTAAAAATCGTCATTTTAAAAATTAAAGTATGTATATTAAACGGTAATTTAAACTAACGATAAAGACACATATGTATTTATTGGACTTTTAAATAATATATCGTCTTTAATTTTAATTAAAATATTCAAAAGAATTTATATAAACACCACTTATGCATGGTGTCCTATTTTTAGGACGATGGTGAAATATGGGTTAAACACTTTCACACACTTTTATAAAAAAATTATTAGTCTTTACGTTTACATTTAAGAAAAAAAGAAGTGCTGTGAGATATTTTAGTGCATGAAAAAGAAATACTTGCGTATTTCTTGTATTTACGAATAAAAAGGATTTTATTTTATTTTATTTATTTATTTTTATTTTTTTCAAGCGTGTCAAAAAGTAATGGATTCAGGTTTCATAATGGCCTGGCCTCAGTGTAATCAATTCATTAAAAAAAGAAAAAAAAAACCTACTGTGTGTATATATATATATATATATATATATATTTAAAAGGAATTCTGTGTATAAATAATAACCAAATGAACCTAATAAAAATTTCCAATATTTTATTCTGTATCTATTTGTGGACTAATTTAAACATTTCGGTTATAATGTGAAAATGGTAAGTTTTTTTCATTTTGTGTGTATACACAGACATTGAAAAACATTTTTTCAATGCTTGGTAGGATATGGGTTAAACGGAAAAAAAAAAGGAGAGGGGGAGATTTCTTTGTGTCAGCCAAATTACTCTTAAAAGCGATTACAGAAATTCTAAATGATTTTGAAGGGTTCATATTTAATTGCAGTTTTACTTTTAATCGTAGCTATGACTGCTAAAAATGCGATATTGTTTATTAACTAATGCTTAGAACAAGAAAATGCTACTTTTTTTTTTATGTATATAATGTTATTATTGCGTAAAAATAAATAAATAAACAAGGGAATAAATAAAAAGCAAAAAATGAAAGAAAATGAAGAAATAATATTTAAAGTTAAGATTTTTTTTTTTTTTTTTTTAATCTTAAAACGTAAAAAAATTAAAAATCTCTAGCACCAAGTTTATATATGTCTCCTATTAAACATACAATAACAAGCATTAAATTTAATGATAGACAGTTATAAATTTATAGTAATTCGCTTGCACTTTGAGACAGATGAAAAAAATAAAAAGCAAGCCTTTCATTCAATATCTACAGTAGATAAAACATATAAGTCATATTTGTGGTATGGGCATCTGGTTCATTTTCAACTTTCATCCAGTATTTGTTTATCTTACTCAGCGAGAATTCCTCATTTTCGTTTTGACATGCTTAGTTTATAATCTGCGTTAAAAGATGTTAATTTTTTTATTTTTTTTAATGGACATACATGTATATAGATACAGTATAATTGATTATCCGCAAAGTTGAGAGCCATGGGTTTCGTACATATAAACCGCAAAAAGGCTGAATATGAAATTGAAATGACATAATATGCATTCCAGCTTAAAAACTTGAATATATCGTATATAAAACATAATACAAACAATGAAAATATTCATAAAAAGTAAAATTTTTTTTCATGTTATCAGTAGTTCATGTTATCAGTAACTAATCTTCATTTTGACGGGGATTGTGGAAACAGTTCATATTAAAAGTAATTCACGTCAACGAGGTTTGACTGTACTTCATATAATATAGGATATAAAAACATAAAGAAAAAAGTGTACTTAAGATGAAGTCATGGTTCAATTTGTAATCTAATTTATACACTAAATTAAACAGTACCGCAGACATGCAAACATTTAATTTATTCCACAGCATTGTGAATAACCGCCACATTTTCACACCACTTTATTTGTAGAAAAATGTTCTCCAATATTTAATTACGATTGAATATTAAAGAAAGTACCCGCCAGAAAAACTGGTGTAAAAAAAAAAAAAAAGCGGTCACGTCAATGTTTTGAAATAAATTGAAATGTTGACGTGTTTAGTAGCGTATTCTACTGGAGAACAAATAAAGCAAAAGCCACATAATTCTTCATATTTACTTTTTTTTTTTTTTTTTTTTTAAGCTATCATTTGTATCTGTTTATTGTTGATGATAAAAAAAAAAAAAAAAAAACTTTCTTCTGATTTCGCCCATTTCCCGCTCCACGAATTATCCGCAACGTGTGTAATCCGTTTGCGGATAATCGAGAGTTTACCGTATATATATATAGATTATTACGGATAAATCGAAATGCAGTAGTAGGTCGATACAGGTTTTTTTTTTTTTTTTTTTTTGACAGCATTTTAAACACAAATTATATTGTATGGGGGGGGGGGGAGGGGGAGAAAAGTAAATCCTTTTCTTTTAGCAATTTTTCTATAAGTAAATTAAACTAGTTCTGGACATCCGAAAACATTTAAATCCATCGAAAAACGGAGATCGAAAATTTTTACGAATCCAATATTTTTTTTTTCTCGTTTATATTGATTTTTGAATATAAACGAGAAAAAAAAAATCCTTATTTATTTATCTATTTATTATTATTATTATTATTATTGTTATTTTCATTTGGTCAAAATATTTAAAAGGCGTAATAAATAAATCAATAAAAATAAAAATAGCACATTCCTTTCCTTAAAATATGAAATTGCGTTCTTTAGCAGCGGTTACATATATTAATGTTTTAAAATTTCTTTTATACTATTTCTATTTGGTGCCAAAGGGAAAAAGAAAAAAAAAATGTTTTCATTTACTCTATTTTGTCCGAAAGAAATAGATCTCTCGTTCTAATAGCTTATTTCATGACAAAAATTCAGGGCTGGAAATTTACGTCTTTTTTCAAGATATTTTCAAAATCGGAATGGCAATTTTTATCATAAAATAAACCAAAAAATTATCGTTACTAAATAATGGCTGGAAAATGTCCTGAAAAAAAGGAGGGTATTTCAAATTCTACAGAAATTAAAAATTCTAGAAACAGTAAACGTAATATAATTTTAAAAAGCAGATAAATATAATATAAAATCTAATTTCAATAGGTATATCTGTTATAGCAGATATCGATTTTTAAAATAAATAAATAAATACATAAGATAAAATAAATTCAATAAATAAAAAAGAGAGAAAAATCTTCCGGGATTCAAAAACCCCACTATCGGATCACAGTTAATTAACAGCAGCGCTACATGTCGGCCGATATACACATAAATTTAAACTAGCGTAGTTGTCTGACCAAAATTTTCAAAGGTCGTTTGGATGGTGAGCAAACATCCAGGTTCAGATTATAAAACGGGCATAGAATGCAACTGGCGCCAAATTTCGGCTGATTGTCGAAATTTGCTACAGGCAGAATACTTTATCACTAGAGGTACCTAAAATTGACGCGATCATGTAAAAGTCGTTTTATTTGCTAAAATTACATTAATATTGTCTTTAAATATGTTTAATTATTTGCTGTTTTACCCAATATTACTAATTTTTCATTATCTGAATAATTATTTCGAAGCACTTAAACTCAAATAAGTGTATCGATAGTAGGGAAAGTGCGGGAAAAAACCATTAAATGAAGACTGCACGTAAAAATTACGTAACACTAGTGTTCTAGGGTTAAAAATTAATTTATAATCATAAACATATTGAATTTGTTATAATTAATTACTTGATAAATAATTAATATTTTTTGTTGATTTTCATGAGTGCAAATTTATACACGTTCATATAAAAAAGTGCATTTAGCACTTTCTTGGCCAGAATATAACTTGATAAATGTAATTGTATGAAAAACTGAAATGTATGAAAATTTAAAAGGACTATACTGAATGATTAATAAGAAACATTTTTTTTTAAATTAATTGTAAATCGTTAAGACAAAAGTTATAGAATAGATTAGACATGCTACAATATGTTTATAACTAATGCGCTTTAGCGAAATATTAATTAATCAATACAAAATATTAATATAAAAATTAATAACTAACCTTTCTGATGAACGGACATTGCTCATTCCATGATCTTCTAGTCTTTCATTCATCGTTCATCTGCATCTCAGTTCAAAGACGCAGATGTTATGTTTCCACAAGCAGATGTTCCTGTCTAAAGTCCACACGAAGTCGATTTTTACAGCATTTGGTGCTTGAATTTATTTCACAGCATAAATACTTGAAAATAAACCGCAGAAAGTGCAGGAAAAATTACAGCATTTTTTTACAGTGCAATACTTAAAATAACTGCAATTAAAGTAGTTCTTATGCATATATAGTCACGCTATTGTCTACACAGTTTCAAAGTCTAATTAAAAAAAACAAGGTTTCAGTGTATTTGACACTACCTAGAAAGAAACACAGCTTTTTCCATTACCATAATGTGTGTTTTCAGGTTATTCAATAGAGAAAAGAAATCACTTTCAAAACTCTATTACTTAATTTACGCTTCAATATTAATCTTCTACATACACAAAAAAACTTCAAAATTTGTTTTAAACATTTAGCTCTTTACTAGATAAAACAAAATGATAATTACTAATCTAAGCTATCACCACTAAAACAGTAACTTGTGGCCCATAACCCGTGTTGGATTATGGGTTGACATTAAACTTATAATCCGATAAAATATATTCATTAGCAGAGATCCAGTAACAATGGAGCGTGGTCACTGTTTTTAGTTATGCTTAATTTAAATATAAAGAGCTTTGAGAAAGAGAAATATTTAAATCAGAATTTGAATAACTTAACCTTATTCATAAACTTATAATCCTTTCAGAAATTTAAATTAAGTTGGATCTATAAATAAGATAACTTACACACATATGGTAAGGGAAATAAAACAGAATCAAAATAAATTTAGTTTATTAAAACTAAAATGAAAATTTTGTTTAAATAAAAACAGAAAAAGAAAAAGCCATTATGGCATTTTTACAAAACATATGCAGCTTTTGCACCGGCTTAGTGCTATCAATTAATCTGAAAAAGCTGAAAACGAACCTCAGCCTCAAGATACTCTCTATCTGCAGGCCTGGAAAAAAACCAACGAAGGAAGCAAGACAGGAAACAAGCAAGCCACACTTCACAGTCTGCCTGAAGTATTTATACTTCTTCCAAGTCCTTGTATTTGCATACTGGCGTAATGCGCCCTCTGGGGAACTCTGTTGAAGAACCATTCGTGAATCAAATTCACTGCAGTTGCGGCTTGCGTTGGAGGAATGGAATTCAGAAGAAATGAAGCCGCTGCGATCATCACGGATTCTGTAACATGGAGTCAGAATGAAGAAACTAGGTTATTTTTCCGATGGAAGTCCAATTGTCAATATCTGACTGTCTCGTATCTTGACAAATCCCTTTATAATGCGTGTTGGGAACGCATAAAAACCCCACACGTTAAAATTATTCTTACTGAGATAATTTGAAGCAAACTTACATGCTTGGAAACATGATTTTTGCCCCACCATCCCCAAGGAGGGTATAGAACGGAATTTTACAAAATCTCTTTGTAGTTTATGTCTTGAGTACGCATAACCAGTCGACATATCAAAAAATCGCTATCCTGAGATAATTTGGAGAAGAGTTTTTCTTATAAGCGTATTTTTGATTCTCCGCCCGCCCTTAAAGTGGGGGGGGGGGGGGGAAGGAGAATTGTCGTAAAATCCCTTAACAGTGCGTGTTGGGAAGGCATAAACAAGCGATTCATAAAAATTAATCTTGCTGAGATAATTTGAAGCAAAGTTATATATATATATATATATTACATATGCTTGGAAACGGGTTTATTCCTCCGGGGCCCCCACTCCACGGGGGAGGGGAGGGGGGTGAATTTCGCAAAATTCCGTTAGAATGGGTGTTGGACACACCTAAATAAGCCACACACTAAAATTTTTGACCTGAGCTCCTATAGATTTCCCCGAAAGAATTTAGCGCTAAAAGAAGAAGTTGAATTTGCCTTCTCATAACTCCCCCGAAACCGAAAATCGCAAAAAAACAAAAAGGAGTTTTCGGAAATATTCTCAAATCAACTCTCGGCGGTTTTCTATATCTTTGTGTTGTATTTTTTAGAGCAATCGGATAATTGGTTAAAAAGATATTAAAATAAAATTATTGAAAAGAAAAAAATAATAATTCCACAAATACACCTGTACCCCGATGGCCCTTTTTGTGAAAAGAGTTATCGCCATGTTCTTCATGTGCATAATTTGCTTTATATAGAGGCATTAAGCATTATTTCTTGTTACTATAAAGGATATAGGAAGTAGAACATAAAACCATGTCCATTTTCTTTATTCGTGATAAATGTCTTTCATTAATTTCATTTTAATATCATTCATAAAAAAGAACCTTTTTATGACATGGTATGCCTTACCTCCAGAGTATAGAAATAAAGAAAGAAATAGATCAGTAACTATGTTTCATTTTATGTTAAAAAAAAAAAAAAAAAAAAAAAAAAAAAGCACAAATCTTTATATATATATATATATATTTTTTTTTTTTTTCTTTTCCTCATCTCAAAATTAATAGGTTCATTTTATAACACTGCTCTCTTTTTTGCCCTTGAAATAATATCCTAGTTTCAACTTTCTTTTCTTCAGAGTCTTATTACATGGTCCTATTTAATTTTCAACAGGTATTGTAGTCTTAAAAATTAAAGTAAGTACTATTATTAATCTTAAAATTTAAACCAATTTAAGATATCTGTTACTTTGTTTGACCTGTGTGTGTTTCTTTGGTGAATTTATTTGACTGACTGTTCTTCGTTCTCATTCCTTTTTTTTTTTTTACTATAAAATGATTATATATAAAAATTAAAATAAATTGGAGAAAAATCGTGTTACAGAAATGAAACAATTTCAGTATACAACCCTTTAACGAAATTTAAAATTTAGTACCGAAGTAGCTCGGCCCTGCCTAGCCAAGATCTTTACTTATGAAAGTGCGACAGCCATTTTAATTCATCGTCAGAGATATAGAAAGCACCACAGGGCTCCTATGCTAAAACTACACTAAGGAAATTTTAAGACATTAATATAGTAATCAATGGTATGGAATGAAACAAAGTTACTGCATACGTTTACAAGTATATGAAGAATATGTTAAAATAAGTCCTGTTGTACTAAATTAAATTCTGTTTAATGCAGAAATTTATAGATATTACTTAGAAAACAAAAATACGCTTAGGGATATTTTTTCTTTTTCTTTCTTTCTTTTTTTTCCCATTAAAAGGGAAACTAAAATTTTCAGTAAAACAAAGTTTAAGTTTTAATGACCGGAAATGAAGATTATTTCTACTAAAGTCTTGTGGGATTGTAACTCTAACAAATTTTTATTTATTTACTAAGATCAAACTCATAAGAGATTTTTCACAAAAAATAAATTTTGCAATGTGGTTGAAATGATTGATTCGTCAAAGTAAGTACGCGGCATGTGAAAAATCGCTTATGAAATTTCAACTCTGGGAAATATCTAAAATCTAGGTCTTTTTTTTTTTTTTTCGCCTTTTTCTTCTTCAACAATTTACTTAATTTTTATCATGTTTTTATTAACTCGCTTTCTTGTTTGGTTGTTTGGTTGTGTGTCCAATACAAACCTTGCAATGGATTTTTAACTAATTTCCCGACTAGCTAGACATTTCAAACTTTTAGAATAGCTCCTAACACGATCACAATGCATTCTTTTAATACTTTTATTCAATTACTAAATGTTTTCTTTTAATTATTTAATAACATGCGAATATAATAAACTCACAACAGCTTTAAAATTAGCCATTAAAATTTTATTTATAATTTAAGTGTTGCCAAACAAATTACGTGTTATTTTTTTTTTTTTTTTTCGGCAGGAAAATAAACACATTTACTTAAACGTGAACAATAAAAACTTTAAAAAATATAATTGTGCTAGTCACAAAAATTGACGTCACTATCATTTTAAAAATTTTATATACCTAGATAATGTGCTAATATAGTTATAGCTATAACATTCCAATTAACTAGATATTTCAAATTTTTAGAATTGCTTATAATACGATGACAATTCATTGTATTGATGCTGAAGGAAAATGCGTGTTGCGGTAGGTTGTTTTCGAACCGAGCTCGTTTTGGTAGCAATCCAGCGCCATACTTCTGGACAAAAGGTTAACCCATTGCTCACCGGTAAGTTAGGATTATCTACCCTTGAATGGCGTTGATGGCGTCGCTACAGTACTCCCCCTCCCAGAGAGTACGCCGTCGTACGAGCGATATTACTCGTTTGGACGGTAGCGGTTACCAGATTGTGCTGTCAGATGCCCGCTTGTAAAGCTGTGGGGGCGTGACAGGCTTTTGTGCTGTGAGAACAGCGATTCACAAGCTTTGTTGCTCAGAGGGTTTTTGTGGTGCTGCCATCTATTGCCATAGAGCGAAATTAATAGCTCGTTGCTTTTGAGCGTCCGTAGTCACTAATGAAGTAAAATGCGTGTTGCGGTAGGTTGTTTTCGAACCGAGGTCGTTTCGGTAGTAATCCAGCGCCGTACCTCTGGACAAAAGGTTAACCCATTGTTCATGTTTAAGTTAGGATTATCTACCATTGATGGCGTGGCTACAATACTTTTATTCAATTAATAAATGTTGTAAATTTTCGTATAATTGCTCTCATATTACGGATTTGATCATTTTCTTTCAAGCTGATGTGTTAATTCATCAAAATTTTTTAAAAAAGTACTTATTAATGCATAGAATTGTCAAGTTTATATGATTCAACAGAAAATTAAAGAAAAAAAAAGTATGTAAAATGTTCTTTTTTTTTTTTTTTTTTTTTTTTTTTTTTTACTAACTTATAATTATTATACTATTCAAATGAACTTTTCATGTACGTTGTGCAATATATATAGCTTTCAGCCTATGTAATAAAACCTTCCCTATATGTGCAGTAAAAATATATTTATAATAAATGCTCATATCTCAGCGAATATTACCCAGGTGAATTTTGTATTCCGCAATAATATTTCTCTAATGTTTTGTACATTTTCTGCAAGTTTTGTAAAAATTTAAGGAAATCCAATGTTGTTGTAAGCAAAAACATTGACAAAAATTAATAACCTTTGAAAAACAAATTATGTCTGACAAAAATATTATGCAATTACTACAAAATAATAATAATAATAATAATAATAATGTACATAATTAGTGCAACAATGTGTTAAAGTTTCAAGTCTTTTTTTTTTTAATGATGCAGGGTAATCGAAAAGATTTATGCTTCATTACAATTTGTGGTGGATCTCCTAATTGCACTCTGGACTAAATCAATGATGGGAAATTGAGTTTTTAATCATTTTTTGCATGTCTAAATTATTTTCCACGATGGCCGGTAAATATTAGAAAATGGATAAATTGTCAAAATAATAATAATAATAATAATAATAATATTTTGATTACCCGCTGTAAATTCAATTGTTATTTTTTGTATTAATTGTCCCTATAAAAGATCGTAAAGTCTAAGAACATCTTTATCTGAAGTCTTTACACTACTTAATGCCTTTTCAATACATATAAACAAGTAGAAACTTTACATTTATAAATTGGAACGAATGTTGAATGTTATAATTCTTAAATTTTTTTAACAACACTTACAAGATTCAGTACTGAAAAGGATAATATCTTACTTTACTAACTATTGTTGCATCATAATCTTTTGTGTCATACTTCCATCCTTTGTTGCAATCTGTCGTTGTCCATGTTGTGTCCACAGTAGTGTTTCCCTTCAATAATATTTCGGTATAATTGACATCATACATTAAGCAAGATTCATCCTCTGGCGGTCTTATTAAACTCTTTTGTGTTTTAAGAGATAAGTTAGAGTTATCTATATAACACCAGTGTTCTGGTGTGCTGGTCATAAAAACTAAATTCATAGAAAATGACGGTATGATTATGTAATAAGGAAGGATAAAAAATAACAACAGGAGCTTCTGATAGCAACCAAAATCACCAACGTCCTTCAAAATGTCTTCAAATTCCATCTTGGTGAAAGTAACTAAAGGAATAATAATTTTAAAAAAAATCGTTTAATTTATAGTACGTCTTAATAAATAAATTATTAGACAGATACACATTGATAAAAATATGTTTTTTAATGATTGAAACCTAAGGAAATTTTGAATTAGAGAGTTAGAACTCGCGGAAATTTTAACCCTACAAGGCTCAATTTATTTTTAGAGCGCGACAAAAATATTTAGGTTGTAATTAGTGATGAGAAGATAGGGAAAACTTATAAAAATAAAAATAAAACCATATTTTACGGAAATATCCACTTTTTATTTCAGTTCCACATACGGTACACTTAGCCGTTACTATACTTTTTGGTATTAAACTAGTACAACTGAATTGTTTTGGAAATGGTGTTGTATATTGGACACACATACATAGAACAACACAGTATTTTTTTCGAGTCAAAACTGTTCAATAACTATTCTTTTTTTTTTTTTTTTTTTTTTTGAATTCAGACAAATGACTAACGTATCACTTTCATTCAAATTTCACACTGAATGCACTATAACAAAAACACGAACGACAACTTTAGGTAAAGATTCGTATTACTACATTGCTAAATGTCAGTAGCTTCTATCAAGATGTCAAGACATGTCGCTACTAATAGTTTTATAGCTATAGGAACGATTAAAGTCAGTGTTCCACATATGAAACTGGGTGCCTTGTAGGGTTAAAATTAGCTAACTATATGTTGATAAAACAGCCACACTGCAAGAGTCAGTTTGTATAACTTCACATAGAAAGTCTGAATTAACTTTTACAATAGGGAAAAGTGACCAGATAAAATATCGAATCTGAGTCTTTGAAATAACATACAAAATCTCTAATATTTTATAAACCGAATCCAAATCTCATCAGAAGTACTTAGCAGATTTAGTAAAGAAAAGAAAAAAAAAAAAAAACGAACGAAAGTTCCCGCGGTTCGTATAGATTATTAGCATTTTCCAACTGTGCACATTCGTTCAATCGAACCTTTAATTATCTTGCTTGTGTGATAACACAGCAGACAGACAGAATGGCAAAGAAAGGCAGACAGATAGACTAATTCAAATCGTAATCACTCTTAAACATTGTTGGAAAGCATTAAAGACGCTTAACACAAATGGACATGCCATTTCAGAAAATTTCAATTATAACCTTTATTGTATCTGAATATTTTTGTGTGGTCCTATAATTTTTCATATTAATCATGCTATATTCTATTTAAAAAATGTGCATGTAAAATAAATATAATAAAAATGTCGATTTTATAATGATTTGTACCAAAAATTGTTATTAAATATAAATATACCATGTTCAAAAGGAAAGGTTTTATTTTTATTTATTTATTTATTTATTTTTTGGGTGGGGTGGGGTGGTATGAATAATAAATAACATACACGTTATGATTTGTGTAGTACAAATCATAATGAATAGTTAAATTCAATAAAAAAAAACGGCTCTGTTGAAACGCAATAAATTAGGCATTATTTTCAGGGTGTCCCTGTACACAAACAATTTGTGCTATTTATATTATTTTAAATAGAGAACATGTCATAGTGCACTTGGATAATATATAACGTTTTGATGAAATTCTGAAAATGTTCCCACACAAAAATTGGACCGATAGACAGTCGGAGAATAACATGGACAGAAAAACAGACAAGTACACTCTTAAAATATTTTTAGAAATTGTTTACTATGCTTAACAATAACACAGGAGCGACGGACATATAGGCAGATGGGCAGTCAGACGTGTAGAAGGACAATCAAAAAGGACAATTAAAATCATAATCACTCTTAAAAATTGTTTGAAATTGTAAAAATGCTTAATAATAAAGAAAAAGCACTTGCAGCAATTTCCAATTACAGCACATAATGTATCTGAATATTTTTATGTGTCCCTGTAAATTCTAAATCTAATTCCACTAATCCTTTATATAAAATAGTTTTTTTCTCTATGTGTTTACATATATATGAACAATAATGTCAATTGCACTATGATTTGAGTAAAATAAAGATTCTGAAATAGGGTTTATAGAAATACCTCTCAAACCAGTAGGGTTTTTACTCCGCTTTTAATAAAATAACATCTCATGCAAAATATAACAAAAACTTCTGAATGTTCGCAAAAACATACAATATGGTAATGTAAATAATAGAGGTCATTAAAATATTATTTTCAGTTATATATAGTGTTCATATTTACAGCTTTAAATATTTAATAACTCCTCTAAATTTACGAAATGTGTAAATGTTAAAATGTTAAAATGACATAGCTGAAGATTTTATTTTGTTAATTTTGTTAAAAAGATTTTTTTTTCCCCATTAAAAATTCCTGCTAGATCTTCAATATTTGGAAAAAAGAAAGCAAAATATGTTCTTTTAACAAATATTTTATACCTTTTACAACACGTTTCTTAACGGCCCTCTTCACTTACCGTAGCCGGAAGCCCGAGCCAATGTTATTCTATGGGGAAATTTTTTTTTTTTTTTTTTTTTTTTTTTATATATTTTATTTTGAAATTGCAAAATGAAAAAAATTCACATATTGAAAATTCGTATTTTGCAGCTTCAAAATAAAATATAAAAAAATAAAATAATAATTTTAAAAAAAAGTGCGTAAATTTAACAGCTGGGAATTTTCAGAATGTGAAAACAGAATTTAAAAATATGTATTAGTTAATAAGTTATTTGTAAAGAAAAATTTGTCGTAGAATAACATTAGCTTCGGCTTCCGGCGGCGGTGAGTGAAGCGGGCTCTTTAACGCAGTAAAATATTATTAAATTGAAATATATAATATTTCATTCTATAATGTAGTTACAAAAATTCTTGTTATGTAAAATTCTCGTTTTCAATTCTATATATTACAAATTTGCTCTTTACAATTTTCTGCGAGATACAGATGATTATATTGTTGGATGAATAAAGAAAATGAGATAATCAAAATCAGCCTTGCCTATACATTTGGTTAAAAATAGAAGCTATCAATCAAAACACAAAAATCACTCATTATTATAGAACTAGTTGATAGGAGAAAATGAAAAAATAGAAACAAATTAATAACATTTGATGAGTCCCGAGGTCAAGTGCTTTATATAACGCATGATAAGATTATGACAAGAATTACGCGTGATAAACATCATTATATATTATTTTCTTTTTTCTTTTTTTTTTTTTTTTTCATTTTCAAACTGTCTACACATTAAAATTTACAAACAAAAATAATCAGTTTTACTTGAATAATTATTTTTAATATACGAGTCATCAATAGCAAAATTTAAATAAAAAATTATAAATATATTATTTATCATATTTTACTTTAAAGAATTAATAAGAGAATTTAATAACACTGCTCGGCATGAAAATCGCCTCTGACACCATTTCACCATACCCTTATGTAAAATGACCCATTACGTCCATTTTGCCCTATCACCCAACATTTTTTACGAATGGCTCCTATTTTTATGTTTTTTTTGGTGATTTTATGGCTATAAATTCTATTTTTAGGAGGGGGAGTATTATTTTAACCGTTAAATATCTTTTGAGGGGCTACAGAGTTGGAAAACTCTAAAACATGGACATTTGCGACAAGGGAAAATTTTTTGGGGGGATTTGCCACTGAAATTATGCATTACAAACCTTATATTTTTTAAATCTCTTATTCATGTTATTTTTTAAACTTTATATATTTTTGTTTTTAGGTGTAAAATTAATTATTTTGCATTCTTCAAATCAAATTCATGGTCATAAAATTATCGAACAGGGAAAGAAATTGAGGGAGGGGGTGGTGTACCTAGAAAACGGTTTTTGACTGGGCAAAATGGGAGTCATATTCGGATTTAGGAGGTCATTTTTCATAAGAATCAGCAAGAATGGTATCAGATCTCGATTTTTTAAATTTATTTTTTATTTTTATTTTTTATATTTATTTTTTTATTTTGCAGAGCAATGTAATCATTCTGTAGATGCCCGAAAAAAAATGATAATAAAACATTATTTTTAGAGAAAATATGGCATTAATGACAATTATTAATGCAAGATTTTATATTAAAAATGTTCGTGAATGAAATTTGTGAATTTTATAGCTCAAAGAGTTTATTTGTAATATGTAGGGAGCGTGGGGCGGGTTGTAACAGTTTTTTAAAAATTAAATATATTTTGAAATGCATTTATGTTTCCCTGTTTATAATTGCTGTTTTAGATAGCATACATAATCATTTATCATATTCATAATTAAAAAAAAAAAAAAAAAAAATCGTTAATGTTGCTAGTTTTAGCACAATATATCTGTACTGATAAGTATAAAGGATTTAAGTCCATATTCTTGATTTTTCAGGAGACGAAAAATAAAGTTAAACTAACTAAAAACTAGTCAGAAGAGTCGACTAGGAAAAAGGGATTATGTTGATTTATACCCTTTATACCGTTCAGTGATTGTCAACCTTCATTTAATAAAGGGAAAAAAATGAATTAAATATTTTATACAAAGATTAATGCTAAATTTCTGACTTGAATCTTTTTTTACCAATAGATTTTCTCAAAGACTAAATGACATGGATTTAAATCCTTTATACCAATCGATAGAGATTTTTTTTCTGGGTCTGACTATGTACTTAACTCAAAATCGACATTTTTGGACTTAAATCCTTTATACTTATCTGTACAGATATATATTCTTTTCTTTTCTTTTTTTTAATTATTTGCCTGTTACAATTTGCTCTGGATTTGAGGCTAATTGTAACACACGTGGGGCAAATTGTAACGGATACAAAGGGAACCCTAACCATGAAAACAACAAAATTTCAAAAAAAAATTTTATCAATCGTTTATTAATTTAATAAAAAAGGCAATTAATAACTAATATTAAATTATAAATTTCTTGGTATAGTAACAATGAATTATATCAAATGGATTATAGTAAAAGAAAGATAAAATTAAAGATAAAATCAACACAGAAGTCAATCTTAGTCGTCAGAGTTGAAATTAATTGAAGCAAATGATATTTTGTTTCCTCTCATGCATTTAATGTGTACTCACATTTTGCAAATTAAGCATTATACACATTCTTCTGCCACAGAGAAGGTTTAGCAGAATTCGAATTCTCCGCCTTTTTTTCAGAACACTTCTATTGATGAGAAATTTCTTTTTTCTTTTTTTACCTACCACTATTTTTATACAATATTCTCTAATTCGTAATTAAATCGTGATTATAATCCGTGTTTAAATAAACACGGCACTCTAATATAAAAACACTGAAAATATTTTTGTCTAAATTTAGTAGTGGCAGAGAAGCCAAAAATTTTTCATGTGTGAAAGTTTCCTGCAAATAAGTGGAAACTTCGAGCTGTGGCTTTAAACATCTCCACAAGCCACTCTTCTAACATATTACAACTTGCCTCAACGTATGATTTTAGCCATTGTGTTTATATATATATTCAGTAACCGTCGCTTGATAAAATCACTGGTTAATAAAATCAGCCGTTTAATCTGATCAAATTGCTGGGACCAGAATCAAATCAATACACATTACTTTTAAAGCCGCCGATTAATAAACTCAAAAATATCATTTATGCACATTAATTATTATTATTTTTTTTTTTTTTTGTTTACATTGTGATTTTTTTTTTTTTTTTTTTAATAAGAAAAGAAATTAAAGCACAACAATCCCTCCGTTGTCGTTCATTGTCGAAGATTTTACACTTGCATCACAGTTGCAAATTATCTGTTACTTATCTCCGTATAACAATTTCAAGGAACGTATTCTTCGAAACGCAGTAATAAGTTACAAATTTGATTTGAAATGATATATATATATATTTTAATTTCTAATTATTAAGAGGCCATTTCCGGTGTTATTTTGAAATTTCTGTAATTCTTGAGGTTTATACGAAAAGATTTTAAATTTATAAGAACAATGTGAACTTTTAGTAAAGTAATGATGATTTTCCTCAAACGAAAGTGCATGGGAACACGGAATGCGTTTAATTTATTTATATCGAAGAAACAATTAATTAATTATCTATCAAAAATTAATTAATATTGTTTACTAATTCTGTTATTCGTTACCTTTTGAAGTTTCTTTCCAAATTCAGGGAAGTAATACCTTTTCCTTAAGTTCAGAAAAGTTCGCCGGATATAAAAATCAGCCGCTTAATAAAATCACTTTGGCTCATAACGAATGCGATTTTAATAAGCGACGGGAACTGTATATATATATATATATATATATATATATATATATATATATATATATGTATGTATATAATAATAACGATTTATCAAAAAATTAAGTATGGATTTTATAATTCAACACACAGACTACATAAATAGCTATAAACATTTCGTTAAAGTATAAATACACCTTTAATCAAAATTTTCGATTTTTTTTTTTTTTTTTTTTTTTTTTTACTAACTAGCTAAAAGGAAACACGTGTACAGAACCTCTCATTAACCATTCTTGTGGAGCGCCGATATTATAAAGCACGTCATAAGAGTTATGTTTATAAAAATATTTAATCACAAATGTTACAAATTATTTCGTAAATTGAGTGTTACTTCTTACCTTGTGACAACTAGCCCCACGCTCCCCTACAATGTTATTTTGGATTTAAAATTATTGAGAAACTCTTACAATTAACTATTAATTATAGAAACTGTTATAACTGTTAAGTTATAGAGCAAAAATAAAGCATTTAAAAAATTGCAACGCTAAAAAATTCAGAATTCACGAAATTTTTAAGTGATTTTTACAAGCATTTTAAGGAAGGATCTTTTTATTTATTTATTTATTTTTTTTTTTTTCAGAAATATCCTCCTATCGATAATTTAAAAAAAAAAAAAAAAAGAAGAAGAAGAAGAAGAAAAAGAAGTAGAAGCTGAATATATATATATAATTTCAATTATAAAATGTTTAATATAAAAAATAAGAAGTGTTTTTAAAACAATAACTTTTTCATATTAACGGAAAATAATTTTTAATAAGGTAGATAACTTTTATACCCTTTTTAAATAAAACGCTTTTACAAATCCCGTTATACACTTATCTCTAATAGGTGAATTATTAAATTTTGATTTATTCTTTTCTATAGAACTTTTGTACAGAAATGAAAAGACCGCAAACATAGTTATATACATATATATATATATATATATATAATCATATTTTTAATAATGGATTAAAATATGAATAAAGTTTCGGCAACAAAACAATAAACAATTTTTTAAAAATGCCGGATAAATTAAAAGATAGTAAAAGCATGCTTTATCAAAAAATGTACTAAAGATTTTCAGGATTGGTTGTCAAGCCTTCCCCTCTCTCCACCCTCAACCAACATTTCTCATAATAATTAACTTTGTGACACGAAATATCAAACGATTACATCTAATCCACACTATTCTTTAGTTATTAAAATAAGGGTTTATTGGATATGATTGACCATTCTTCTGTGATATAAAGCACAGTTCGGAGGTATTATTATAGGAGGTGTATATGTAAAAATTGGTCAGACCTCTATGGAATAATTTATTCTATATAGGTCATTTACACAGACTAATAAACTAAAAAATCACTACACTAACAAACTAACAAATTGACTTTCTACAGGTGGAAACAATACAGATTATGTTATTTTCGATTGCCTTAAATCTCAAAACGTGTAAAAAATTAAAGAAAATTCGAAGACAAAATTTATTACAATTACTTTAGTTGCTCCTATGCATAACTGAATCACTAAAGGGTATTGATGTTAGCAAACACGACATAATACAGTCTATAAAGTACATTTTAGAGCTTAATCTAATGAAAACATATGCATTACTTACCTAAATATTCTGATAAAAAAATGTTTGATTCACGTCAAAGGTTTCTTACTGTACAATATTCTATCCAAAAGTAAAAAGTTCAAGATTCCTATCGTTATCGTAAGCGTGTTGGCTTTCGCAAGAAAGCCTTTCGTATGATGAAAGGAAACTTACGTCAAACATTATGATAATTTTTATTCATTTAATTCATTCAAGTTACTTCTTATAACTCTGTAGAAAGCCTTGTTTTTTCAGCCGTAGTTTTTTTACTTCCTTATACAAACTCTAAAAAATCTGATGTGGCCACCACATGACTTCTTTATACAACCATGGAAATATATATATTTTTATGAAAACATTGACAGTTTTAAAATATTTAAAAATCATTACGTCTCGTAGTTAAATTAAATTCTAATCACATTAAAATCTGAGACAGATAATATACACTAAAAATATACAATTTAAAACATTAAAAACACAAAACAAAAATTTTAAACGTTTCGAGCCTTTTACAGGCTCCTCATCAGTAAAAAACTTCAAATGTGAATGCTGAGAAGAACAACAGACTTTCATTAAGTGAGTACAACGTATTCATCGGGAACTGTACATGCCTCATTAAGAGGTGAAAAATGTTGATTTGTGTACCAGCCTCCAGGAAAATTCTTGAATGATAATTTAAACAGTTAGATATGGTTATTTTAGTACTGTTAAAATCAGGTAAATGGTCAGTTTCTATGGCATGCTGTACAAATTTCGATTGTATATCACGATTTTTGAAATTTGTTTTATGTTCTTTAATTCGAGTATCAAGTGAACGGCCAGTCTGACCAATATAGACCGAAATACAAGATTTACAAGGGATAAGGGGGGATAACTGTTTTAAACTTAGAAAGGAAATTACGAATTAAAAATTAATCTGCTGTTTTACATACTTTACTTCACGGCGCAAAATCATATTGCAGTACTGATGAGCTTTTCCAGTTGGAATTGCAAAGGATTTTTTCGGACTTAAAGCGTAATAATTATTCCTCTCGCTGGCTTAAAAGAAAATTAAAAGAGTATGACTTTAGTAAGGATAATCATGAAACTAATTCCTCTAAATCACTTAAATCGTTCGTTACTATTCTTACTAAAAAAATATTTCTGAATCTATTGCCAAAGTTTTACGCACTGTTAATTTATCTGTTTCCTATAAACCCCAATTTTTAATTCGTATTTTACTTTCTAATTTTAAATCAGTTAGCCCCCTTTTCCCGTACAGGTGTTATTTATAATATCCCTTGTAAATCTTGTAGTTCGGTTTATATTGGCCAGACTGGCCGTTCTCTTCATACTCGAATTAAGGAACATAAAACAAATTTCAAAAACCGTGATATACGTTCGAAAATTGTTCAGCATGCCATAGAATTTGACCATTTACCTGATTTTAACAGTACTAAAATAACCATATCTAACTGTTTAAATTATCATTCAAGAATTTTCCTGGAGGGCTGGTACACAAATCAACATTTTTCATCCCTTAATGAGGTATGCGCAGTTCCCGATGAATACGTTGTACTCACTTAATGAAAGTCTGCTGTTCTTCTCAGCATTTACATCTGATGTTTTTTACTGATGTAAAAGGATTCCTGTAAAAGGCTCGAAACGTTTAAAATTTTGGTTTTGTGTTTTTAATGTTTTAAATTGTATATTTTTACTGTATATTGTCTGTCTCATTGACAGTTTTGTGTGAGATAACTGATTCATAAATAAACAGGCAGGTTCCAGTCCACAAACATCCTTAAAAAAAAAAAAAAAAAAAAAAAAGGCTGCCATTCGAACCAAAAGAAATCTCGACAATACGATTATACATGCCGCCACAAATATACAAGGTTTTTCAGGAACAGTACCCAACAAATTGTTACAGTATATCTCTTTGGAAAATGCACAACTTAGAGTACAATGAAAATCATTCGAGTATAGACGGCACAGTTTCGTTCTCTTTGACAAAAATTAGTATCAGGAAAAGAAAACTTTTTCTAAAATAATTAATTCAGTTAAAATTGAGAAAGGGTTTCTGGCTATCCTAAAACAAAATTCGCCGTAAAAATGTACGGCTAATCTCGCTATACTGCAATTTAGTAGTCAGCGAAGATTTTTGGTCTTGGCATCGAATTTGACGAATTGGAGAATGAGTTTAGCGAAAATTTGTAGTTTAGGGTTGTCAAAATTTGGAAGTTCTGACTTCAATAATAAGAGAGATCTAGAATATTCTGGAAAAATTCATTATGTGCTCTATCTAAGCGTTAAATATTCATTAAATAAAACGCATTCGTTGATAAGAACCTGCTTATGTCTACATATTAAAATGCTACATATTAATCTTTGATTTTTTCAATTGCAATGACCCATTTTTATTTTATATTTGAATTCCTGGGATCGCGAAAACGTAAAAAAGTATATTGGTTGTATATTTTACTTATTTTTTTTTTTTTTTTTTCAGAGTTATAAGCGTTCAAAGTTTGAAGGTGCTAATATTAACTTCATATTTCAAACTTTTATTAATATTTCCCCCCAAAACTAACTTGATCGATATAACTTTTTTTTTTTTTTTTTTTTTTTTTTTTTTTTTACGATACAGTGAAGAAACCCAAATATAATCCATCACTACTTTTGATTCTGAAAAATATTTTTAATTCTGAAAAATATTAATAAATTCATATTCATAAAGATTATGAATTATGACCTATATTAAATTTTTACATAAAATGAATCCCGATGCTGAAAAATATGGGTGTGCAAATTTGCAGCTCATTTCAGTTATTAGTTTTCGAGATATAAATAATACTTTCTTTTGGAGCGGTTCTCTTATAAAGTTTTGCAAGAGATAACGAATCAAATCTTAAAAAATAACAAAGGAAGTTAAACAAAATATTTTTATTTTTTATTTACGGCTCAAATTATATAACAACAACGTCAAACGCAAAGAAACGAAACACAAATGATGATTTTTAGACATTAGAGTTGGCATCAAGCATTCCTGTTTTCTAAAGAAGACAAGCCCCGCCTTCATCGTTCTTCAAAACCAAACAATACAGAAAAGAAAAGTAAATGTGGCATTTAGTATTCGTGTTAAACCCCTTATTTTATGTTGACAAAAATATGCACAAGTAGTATTTTTTCATCGATTACTGGTGATAAATTTTGAATCTTTTAAACGAACATCAGAAGACAAGAATTAACTAAATAGGCGGGGTTTACTGTTTTAAATAGAAAAATAGGTTTAATGTATAATGCAAAAATTGTCAAAAAAAAAAAAAAAAAAAAGAATGGAATTGGAATGCAAGACAGACTCGTAAAACCGTTTCTTAAGTACCGTCATAGTTAAAGGCTTAATCCTTTGCTTGATATATTGCTTTATTTTTATTTATTTATTTATTTAATTTGTAGGGGGGATGATTATTATTTTAAGGATACTTTAGTCTTTAAAATTTTATCAATATATTTTAACTTTACGTATTTTTAAAAATATACTTTAACTTTTATAAATATATTTTAATACTTTTCGCGACCGTAGGATTTTGTCTTTTTGACAGTAAGATCCGCCTACGGGCGTTATTCTCTCAAAATAAAATATTTCAGAACATAATTTCTGTATTTACAATTATATTACAAATGAATATACATCATAATTATATTCTTTCTAATCAATATATTTCTATCCATAGTATATTTTATTACAAAAATATGGACACTGGGTACACACTTAAGAAATATGTAACACGCAAATTACGAAAGAAATGCCCGCTGACAGAGTTACAGATTTTCAAATGACGTGAATTTACGTCAGCAGTCGCGAAAGGTTTATTTTAGAAATTATATTTTCATAGAAATTAAAAAACGAATCGTACAGTTTCAAAGAGTTCAACTGACGCAAAACTGGTTAATGCGATTAAAATTGTCTAATATTTACTTCATGAACCCTTACAATAATTTATCCGAAAAGATTTAGTTTATGCGTCCTTGTATATATCTATCTATATTATTTCATTTCGTATATTAAGTTACACCAACGGACCTGCGAAAGGAATATTAAGGTTTATTGGTGATCAGTACAGTCATAATAGGCACTTTTACTTGAAAAATATTGCACTTTTTTGAAAGAGTACTGTTTGGACCAATCGCAAGGGTAATGTATTTAAATAGACCTAAAATTATCTAAAAAAGTACTGAAATATATACAAATCTAAAAAATGAATTCAGGATAATTACGGAACGGGAGAAGGGTCAATCTTTTTATTAATTTTTATAATTCTTTTTTTCCTGAGAGATTTCCGGTGCGAAACATTAAAATTTTCTCTATTTCTTATAGGATCTTAATTTTATTTTTCTACATTTACAGATAACCTCCAAACACATTTTTAATTATAACTCTATAAATACTAAAGATAAAGTATGCAAACAGTATACTTTTCCGCACTGCCAGACTCTCAAAATTCGAATATGAAGTCAAAATTGCGTGTTGGTATTGAAAAAAAAATTCAAAATTGGCGCTCATTTCAATATGTAGATGACCCCTAATTAAAAATTCGACGACATTTTCAGAAAGTGCATTTAATTTCCTGTTGCATTATGTCTATTAGATGTTCCTGCGTCAATTAATAACGAAATTACAGCGGGTGTTGCGATATTTTTTTTCTTCGACTGTACATTACAAATGACGCCATTTTGCAAAACATGTGTTCCTTTTGTTTACGCCTGGAATCCATGGGAACCACGTCCAAAAATGACATTTCGCCATAATCATCAACGAAAATTTGCCAGATCGAGTTGTGTGCCAACCTACAATTTGTTCCAAAAGAAGATTTATTTATTTATTAAAAATGTATGTAAACATTAGCATGAAATACCCCTTTTTTTAAAAAATGCAACATTAGAGAGCCACGCCCATTTCAATGGAAAATCACCCGGCTCTTAAAGGGTTAAAATGATGTTTGGGGACATAGGTACGTATACAATTCTGAATCCATGTGATGTTCTTTACCTCCTCTCTAAGTTTGCCCCTGACCTCAGAATCACCCTGCAAACATAATGTCCATATGGTAAAATTTTGTCTTTATTTGAGATTTTTATTATATATATATATATACATATGTGTGTGTGAAGAAAGTAGTTCGTAAAGAAAATTAGAAGACTACTTACAAGAGTAATATAAATATTGTTAAATAAACCACAACGCTAGAATTTCGCAGATTCTGTAACAATGATCGATTGTCTGAAGCACATTATTTATGAAATAACTATTTCAAAACTCTTTGAACATAACTGGTCAATCAAGGTTTAACATATTCCTACTTTTAGTGTTGATGGCAGAATTTGCCAAAGATCCTGTTCTATAAATTTCTATGATTATATGTTAGAATCCATAGAAAGTTCTAGAATACCTGCCAACATCGCCATTAATATTCCCTAGTGATGTTAGTCCCGTCCGCTTTTCCATACCAGTAAATTTTTAGAATAATATTCTCCAAATGCATTTACGATTAAATAAGTAGGAAAATACTGTAAAAAAAATACTAGTGTGTAAAAGAAGGTGGGGCTATTAATACTACGGAATATTAATTAGTATGTTGGCAGGTATGAGATCTAGAACTCAAAACTTCGGGACTGTATCTTACTTTATCTCACGGAATTTGGTCGTCAACCTTGGACTTTCTTATTGGAAGTAATTTGACTGTCCATTGACTATTTCCACATTGACATCGAATCTACGTTTACTCGAACAGTACATTATGTGTATACTTAATTTTAATTAAACTTTTTTAGTAAGAAATTTAAAAATGTTTCTAGACATATACATTCGAAAGGGCAAGAATGGTCCATTAGGTTTTTGCTGGGCTACACAAAAATACTTATATTCATTGAGTGACATAAGTAGAAAATTTTAAACTGCATATTCATTTGAGTCATTCAAAGTTAAAACTTTTCAAGAAAGATAAATAGTTTTTAATATTTTAGTTTATCGATCGATCTGTCTGTCTATGTTCTCATTTAAAAATTTAACTTTAAATTTTTCTAAAATTGATAAATGCTATTCAGAATTTTCAGTTATATAATGCAGAATACTACCTATTGAAATTCTTAGATGTAGCAAAATGTTTTGTGTATTGGAACTCACAAAATCAAAAGATGCAAAGTAGTTAGTATGATTATACTGCTCTAAAGGAAACAGTAATACAGATACACAAACACCGACAGATAAACGTTTTTTAGTAGGGTTTAAAAATAAAATTACAGCAATTAAGAGAGGAATGAATGTATTAAAACATAATCTATAGAGATTTTCTATTTATTTCCAATGATTGTTTCCATGATTAGATAGAAAATATTACTTTTTGCAAAGTCTGAACTAAAATTATTAACATAAGGTAAAGTTTGTCTCCGATAAAAGTTCAAATTCGAGAAATATTTTTTGAATGTTGTTACATTTTCATATTAAGTAATACTTTTTATAAATTTTCCAGATAAAATCTCTCATTTGTAACAAAATGTGATTATAATTTCTCCTTTTCTGAAAGAAATCAGTACATGAATTTTATTTCTTAAATACAAATTTACTTATTTTATATTATTTGTACTTTTATATAAAAATTAAGAAGTATTCAATTCATTATCTCTTTAGATGCATTGAATGGAACCATTTTCTTTTGTATAAGCATAAAAGGGTAACCAGATCGATATATTTTTTTTTAAATCTAACTATAATTTAATTAAATGGAAATATTTTCCTTTGAAAGCAAAGGAAATTTTCTATTTTTTTTTAACCCTTATTGTTATGAATAAAATATAATCAATGTCTTTAAATAAGCATCCCTCTTTGTATTTAAAAAATAATAAAATATTTCCTTTTAATATCCTGAATTTTATTTAACGTTTTAATAAATGTTATCTTAACTGAATGTGAACAATGCATTTATAAAAAATTTACTATAGACAAAAAAGTTAGAAAGAAAATGAATTTTCGTTATTTAAGAATGAGAAGTGTTGATGCCTTTAAGATAAAAATAAACGAGACACTCATAAAAAAAAATATTATTCTTGTCTAGTCGAAGTTTCTATGCAATAAATATGTAAACAAAACAACTAAAACGCAGCAAATATTTACAAAATATACGTTTAATTCTTAGATAATAGACACAACACTTTTAATTTTCATTTAAATATTGAATAAAAATATGCTACATAACAATTCTTGCATTTTCTATCATTAATTATTATTAGTAAAAATTTCAATCCATTAATTTTTGCTTTTTATTAAACTAGTATACTATTGCTTTCACAAACTTTCTTCTATATTTCCCTATAAAATTTTCGAAGTGCAATTTATTTATTTAAAAGATTATTGTTAAACTATTTTCTATAATGCATGAAGACAATTTTTATCACAGAGAAGTGTAAAACTAAACGTCTAAATAGAAGAGAAGTATAAAACAAAATGTCTAAATAGAAGAGAAGTATAAAACAAAATGTCTAAATAGAAGAGAAGTATAGAACAAAATGTCTAAATAGAAGAGACGTATAAAACAAAATGTCTAAATAGAAGAGAAGTATAAAACAAAATGTCTAAATAGAAGAGAAGTATAAAACAAAATGTCTAAATAGAAGAGACGTATAAAACAAAATGTCTAAATAGAAGGAAGTATAAAAAAAAAAAAAATGTCTAAATAGAAGAGACGTATAAAACAAAATGTATAAATAGAAGAGAAGTATAAAACAAAATGCCTAAATAGAAGAGAAGTATAAAGCAAAATGTCTAAATACAAGAGACGTATAAAACAAAATGTCTAAATAGAAGAGAAGTATAAATAGAAGAGAAGTATAAATCAAAATGTCTAAAAAGAAGAGACGTATAAAACAAAATGTCTAAAAAAAGTCAATTTTATACTTTACAGACGATACACATTTTTCTTGGTGTGCATGTCTAAGACCTTGCAATTAGAAACGTCACACTAAAAATTGTAAGTTGTTGCCAAATTGCTAATAGTTTTCCCTCACAATTGTTTTCCTATTTTATATAACTGATTCGAAACGGAATGGGACGTTTCGGCGCGGCTGTTTCGGCCCCGCCGTTTTGGCGCAGCCGTTCCGGCTCGAAGCCCATTTCGGCGCGGCTGTTTTGGCGCGGCCGTTTTGGCGCGAGATCCATTTCGGCGAGGCCGTTTTCGCGCAGCCTGTCCTTCACGAAATGGCCGCGGCTTTCATCTCAGCCTTTTTAGTTAAAATTTATTTAACGATAGATATGATTTCTTATTTATTTATTTTTATGCGTGAACAAAAAACTATTTTAAATTATTTACTAAATATATTAATGATGAATAGAATTTTGCTTAATTTAAAGGAGCCAATGATAAGATTAGAAACTTGTTTTCTGAAATTAAAACTTATTAAACTTAGTCATCAGATGGCAACACATACGCAGCAGTTCTAAAGATTCTAACCTATTTGGTGATGGAGGTTCTTTGGGGAATAAAATAAACAATGTAATTTCTGATTTTTTTTTTTTTTTTTTTTTTTTTTGTAATGCTTGAACCAAAAAATATTTTTTATTTTTTATTAATGACATTAATGATGAATAGGATTTTTCTTAATTTAAAGAAGTCAGTGATAATCTGAGAAAAGAACTCGATTTTTGTAGTTAAAACTTATTAAACCTATTGTCGAGCGGTTCTTTGGGTAATAAAATAAACAATGTAATTTCTGACTTTATATATATATATATATATTTATGCGTGAACAAAAAATTATTTTAAATTATTTGCTAAAGATATTAATGATGAATAGAATTTTGCGTGATTTAAAAGAGCCAATGATAAGATGAGAAACTAGATTTTTACAATTAAAAATTATTAAAATTAGTAATCAGATGGCAATACATATGCAGCAATTCTAAAGATTCTAACTTATTTGGTGATAGAGCTTCTTTGGGTTAATAAAATAAACAATGTAATTTTTTTTTTTTTTTTTTTTTTTAATGCTTGAACCAAAAAATATTTTTAATTTTTTATTGATGATATTAATGATGAATAATAGGATTTTTCGTAATTTAAAGAAGTCAGTGGTAATCTTAGAAGAAAACTCGATTTTTTTAGTTAGTTTTAATTTGTTTTGAAACTAACAAAACTAACAAAAATATAAGATTATTACTTGCTGATAAATCTAAGCAAATCGTTGCCCTTAATACAGATGATTTCCACGATAAAGCTCTTGCAGCTATTAATGACTTAGCCTGTATTATAATTAAAACTAATCCTATTGAAAATTTTACTCGAAAAATTCAAAAGTTCATTCATAAGTATATTGATTTAATTGCTCCACAAAGTATCAAAATTTCTTTATACCCGTCTATTCCTAAAATATTTTTTAAAATTAAAACTCATAAAATTAACCACCCGTTTCGTCCCATTGTTTCCAAATGCAATAAGTAGTGTAAAAAGGAGAGTTCAGCGACACGGTGGAGGCGTAGAGGCGTATTGAGGCGTAGGGTGGTGGCGCGCCTCCACCCTGACACCTCTACGCCTCCACCCTGCAGCTCAACATCTCCTTTTTACACTACTTAGTCATCATCTTGGACGAGGGGGTGTTGCCACCCGAAGAATAGAAACTTTTAGAGCGTTGCCACCGGAAGAATAGAAACTTTGGCTAACATCTTGGATGAGGTTTGGTGGTGCCATCTATCGGGGAGAAAGGGGAATTTTGAGGAGTTAGATTTATTTTCATAAATTTTGGACTTAGTAATTTTTTCGAATTTTTTGCAGGGGGATTAGATAACGTCACGATCTTTTGGGACTTTAATATTTAGGTGTTGCCACCGGAAGAATAGAAACTTTTGAAGAGTTGTCATTCGGGGATTATAAATTGATTACAGAATGAAATAGAAATTTTCCTATGTATTTCAGTGAATTTGACAAAATAAAACAAAGGGTTGGTGAGTACTATATAATTAAAAACAGGGTATAGACATTAAAATTTAGATGTTGCCATTGGAAGAGTATAAATAATGTCCGGTGGGACTTAACATTTTCGACTGAATGAAACAATGATTGGTTGGTTGTAGGATTTAAGGCCGATTGACTCCTGATGTGTCCTAGGCCTAGAGGGGGAATGCCCTCCGTGGGGGTCTTTCTAAGGGGTCCTAGCCCGTATTTACGCAAGTTTCGGAGGAAACCACGGAAAACTCCGAACGGCTAGGTCGATGAGCGCGACCTGGGATCGAACCCGGCACCTCCCATCTACCAGCTTTGAGCGCAGAACCGCTCGGCCGCGAATGAAACAATGAATGACTGAAGTTAATTAACATCAGTAACAATTTATGAGTATTTTAGAAACTTAGCATTTTTAGAGATTAAAAATATATTGTGTTAAGATAATAAATAAGGAATTTAAATAGGAGTTCATACTTTTAGTGACATCATTACAAATTTATATTACGAAATTTTTACAGAATTAAATAGAAATTTTCGTATTTTGAGGATAAGTGTCATCAGTGGATTAACACACAGATTTAAAAACAAAACAATAATAAATAATTTAAAACACATATTTTTCAATAATGAATGTCATACAATTATATGTATAATTAATTATATTAAAACAAAAACGATACGCATAAATTTAAAAACAATAATAAATAATTTAAAACACATATTTTTTAATAATGAATATCATGTAATTATACGTATAATTAGTTATTTTAAAACAAAAACGACATTATAAGCAATAAAGTTGTTTAAACTAAACTTTATACACATCATGACTCTATGTTAACACTAAATAAGTTTCACTTTTAAAATTTCTTTAAACTCTAACTTATAAATACTATTAATACAATCGTTAAAATTGAACGCTGAAACAAAGGTAGATGAATTTAACGAATGGTATAGACTTTGATCTTAATATCTGCGCATTACCATTCGGAGATTATAAATTTATTACAGAATAAATAGAAATTTGCCTATGTATTTCATGGAAGTTGACAAAATAAAACAAAGGGTTCGTGAGTATTATATAATTAAAAACATTGAATGTGAATGGTATAGACTTTGATATTAAAATTTGGGTGTTACCATTGGAAGAGTATAAATAATTTATATGTTATAAATTAAATTGAATACAATAAAAATTATTTAAATTAAACTAAATATAATAAAAATTATATAAATTAAACTTCATATTCTCACTAAATAAGTTTCACACTTATTTAAACTCTAACTTACATTCGTTAAAAATTGAACACATGCACTTTAAAAAATGACTATCATATAAATTTAAAAAAAATTACTATCATATAATAATATTAATTAAAAAAATGCATACAAAGATATATAGTAAAGTTATAAATTTAAAAAAAATACTGTCATATGATAATATTAATTAAAAAAAAAAATTACTATTTTTAATAATAAAAATTAAAAAAATTACTTTCATATAATAATATAAATTAAAAAAATTACTTTCATATAATAATATTAATTAAAAAAATGCATACAAAGATATATAGTAAAGTTATAAATTTTAAAAAAATACTGTCATATGATAATATTAATTAAAAAAAAAATTACTATTATATAATAATATAAATTAAAAAAATTACTTTCATATAATAATATAAATTAAAAAAATTACTTTCATATAATAATATTAATTAAAAAAATGCATACAAAGATACACAGTAAAGTTATAAAATAAATAAATA
Organism: Salticus scenicus; assembly: GCA_963930645.1. NCBI lineage: Eukaryota > Metazoa > Arthropoda > Arachnida > Araneae > Salticidae > Salticus > Salticus scenicus. The sequence continues at coordinate 349,049,138 of OZ005650.1, read as the reverse complement.
AATAAAAAATAAAATAAATAAAAATAAAAATAAAATAAAAATGACTATCCTATAATAATATTAATTTAAAAATACATACAATGTTTAAAATCAACAATTAAATTTTATATACATTATAATTAACTAAACTTTATGCTGTTACTATTAAATAAATTTATCCTAACACGAAAACTTTACATAAATTTTATAAGCAAAAAAGCTATAAGTACATGAATATGTTATTTAAATTAAACATTATATTGATACTACACAAATTTTATTTAACATTTATTCGAGTTTAACGCTGTAATATAATTTAAACTATCTTAGTTGATTTAAATGAAACAGGTAAATACTTTTAAACTTGAACTAATAAAAATAAGTTCTTTTTATAAAATAATTGATATAAACTATAATAATAAAAAGGATTAGTTATATTTAAAAACTATCAGTTACTAAAAGTTATTTTTTATTAAACATTTCGAAATAAATTGCATAAAAATTCAATGCATCATTTTAAATGAAAATAAACAGTTTCCTTAAAAAACAGATAATACGGAATATTCTATGAGTCAGTTATCACCTGCAACGGAAAACCCCTACAGCTAATGAATCATATGTTATATACGCTGGCGAGCCATGCCTATTAGTAATCCACACTATCTCATATAAAGATTAAGTTAAAATCATTAAAACAATACAGCGAATAATTTGGAAAATGCAATAATTTTTTCACAAAGCATATCATACAATGAGTTTAAACGATTATCACCTATCTATCACTTAAACGGTATTGAAATGAATAAATACATATAAAAGTAAGTTATAGTTAAAAAATAAAAATTTCGTTTGTGAAAGGAGTTTTATATATTGCAAAAACTAGTTTTACTCAAATAATTTCTAAACATACACAAGTTAAATGGAAACTTTTCTAGGTTTCATTTAAGCAATAATTTTCCATGTGTGAAAGTAGTTTTATTTATGCAAAATTTAGTTTTATATAAACAAAAAAATTTATAGTGTAACAATAAAAATAGTTTATAGTATAACAATAAAAAATTCCTTATAAGTAAATACCAATAAAAAATATTTTTTAAATTAATTTCTCTCTCTTCAATAAAACAATAAAAATTTCTTATATAACTTTCGTAAAGTTTTAATAAAATTTCTATTATAAACAAATTTTTTTTATGATATAAACAAATAATTTTATTAGAATATACATATTAAGTTTATTAAATTATCAAATAGTAATAATAAATTATGAAACTTACTTAAAATTGATGAAATTTCCCTTAGCGAAATGCAACCTTCATTCACACACAAATGCGAGAAACTGTTTATCGCCACACGTTGACTCATACAGATAAGAATGTTGATTCATGCTTATCTTAGTAGAATGTTGTTAGAGGTCTGTGTTTTCAGAGTAATATAAAATAGTTTATAGAGATCATTTATTTAATATCAGTTGTAAACTACATTTAAATAATGCAATAAGAGTTGAACTCTGCAATTAACCTATTAAAATATTGAAATTTTTTTATTTTTTTATTTAATTTTACTTTTTTTAATTATGCTAAGAAAATAATGAGATCAAAACAGAATTATTTTACGATAAGACATCTTTTTTCATTCAATAAAATGTAACTATAATTTTTAATGAAAGGTTTTAAAATCACTTAATAGGATAAAATTAAAAACAGAAATCTTATTATTTTTTCTAGTTATAAAACTAAGTAATAAACTATCTATAAATAATCATATAGCAAGCGAGATTTTTGTATAATAACTATATATTATTTTAATATATACATTACATCGCAGGGTAAAATTTTCAACTTATTTATACGGATTGAAGTAATAAAACTTAATCATTTGCATAACCGCTAAATTTTATAAGTTGGATATATGATTTAAAATACTAAACAATAATCCTTGTGAGAGAATTGGGATAACACTTTCACAGAAAGAAATTGTCCTTTACAATAAGATTTGCTTAGAATGTCTAAGTGAAAATAACTTACCGTGAGGTCAGTGAGTCATGCAGTTGTATTCGAATTTATTGTTTTTAGTTAATGAAACTTCTAATGAGAGAATTATTTTTACTAGCACATAAATGTAAATTTTTATATTATTCCTATCTAGATAAAATTTTAAATAATTCATTAAGTGTTAGACTTTGCATTTAATCGATTAAATAAAGTTTTCCTAAAATATAACTGTAATTTTTTAATGAATCGTTTTGAAATCACTTTAACTTTATAAGAAAAAACTAAAAAGAGGTTTTTAAATTACTTAATAGGATAAAATTAAAAATCTTATTGTTTTTAGCAATTATTTTATCTAGTTATAAACTATATATTATTTTAATATAGGCCTTATAGTTAAGTCAGTTTTAGAGAAAACCAAGAAAAAATCCCAACGCGCAGGTTGATGAGTTGGAATATTCTATTATACTTAAAGAACCCAGGTACGGAAAAACCGAAATACATTATGCGGAAAAACAGGCGGGATTTTCGGCTAAAACTCCAAAGCAGTGGACGGTAAACATAACACACCGTAAAACAACCTACTCCCACGACAGCCAAACTAAGAATGAAGGGAAACGTTGAGTTGTAACACCTTATCTACTAGAGATAAGGGGGAATTCCCCATGACTCACCCCTCGTTCGTTCATGTACAACATCTTACGAGAAACTTCGTGAAGGATGACACATCGGTGACGAGTTTGAATAATATGCATAACCGCTAAATTGTATAAATGAGAATCTTTTAATGTGAGTATTATAGTAATGATAAATTTATTTTATAATCGATAACTCATCAGCTTCACACCTTATATAAAACAATGGTATATTCAAAAGTGTTACCAAATTTTACTACACAATAAACATTCACATATGGATATTCCTAAGGTTTAAGACTATGCGAGGATCCTATAAGCGAAATGCCTGTGAGTCTTTCTAAGGAATCCTAATCTGTATTTAAGCAGGTTTTAGAGAAATCCAAGAAATACTCCAGTCGACTAGGTTGATGAAATGGATTCGAATCCAACACTTCCCCTTTTACCATAGAATCGTTCACTAATCACAAGGTTAATGAGTCATGCAGTTGTATTAAAACTTATTGATTACATGTCTAAACGTATACCATTAAATATTTAACTGTTGGTTCTATAAGTGGATTGCTCTGTATGTGAGTCTTTGTAACTTATAGTTAAGCGAGTTTTAGTAAAAACCAAGAAAAACTACAAACGGGTAGATTGTTAAGTTGAATTCGAACCTAACATTAAACATAGAATCGTTTGTTCTTCTAAAATCCTTGTAACAACATGTTTATGGACTTTATAAGAAAATGCTTAATATGGTTTGCATGCGTTAGCTATATTAAACATTTAATTTTTAACATACAATAAGGTTAGTGGATGAGTGACAGGTAATTCATTTAAAACAAAAATATAATAACGGTCGATTGAAACAAAGGGTTTGCAGTTTTAGAGAAAACCAAGAAAAAATCCCAACGGTAGGTTGATGAGTTGGAATATTCTATTATACTTAAAGAATCCAGGTACGGAAAAACTGAAATACAATACGCGGAAAAACAGGCGAGATTTTCGGCTAAAACTTCAAAACAGTGCACGGTAAACATAACACACCGTAAAACAACCTACTCACACGACGGCCAAACTAAGAATGAAGGGAAACGTTGAGTTGTAACACCTTATCTACTAGAGATAAGGGGGAATTCCCGGAAAAGCTGAGTCACCCCCCGTGGATCTTACGAGAAACTTCTCGAATTCTGATTCACCATAGAGGTTGATTCATTTGCATATTTCCCCTCGTGGATTTTCCAAGGTGAGTCACCCCCTCCGTGTTCGTACAGGTATAATATCTTACGGGAGATATGAAACATACTCATTTGCATATTTCTAATGAAGAGATAATGTCTACACTTTTAATTAATGAAAAATAACAATTATTATTTCAATTTGATTATTAAAAAATATTTTTTCAAGTGGATTGTTTCATGAATAAATGGTTTTATTATATGTTTTACGAAATAAAATATATCTTTTCGAAACAATATTTTTCCCGAATATAAGTTATTAAATGCATAGGAAATGGTTTTATTATATGATTTAATAAATATATCTTTAAAATAAATTATTGAATCCCTAGAAAGTGAATCTTTTAAAAATATGTTGTTTTAAGAAATAAAATAGTCATTTCAAACTTATAAATTCATTGAATCTTTTATGAAATAAAATATTTCTAATTAAATCTTTTAAGAAATAAAATCAATAAAATATTTCAAAGACAGACAGACACAGATATTCAGTTTCAATCTATTTATTGAAATTCCATAAAAATATATACACACATTACTTATTGGATACAATTGTTTAAAGAAGTCGTTTTCATAAACACACATTACTTTTTGGATAAAGTATCTTCAATATATTTTTCATACAAGGTCATATTTAATTGTTTAAAGAAACCGTCGTTGTAATGACAGGAACAATTAATTTTTTTAACAATAGCATGCATATTTAATTTTAAAAGTATTTCTTCACGATATAATTGATATTTTTCAAACATAGATTTCATTAAACACTCGTGTGAATTTTGATCGTCTGAATTAAAAACACATCCGCCACATTGAAATAAATTTTCAATTCCTAACTGAATTTCATACACGATAAAATCGAGTAAGATTTCCTTAGCACTTTGCTCATTTTCATGAGAAATACACACAAGGGGTTTATTTAGAATTAACATAGGAAGTTGAACGGTGAATATTGCATCAATAATAAAATGAGATATTCTCATTTTGAGTTCTCTAAGCCTAAAAATTTGATCCTTGGACAATTTAATGACATTCGGTTTTAAATAAAAGCCAGAAGGATTTAAAGAAAACATTTGCTGTAAAGTACAATAATCCTTATCTATGTAAGCCATTATTAATTGATTGTTAGAAATAAAACTATCATTTACTGATTCAAAATTAAAATTTTCAATCTTACTTTGAAAAAAATACCATGTCTGATCTGTCATTACAACGCCTTCTTTAGTAGGTATCCATTGACCTGTATGTAATTCTTTAAAATTACGAATGTGGATTCTCACATTAAAATTCTTTTCTATTACAATTTGTAAAAAACTGCTAAAGTTTAAATTAAATTCACCTCGTATAGGATCCCAAGATTGTTCACGTACCCATTGGTTTAACCAATCATTCACATTCAATTCTTCACACATGTCTTGAGAACAGTTTTTAACAGAAGTATCACAATGAGAGTTTTTCGAAGTATCACAATCAGAGTTTTTCAAAGTATCGCATGCACTGGATGAAGCATCACTTATATCAAGTCTTGGTTTCTTTAAAGGTGGCATGATAGGGTTGGGTATTAAGTGACGAAAAGTCAGGCTGATTCTCATATCTTTGATGATAGGATTCGGTGCAATGCCGTGGGTAAACAGTTCGTTCGTAGGCTTTAACATACTGTAGAGAGAACCATGTTCTAATGAAATCAAAGTAGAAGGTGTTTTAGGCTTCTTGAATTCAATTGTTCGTTCGGCACCAAAGCTGAGGACTACGATGGGGAAAGTTGCATCTAATCCACTTTCGTTGTCTTTATGTTGAGGTATGTAGCTGTATCCATTGCTGTAGAGGTTTAGCAGAACATAGTTGAAGGTAGAAGCCGTCCATTTTTCCACTCGATCCCGCAGCTCCAATACCAGACGTGTCCAAGGGTTAGCAGGCACATGAGTTCCGCTGAAGGCATAACTCAAAGTTGAATCGCTGTATCCCAGAACTTGTCTTTTAGGCTTAAAACTTTTTCCATGAATTCTAAAGGTTGGCGTGTAGAAAGGTAAAGTTTTTAACTCGGCAAAATACCGATCTGCTTGTTCCTTTTCGATGAAGTTTGAAACATACTGGACATTCAGTCCGTTTTCCGTGAAACTCACTGCAGACATGACGAGACAACCAACACACACGAAATCAAATGGTAGACTGAGCCGTGATCGCTGATAAGCAATCTCTGATAAGATAAGACTCTCGTCACGTGACCAGAGGTAGCCAATCAGATAACTCGTGACGTCACTCACCACGTGACTGAGCATAGCCAATCACATTACTCGTGACGTCACCCTAATCACGTGACCTCGCGTCGCTGATAAGAACTCTCCTTATCATTCATTTCTCTCAAGGCAGCCGTTGGAGTAGGACGTGTTTTCAGGTAAGTGTATTTTATTCTATAAATAATCACACGTATGGATAGATACAAATTCATTTTATTTAGTATGTTTCCCAGGTTACAGGGTTGAGTTTAACAACAGGTTTTTTTACAATAAGTTTCTTTTTCGGTTTGAGAATGTTTTTTCTTGAAGACAAATATCGATTCTTAATAATACTTTGGGGTACTCCCATATCTTTCAAGGCTTGCAAAAATTCACTTTGTCCTGTAATAGGTGGTTTTTTATTCACAGAAAAGATGAAATGAAAGAGTTCCGCTAAATTAGAATGTTCCATGGTCCTTCCGTTGTAAGTAATCTCTCCTTTCGGGTTCCACTTAAACTTGTTTGAATGAGACTTGAGAAAATTTAATAAGGCTTCGGCTTGTTTCTTCATGGGTTTAGCTACAGATGATAACACAAAGGTTTCATAGTCTTCTTGGGGTTCTTGTTTTATAGACTCCACTTGTTTAGGTTCCACTTTTTCAGGTACTTCTTCGAGTTGTTTAGACATCCAAGGCAAATTATATTCTTGCAAATCCATTTTTCTTTTTAAGAGTTCGTAGTAGTGCTGAATTTTTTCGTGATCCGGTAGAGAACTATTTAATATTTTAGCCATAGCTAAATCAAATTCCGTCATTTGCTTTTTAGAAGGCGTATGCTTAGAAAATTCTTCTTCCGGTACCAACGCATACTTAGCTGCGAATTCCATTGATGATGCCGGTTAAAACAGACAATGCAGCCGGGATTAAAATATTTAAAAATCCACCGTGTTGAACAATGAATTTTTTCTTGTTGAATAAACTTCCTTTCTTGGTACCAATTTTTCGAAGAGTCGTCTTATATTTCCTTAAAGACCTTTTCTGATGAGAGGAGAGAGGCACGTTTCCTTTTAATACGTTCAGGGTACATTCGCAAATAGCCTTCACAGATCGAGTCGGTAATTTTTTTAACAAATGCTTGCGTAAGGTTTGAGGACAAAACTTTATAAGCTCCAAGTCTCGAAGTTGTTTCCCCGTTAACGTCATGATCCCAAATGAATTAAAATCGGTAGGGCTTTCCTTTTAAACCTTTTTTGGGCTCGTACACAAATTGGGTTTCCCCCGGTAATATACGCGTTCTGAGTCGCATTCCTTCGGGGGTTTCATTCCTTAAATCCACCAACAAATAAGAGAAGGGCTGTTTGGTAGCATCCTCGAACACTTCTTGAAAAAACTGAGTTGATCTCGGGTATAATTGTCTGCCCAATTGCGTAATTTGACTCATGTCCCGACGATTTTTAAAAAGTACTAAGTATTGACTGTTTAAGGAAATATCTCTCATTTCTTTACCTTTATGAAAAAGGTTTTGAGTAATAAAAATAATACTTAAATTTAAATGGTGACTTCCTTTGGTAAAGAGGTGGGTTAATCGTTCATCACCCCCACATTCCACCATTAAATCATCTAAAATCATTAAAGAATGGGTACCTAAATATTCCCGATAATTAGAAGGAAACCCTTCCACGAATGACACGTCGGGAATTTCCTCGTGAAGCTTTTGAGAGATGCCGTAAAACCAAACGACTTTATCGGGTTGAGGGTTAAACATACGCCGTCGTTCTGCCAGTAAATCCCGCAGAAACCAACTCTTACCGACCCCTGTGGGGCCTGCTAAGAGCATTGTAAAAGGGTGTTGAAAGCGTGGAAACTCCATTCTAAATAAACACAGACACATAGGTTTACATTATAAATAATTTTTTTTTAATGATAAAAAGGAGCACGTGTGCGAAATCGTTTGGATACAAAATTATAGACTCTATGATCGTTACATATATTTTCAGTTACAAACTGCTTTAAAAAATCTTTCAAAGTTTTGCCACGACATCGGCAATAAATATAATACACACAAAATTGACCACAAACAGCTGTCACATGACTTTGCAGCGGAAGTGGATTAAACACCACTCGTGAAAATTGAGATACATAGTTCGATATAGGTCCTTTAAAAAAGTTCGGCTTGTTTCCATAGGAATCAAAGAATTCCGCTTCCGTAGGGGAGGATAGATAGAATGCCACCCAGTGGCTTCCGGCTTCTGTAGACTTGTCCACGTTGCATACAAAACATGCAGGATAACGCTCGGTCTTCTTGGGTAATTGATCACTGGGGAAAACACCGGAAAAGTATTTCTTGGTTACTGGATCGTGGGATAAAATAGTCTCGATTTCTATAGAATTCATTTTCAGTTGGGGAAGTCACACAACACATGTCGTGTTTTACTAATTTCTATAATGTTTTCAAATTCCGCATACACCAATACAGTCGTGGTTCTTTCTAAGGAGTCTGCAAACTTGATTTCAATTCGTAAATTTCCTTGTTGCTGTAGATTCAGATGGGGTCCGTCACACATATCAGGGCTCAGGTCGAAAGCATACAAAGTATGTCCGTTCGCAAAGTCCTCTCGGGTCAGATAAATGCCGGTATCCCGGTTAAATCCCGAAAACAAACGATGATACGCTCTTATATAGTTATTTTCTTCGAAATCCAATTCCAAGGGTTTGCTGGGTACGGGTTGTCCATCCACGTAAACACTTAAAAAGTTGACCTTGTGATGATAGAAATAAAAGGGATTTAAATCATATTGACCAGTGTAGGCACTATTTTCTAAAAGTCCAATAATAATTCTTTTCGGCATGGCTCCTAAAAACACATTGTCTTGCATAAAGGATTTACTTCCGGTTGAGATCGAATAGGTCTTGCATAACACTCGATCGATGGGATACTTTGCTGTACTTTTCTCTAAGGCCTTGGCATGACCCAGTAATACACCTGGGCTCACTTTCACTTTACGTATGAAAATAGAAGCATGTTCCAAAATCACTTTGTAGTTGGGAATGGGTTTCGCTGCATCGATTTTACACATTAAGGAAAATTCGGGTTTGCTTCGGGTCATCTTAATTTTCAAGTCAACCATATTCAATAGCAATCGATTTTGTTGAAAAATATCACAATGCAAAGGTCCAATCATATCTAACGTTTTGCTTTTATTCGTGAGTGCGTAACGTATCTTTAATCCGGGGTTGTCTCCAGCAGGATCTGTAGCAGCCAAATTCTCATCTTTGTAAAAACATTCGCAGGTCAATAAACTTTTCTTGGCATCTTCTCCATAATTCAACAGCGTTTCAATATAGGCGCGGTAGGGGTAGGTGTTACTCGACGAGGAGATCACTCTTTCATTCAGGCTAATATCCACTTGAGAAAACAAGGCGTGTAAAAATAAATTCACGGGGGCAACTGCATCCGTTTCCGCTAAGGGTGATCCATCAAACTTGGTAATTTTCACTTTCACATACAGGTAGGAAGCCGATAAATCAATATAGTCTTCACCATATCCGGAAATATTAAATTCCACGGGTCCTCCGTCTCGAATATTCGCAAGAGGGTGGTATTCAACAAAGTATCCTTTTTCAATAGCCGTTTGCGTGGGTGGGATCAAAAATAAATCCAATTCGGATTTCGCACAGGCAGCAGAATCTTTATGGATGAGTCCAGACATCTTTAAGCGAAAATATCTTGTACCTTCACTTTCTTGGCTTTACGTCGAATGACTGCTTTGGTAGAACGCTTCCTCTTTTTATACCGGTGGCCCGATCCAATCATCGTCTTCACTTTAGTAGCGGCTTTGTCGGTTAACGTCTGTCCAGCTTCTTTTAATCTTCGCTTGGCGGCCATTTTAATGTCTTCTCCGCGAGACAGGTCACTCAACACGTTCACGCCTGAATGAAACAACTGCTTGCCGACCGCTTTCGCTCCCGATTTGAAGAGGGGTACTGCTGCACGAAAAAGGGATCGAAACAGTCCACCGAATCCATATCCCTTTTGTAAAGTAGTGCCTTGATAATAATTTAGACCACTACCCGACTGATGGGAATAGTAATCTTCAAAAGATTTCGCACAACACTGGTAAGGAACAAACATCACGAGAGGTATTTTTGACGAAAGTGAAGCTTCACGTACGAGCGCCCACGTTCAAATGGCGTGAGTTCGCCGAGGTGGTTCCTTATAACGATTTCCAAAGAGTCGAACGATTTTCGGCTGACAGGTAAATAGTGTGGTCGGTCAAATGTCTCGCAAATCATTTCTCCATCTTTTCCCCTCACATTGACAATTCGTAAAAGAGGTGCTAACACATCTCCAATAATTTGGGGTTCGACAATATCCGAATAAACCAGCAACACTCTATAATGCGCACAGGGATCTGCGACATAGATACTAAAAATAGTTTGCTCGATATTTATATCCGGCGAGGCGATTTCACCTGGTTCGAATCCCAACATCTGCGCTATCCCCTCATGCAATATCAGTTTTGTTTTATCTTTCACGTTAATACACACCTTTTTCGTGTGCGGATCATAAGTGAAAGAAATTTTATTTTTAATCTCTTCAATAGACATTGCTTTTAAAATGTCATCAACCGATTCGTAAAAGCCAGGGGGAATTCTTCTACCAAACGGGGATTTCTGGTCATTCAAATCGAAACCAAATAAATTATTATTTTGATTCACATTATACCAGGTGTGAGGGTAAATAAATTCGACAAGGCCTACTTCCCATTCCCCTTTCAATTCAACGGGGGCGGGTAATCGCGTAATAAAATGAGAAATTTTATTCTTAGGAAAATAATTCCGGGAACTGTCCGAAGGTAACGTCACGTAGAACGACATGCTTTCAAATGATCTTTCAACAATTCAAACACTTGTTTTATAAGGCGAATAAATCAGAGGATGGAATCCATTGGTCAAATTTGCTGGGATAACCTTTAAATTTTACTTTGTATTCCACACGCGTTTTCCGTATCCGCTTATCTAAAATCTTTTCAATCGTATAATTCTCTTTTGGTTTCACTTTCTGAAGTTCTTGAGGGTAAAAGGTTCCTTTAATGGGTTCTTCTAACAGGTCCTTGATTCGGTAGACGGGAGGGTCTCTTCTCACACATTCAGTCACCACAAACACTTCTTCCGTCCAGTTCGTTTCATATCCTTTTTCGAAGGTTAATTTCTGCTTGGAAACTCGTACAACATCTCCCGGTTGAAACATGCAGGGTTTTCTTTTCGCATTTTGCATGTCACCGTATAAAGTATCCCATACATCGCTTTCATTTTCAGCGGTTACTTCAACTGGAGCTCTCTTGATACTTGAATGGTAAGTATGATTATAACTGTGTAACAACTGATCCAACACGTCTAAATAGCGGTAGGTATGATTATGGGTAAAATATTTCCACATTTTCGTTTTCAAAGTTCGGTTAAATCGCTCCACGACAGATGCTTTCGTATTGTTATTCGTCGTAAAAAACCGCACGCCTTCTTCTTTCAAAAATTTTTGAAAAAGTCTGTTTTGATACTCTTTTCCGTCATCCGATTGCAGGGACTTGGGTTTCCTCGTTGCAAAAATAGACCGGAACGCCTTTACAATATCTTCACCCCGTTTTTGCTTCAAAGGGACCGCCCACGCAAATTTAGACAGAATGTCTATACAAGTCAGGATGTAGCGGTACCCTTGATTGAACTTTTGCAAACTGCCGAGATCCACTAAGTCGGTCTGCCACTGTTGATCGATTGAATACACTATCACTCGATTGGTCGGGAACTTTCTTCGAGCAGGTTTGTGCAACGTGTATGCATCGACTCCGCTCAGCCAGTCCTGAATCTTCTTCTTCGAGATTTTGCCTTTGGCAGCACGAAATAAGGCATTTACACCACCAAAACTTCCTGCGTGACTTGGATTCTGATACACCTCCATCGTTACAACACAAAATTTTATTATGACTCACATTCACACGAAAGCGCAACATATCTTCCTTGTACGAAGATACTTTACAGAATGATTCACTAACGCAACGTCTCTCTTTATATACCTTATAAGTGCACTCACAAGCATAGCTTCATGGCTTGATAAATAAAACCCTTATCCACTTATTAAGCCGTGAAACTATTTTACCTTCGGTTCGAATCTAACCCTCCGCAAAAATTCGAAAAAATTTTGAAGTCCCCAAAATTGTGAAAAAAATACTAAGTCCGAAATTTATGAAAATAAATCTAACTCCTCAAAATTCCCTATAGATGGCACCACCAAACCTCATCCAAGATGATATCCAAAGTTTCTATTCTTCCGGTGGCAACGTAAAGTTTTTTATTCTTCCGGTGGCAACGCTCTAAAAGTTTCTATTCTTCCGGTGGCAACACCCCCTCGTCCAAGATGATGACTAAGTAGTATAAAAAGGAAACGTTCTGCGGCAGGGTGGTGGCGTAGAGGTGTCAAGGTAAAGGCACGCCTCCACCCTACGCCACAATACGCCACTACGCCACCACCGTGCAGCAGAACTGTCCTTTTTACACTACTGCAATAGTCCTTCATTTTTTCTAGAAAAATTTCTCGCAAATTTACTTAAACCATTAGTACTTAACGACCCACATATTGTAAAATCCGGTTTGGAAGCTAAAAGTAGAATTCTAAATACTACATTTACCCCTACAGATAAATTTTTCAGTCTTGACGTTGTTTCCTTATTTCCTAATATTCCTTTAGATTTAGTTAAATCCATTATCCATGATAAATGTACTGCTACACCATCACTTAACCCTTTTCTCAAATTTATTTGTGAAGCTTTTGACCTCATTAATGCTAATAATATCTTTTTGTTTAATAAAGTGATATATAAACAAACTTTTGGAGCCCCAATGGGTTCCCCTCTTAGTCCTATTTTAGCAGATTTATTATTCATTGAATTAGAAAAACGCGTATTTGAAACTTCCATACTCAAACCTACTATATATTTGCGATATGTTGACGATATTTTTATCTCCTGGCCTTATTCAAAAAATGCACTCCTTAATTTAATTGATTGTCTCAACAACCGATTTCCATCGATTAAATTTACATTTGAAACTGAGATCAATCGTTCGCTTCCGTTTCTTGACCTTAAGATACATCGTAACGAAAATTATACAACTATATGGTTTGACGTCTTTTCCAAAAACACATTTATCCCTTTACCGATCCCATCTGATTCAGCTCATCCTACTAATTATAAAAATGCTTTTTTAAATTCCTACATTACCCGAGCTATAAATTATACCACTTTTAAATTTAATGAAAAACAACAAATTAACAATATTATTCAAATAGGTACTGCTGCGGGATATAGTAAATCTAGTATTATAAGATTAGTTAATAGAATAAAAAATCGCATGCTAATTAAACCTAATAATCCCACTGTAGATTCAACTCTAAAATTTCGTTACACTAATAGTCTCCCTTTCTGTAAAGAATTCTATAGCTTTAAACATTATATACAACGTAAATTTAATTTCTTTATCCCATTCAGTTCTCCTCTAACTATTAAACAATTAACCCTTCATGACCGCGACTTAAATGGACCCACTGGAGGAGTCTATCAAATTCCCATAGAAAGCAATAAAGAACTTTTCTATTATATTGGACAGACCAAGAGGACTTTAAATAAAAGAATACAAGAACATATACGAAATATAAAAGAAGCAAATAGTTCTACTCTAGTCGACTTCATCTATGCCAACACAAACGCCAACCCTATATGGGATAAAGCCAAAATTATTACAGCACCATCTAATATCCAAGAACTTTACATTTCCTAAGCTATTCATATAATTAAATGCAAAAATGCAATAAATTCCAAAGATGCTGCAATTTTACCAATAATTTGTCACAATATTATAAAATAGTTAATAGTTTATTTCTGCTAATTCATGATGTTTTTTCTCCTGCAATAACCTCGTATGATATGCAATAGTTCCAGCTTCTCTCACGTTTCTTAACTCCTTGGTCCAACCTCTACCGGAATTCGTATTGTTTTTTGCTGATATTTAAAATATATCACGTTATTAAAAGACTTAACTGTTGACTGTAAAAAGAAAACATATTTAAAACTGCGCAATGGAAACGAATCATAAATCCCTGATGATGCTTTACTATTAAAGCGAAAAGCTTTGTTTAAAAATTTTTTAACTTCTTTTAAATAAATTTATATTTACGTGTGTTTAAAGTGTTTTAAATATATTTAATACAAATGACACGTGTTCAATTTAACTCTTTATTTTTTAGAGATTATTTATAATTTTCATGTTGTCAACATTGCTTTATTTATTTATTTAATTTAATTTTCAAAATATTGTTGTTAGAAATGGATGAAAGAATGGAAATTTCATAGTAAATAATATTGGGAAAATGAGAACTAAAAATTTTAAAATATGTCCCGAAGGTTTTTGGGATAAATTAGAAAACAAAAATAAATAAAAAAAATAAAAAAATAGGAATTTTATTTTCTCTGAAGGTGGTAAAAACCATGGGAAAAAAAAGATTTGGCCAAGATAGTAAAAACCTGCAAAAACCATTACACGGTAAATACACACTTGCTTTATTTATTTATTTATTTATTTATTAGTATTTTTATTTTTTAATAACTTACTTAAAGCTCGCATTCCTCTAAATTTCTGAAACTTATTACACATAGTAGAACAGTTCCATACAACTTGTTAATTTTTAATACCATTATTTCCCCCTCAGCTTACTATTTACTTTATTTATTGTAACTTAGTAACTCCCCACAGTTAAAATGTAGACTTAGATTCATTAATCACTAAATCCGTAAAAATCAACTGTACAAAAAGAAAAATGAGAAATTTACGTTTAGAAGTGCCAGATGAAAACATCCTGTACTTTTAAATCTCCACCAGTAATTAAAAAAAAAAAATGATAAAAATAAAAAATAACTTTCTATAAAGTTTTCATTATTTTAAAGTTATCATTGCTATTCTTCTTCTTCTTCTTCTTCTTCTTTTTTTTTTTTTTTTTTTTGTTACACAAAATTTAATTATTAAAGATTTCTGTTTATTTTTATTTACAGTTTGCGTATTAAAATTTCTTATATAATAAAGCTTGCTGAGATAAAATAAAAGTTAACATTTTAATCAATATAATAATGAACAGTTATAAAATTCTGGAATATTCCCGACTATTTATTATTTTTACGGGAAAAAAAAATCTTACACTCAAAAAGTTCGGAATGTAAACATCTGGCGCCGAAACGACCGCGCCAAAACGGCCGCGCCGAATAGTAACAAACCGGATTCGAAATGTTTACCACAATACGCCAAAGGCTTTGAAATATTTATCATTTTAGAGATGGATTAAAATTTTATCATCTTCACGGTAATGTTTTCTGATCAAAATTTGTTGAAATGTTGAACGACCGATAATCGGAATCTCATCGAGGTAGATGACTCTCGTCAGATCTTCATCTGAAATGTCTCGTTGGAAATAGGTGACCCGATGGTCGGAATCCAATGAATTTCAGAAAGGGATCTGCTGAAAATCTAATGGAAAGGCGTGATATTCGTCGAATTTTCAGGTTATTTGTTATTGGTTCGACAGATATTTGGAGAAAAGTTTCTCATCAGAAACCGGTCTTAGATATTGCTCGAATCGATAAATTTATGTTAATACTCGAACAAATTCCAAGGAGTAATAAAGGAGCAAGCAAAATACGATCAATCAACGCTACTAGGAAAATATTCTGTAAGTTATAACGCATGTGTCAATCTGATTCTAATTTTGTAATTAGTGAATCTCAGAATTAATTTTTATTTCCTTCAAATTTTATTAGAATTATTGTATTTCGATAATAAGCCATTTTTTTTTTTTTTTTTTTTTAATTCTTTTTTTATAATAAGTATTACTAATTTCTTTCTTTTTTTTTTTTTTTCCCTTTCTTTTTCCTTTTCTTTTTATTGTTTATGTAATCGAAAAATTTCCACATTTAAATTATTATTATTATTATTATTTGTATGTGAACTTTTAGGGTCAGAATAATGTTAATTTTTTTAAGTCAACCTGTTTCATTTGTATTCTAATAAAATAATTTTCAAAACTTCATTTTAATTTAGTTCAAACCAAACATTTTGTAGTTTTAAATCATAAGCTTTCTGTCGGAATGTTTCTTTATTTTAGTTTTCATAGGTATTTTTAATATTGGATAGATATTAATGTATATGAAGGTAACTTATTTCAACATAGTATTTACAATTGCTTTTTTTACTTTCCATCTTTAATTTAAAAAGCTTAAAATTTAAGAGTAATTATTTTTTTTATATATATTAATATTTGTTATTTAGTTGTTCTGTGATATTTCTGAAAATTTGAAATTATGTTACATTAATGCTTACTTTTCATTCGGAATCTATGTGTTAGATTGTTTTTTCAATTTTTATTTTCAAGGATTTTCTGATGTTGGCTAATATTATAAATATATAAGGTAAATTGTGATGGATGGTTGAATGGTTGGGTTTTACGTCGCACTAGTGCTGCGCGGATGGGCAATTGGTGACGGTATGGGACACACCCTTAGAGGTGGTCCGAAGACATGCCATCACAATTTTGATCCTCCACGGAAGGGATGGTTCCCCCGCTTCGGTGATCCCCAGAGGAATAATTTTTGATGGGAACATGGAGGACATTGCGGCCACGACAGATTTTACAGTGCACCAGCCACCATTAGTGTACACGACGGTCTTTGGCCGGCTCGAGTATCGAACCCGCAATCTTCCAGTTACGAGGCCGGCACTCTACAAAATGGGTTACTGCGGCCCTAAGGTAAATTGGAAAAATACGTCATATAAAAGGATGGCTCCTTTAGTACAGCCAAAAATTGAAATGATATGACAATAAGAAAAAATACACCATGTCCTTCAATGCAATTAATTCCTTTCCGAGTACGTACACAATTGACACATTTCATGTTAAACAAACTCTTGTAATTGTGGCATCTTCCCACGTACACGGGGAAGATGCCAACAGTTATGAGGTAAGATGCAACACCACAATACATAGCAGAAATAACACAAACGTTGGAAACTTTCCTGTGAATTAAGAATAACTATGGAGAAACAAACAAATTTATAAACTGAAATAAACTTTTGGAAATTTACTTTGCTAAAACTAATAAGGGTATAAGTTTAAATGTTAGCCTGGACAACATAGTACAAGTGATCACTATTGAAATCTTCGTGCTACCATTTCTTGCATTCAATGAGCAAATATAGTGGAGGCAATGGCTTTTTCTTGCTGATGGAGGCAAGTGCTGGTGACTGTCGACGGCTTGTTGCTCTGCTGGTGGAAGCAAATGTTGATTCAAGCCTGTTGTCACACGCACAGTTTTTGAAAGCATCAGCTGTATCATTGATGGAGCCAACAGAGATAGCACACGCATGATCTGGGATTACTTGTGGGTTATACGGATAAATCCCAGTAGTTCCAAACCCAGAAGTTCCATTTCTTATTGCGGCTGCCTCTCTCCGAGCTATATTCAAGAGATATCCTTACTGAAGACTTGAAAGTTTGTTAAAATATTATTAGAAAAATGATAATTATTTTAATATTATAATTATAATTATTAATTTCATTTATATTCTATAATATAATATACAGTAATGTATATAAAATAAAACATAAAATTTAAAGGTCATTTAATTTTTTTCTGAACCTTCTTGCGTCTTTCCCCAAATATGGAGTGAATATACCACAAACGCTTATTTTCGTATTGCTGCAAGATTAAGGCCGCTTCCGCTTACCCTGTGTGTGTAAACAGAATAAGGAACTCACTGATATTGCTAATATTTTATTTAAAATAAAACATCTGTTTATGAACTTCAAATATGAGCAACCGAATATTATAAGGTCTTTACCCACAAGGTTAAATAAAAGTTCTAGAAACAAATTTGCGTCTTCCCCCAAATACCTTATACATATATATATAAACAAATCCTGAGCGTAACGTTTCGGATTGCAATTTTTAAATTTTTATATATTAATTTTTATAATTTTATTATTGTTGATTTTTATCTTAGTTATCTCAATGTAATAATTAAAAGCAGTATCAAATTTTTGTCTTTAATTGCTATTTACTCGGATTACGTTTAAAGAATTATTATTATTATTATTTTAAATTTGTATATATTTAGATTTTGAATTTTGCGAATTTTATTAAATTACATGTTTTTATATTTCATAATTTTATTTAATTTAAAATAGAATGGGTTTTCTAACTCACGTGATTTTCTACCGATTTTAATTATGTTTTTATGTGTTAATTGTCAAAACATTATTATTATTATTAGTAGTAGTAGTAGTATATTCTGACAGTTAGATTATACTTTTTACTTTCTCTTACCCATAAGGTAGAGAAAGTATTGTTTTTGGGTCAAATTTTCGAACGCGAGATTTTGTTATATTTACACGTTCTGATGTCCCCTGAATACGAAAATCATGTTTTTAGCAAATGGTCTGTGTGTATGTCTGTGTGTGTGTCTGTCTGTTATCAGCATATCTCAAAAACAAATTACGGCAGAAAGTTCAAACTTGGTATTCTAAATGTGTATCATATAGGGATGTTACAGTAAGCTTTTCGTTAAGATCAAGCAAATGGTTCGTGTACAGGGACAATCAAGAGAATTTTAATACATTACGTGTATGGGGGAAATTGCAGGAAAATAGAGTTTAACGTCTATAGACTGCACTAAACCAAATGAAACAAATATATATTTTTTGTAATAGAGGAAAAAAAATAACTGGGAAAAAAATTTGTATATGTAGGAGCCTCGCCTCCCCCCCTGGGGGGGGGGAAGTCCCCCCTCGAGGGGAGTAAATTTTCATGATGGGTATCTTTCAAAAGAGCTCGCCAATACTTTTAAAACGAATGGTTGAACCATCGATCTGCGATAATTTAAAACAAAGTTATCGATTTTTTTTACTTTTAACGAATTTTTTTTAAATATTGGGAATAAAATGGACTTTTTTCGATATTTGGTGCTATTCTACTTCTCTAATATGGAAATCGTCTGCCTTATCATAAAAGATAATTTTTTTAAATAATAATTTTAATAAATTATTTTTAAAAAGAGAAATATTTTTTTAATAACCGAATTAGATTCTATATAAATGTAGGTGCATTTAATGAAACGGGGGGGTGAGGGGGGCGGTAGACCCCCTCACACAGAACTAATTATCATATAAAACTCTTCAGAAGCGTAATATGAATAGTTTAACATAGGTTTACATAACAGTACTCGTTATCTTGCCTATTAATCTGCAACCTGTATTTATAGTATTAAATTTCAGGGTAAGAGAAAGTCGTGTGAGTGACACACCAGAATATTAAATATTAATAATCTTTCTAAGGGTAATTTAAAAGTATTTTTTAAATCTTTCCTTAATGAAATGTTTAGCATTGCGCGTTTTATTGTTTCTTTAAATAACACTCTATTTCTTCTTCTATCTGATGCCTTGCACACATAATACCCCTAAAAAGTGAGGGATAAACCCTTTAATAACAGTATTATTCATATTGTAACGCATAAGAAATAGTTTGTTCTGTTTATCTGACTCATTCAATCACCCATTCTATACCAAATCGCTGCACCTAGGTACTTGAAATATCGTGACAAATTTACTTCCATGATTAGCTTGGTAAGCTATGACATGTAGAAATTTTAACGTAAAAGTTTTTAAAAAAATCATATTTTCTATTACTTTAAATTTTCAAACTGAACACACATTTACACATGTTCAACGATCACATTCAAACTAAAAATTCGAAAACGAACGTACGTAATCAGGTGAAATTCGACAATTAATTTGTAAATGTATAAGATGATGAAAGGAACCAGATTTTAGTGATACACTGCGCTTGTATTTACATTATAAAAGAGAAAGGAGAAAAAATGAATGGGGGTGTTGCTTTTTACGTAATTTACGTTGCTAACAACTTTCCTAAGTCACAAAACAGAAGGAAATAAAATGAATCGAGTCAGTTCTTATGTAATAATTTATACGTTTAACGATGTTGGTGTTATTTATCTTCTCAAAAGATATGAACAAGATGCGGAACAAGCATATGCTTTCCCTTATTCAATTAAGTAGTTTTGAATGTCATAACTGGTATTGCCGAATTAAGTAACCACTGATATTCGCCAAACTATGCCATAAGTACAGGAAACCGCATGTATTCCAAGATAACAATTTTCACCCTAACAAGTGTTTAGAATAAGCATATGCCAACAGTTTGTTATGAACGGACATAAAAATAAGCTGTTATTCGGCAGATTGAACTTATTTCGGACTGCCTGCAATGCTGATAATTTGACTTTAACGGAGAAATATTAATAGTAAAAAATTGCTTATATTGAGATGTTAAACAACATGAAAAAGGCTACATGTTTTCTTTCAATTAAAAAAATTGTATGATAATATTTTGCGCGTGCAATTTGTTCAGTTCATTATACAAATTTCATATTTATTACTTTTTCATCCATTAAATGTCAAAATAAAGTTCAAAGTAAATTTAAATAGAAATGTTTTTAAATATGTCTGAGAACTACAGAGTGGTTCAAAAAACAATATAGAAAGCATTTTAAGTTCCTGATTTCAAACGTTTTGGTATCAGTAATTCCATATCGTAATAGCACATATATTGATATTTCAGGTGAATACTTGCACTGTAAATAGAAGCGTCTTAAATTCAGACAGAAATGTGTCTGAAATGTCAATTCAGGCACATAAATGTCTGAAACACTTACGCATGCGAAATTTCAGACGCATGTGCTGTCTTAAATTAAGACACGTAAGTGTCTTTTTTATGAATGAGCTGAGATAAGTGTCTGAATAAGGTTGATATGCCTGAAATTAAGACATATAACATTTTAAGACACATAAAATTTCAGACATTTTATAATTTAGGCACTTAAAAATTCAGACATTACAAATTTCAGACACTTAGAAATTCAGACATTTGTATTACTTAACAGATTTTCCATATGAAATCTACTTTAAGCAGCATACATATCCTGTTTTAAATTTTTTTTAAACAAATAAATTTGACATTAGTTTATGTAATATAAGTAGTTAACTTATTTAAAATACTTAGACACGGATCTTATTCTGTTAAAAATTAAAAAACAAAGTTAATTTTTATTTAAAATTCTCACATGTAATAAATCAAAAAAATATTAAGATAAACGAAACATGTAACTTGTAGCTAAAAAAGCGAATTCATAGCTAAACAATCTTAAGCAATTTGTGTATAATTGATTTTTTTTTTTTTTTTTTTTTTTTTTTTTTGCGTTTTAAAAATTATTTTATGTTTCCCTACACTTTAAAATGTAAAAGAGCATTTTTGTTTTATTATTTTTATTTATTTATTTTTTTTTTTGGGGGGGGGGGAGGGGTTCATGTATATAGTTTGTTTTCTTAAAAACCTCTAAACCTCTACACATGAAATTTAAGACAATGTGTATTAAGCTTTACTTCTTATGAACAGTTTTATTGCAAAAACATAAAACTTCAATTTGTTTTACGGATACTAGAATATATTTCGTTATACAAGCAGAGTACAGCGTGAGCACCGATGGCTTGATTGGGAAGGCGCTCGACTTTGAATCCATTGGTTGTCAGTTCTTTTCCCGCCGGGGGCAACGGGGAATATTTTTGTAAAAATTATTAATACATAATTTTTAAGCTCTAGGGGATTCTAAAATCTATTTTTCACAGGTAAACAGTATAATACGCATCTTTTTATTTATTTATTTATGAAAAATATTCACTGTAGACAGAATCAAGGATGGCGGAATTTCAGACGTTTCGAGTGTAAAACGATGTGCCTTTTAAGACACTTTTTAGCATCTTAAAATTAAACACCCGTTTCAGACACAATTGTGTCTGAATTTCAGACACTTGTATTTACAGTGTGATTACCGAAAATAAAGAATAAGCAATATGGTATCACTGACCTTGGAAGAACGATTGTTTATCGTAAGAAAATTATATGAGAATAAATGAAGTAATGTCACCGTTCGACAGGCATGCCGTTCACAGTTCAGAAAGAAAAGGACACTTAGTGAAGTGGTAATCGCCCGTTAAGTTATAGCACTAGAAAGTCGTAGTGTTCTTGAAGCCATCAGATAGCTGATGTTCTGGTCCTAAACTCACACAGATTTTCATTGTTTATAGGTTGATGGACAGATTTGAATCTACCGGGAGTGTTTTGGATGCAAGAAGAAGGGTTTCAGGATGAAAATCCACAGTGTTACTTATAACACCAGGGCGCGTGTACGCGCATTCTTTGGGGATCAGCCAACCACTTCTACTCGACAGATGACTCAATGATTAAGCAGATCCAAAACACCATTACAAAGACTGGTGTTTGTAAAAGGACGAAAGCAGTGAGTTTGCGTCCATACAGGATCCAAACGTGCCAGAAACTAAAGGAGGGAGACACAGTACGGCGGAGAGATTTCAGAAACCACATGATCGAGGAAACTGAAAATGGTTCCATCAATGAGCACAAGATCTGGTTTAGTGATGAGGCCCATTTTCAGTTGAATGGTTACGTGACCAAGCAAAACTGGCGCCACTGGCGTATGGAAAATACTCATCTCAGTGTCGTCTCGTCACTGCATCCACAAAGGGTAACGGTGTGGTGTGCCATATTGTCGAAGCGGATAATTTGTCCGATATTTATTGACGGTATGGTAACAGGAGTGAAGTATCGAGAATCGCTAGAGCGTCACTTTGGTCCTGAAGCGGGCGGTCTCAATGTGATACGCCGGCACTGGTTCATGCAGGATGAGACTCGTCTCCAAAGAACTGCTGACGTCTTCAAGTGGCTTGAAACGACATTTGGGGAGCGTTTGTTTGCACTGGATGTAGAGAAATTCACGGGGCACGGGTTAGAGTAACCCTCATACAGTCCGGACCTAAATCCGTGCGACTTCTTCTTATGGGGTTACAACAAGGAGATAATCTATAGGAGTTCCCCTGATTCACTGGACCAAAGATCGGCCATCAAATGTGAGATTGGTGCACTTGATACCGGCACACTCCAGCACGCTATGACAGAGTTAAGAACCGGCTATATAACACTATTGTCTGGGACGACAGACATTTCAAGCATCTTGTATATTAAATGTCATTCATATCTTAATTCATTAAAACAGGTTTCCTGTTCTTGCATGTTGTCTTTCTTGCACAACGATCGCTGACTTTCTATGATGTTTTTCGGACCACCCTGTACATTACATTAAATTTATGAATTTATGAATTCGTTATTTTCAGAAAATTATTAGCTAAATAAAGCCAGTGAATGATTTTTATTGAATGCGTTCAATTAGCATTATACAGTCATTTCAATGTTTTTAGGAAATATGAAGAAAAAAAATGATTAAAAGATTTAAAAAGTATATATATATATATATATATATATATTGTTGCGTACTCGAGGGTTCGTGAGTTGTCCGGGAATGAAAGGCCAAACTTACAAAAATCCAGTAATTTATTCACAGAAAGTTCCAGAAAAATACAGGTCAATAACCCAATTATCAGCTTCAATTCAAGCAGTAACCACAGCTTAAACAACAGCTGTCAATAGCAAATCCACAGTACAAACTGTATAGCGATAACACTTGAAGCAAGTCTCTCTCAAAGAGGCTCAAGAGCAATGCAAGCACTAGCGAAGCTGGCTGAGATCTGAACTGAACTGACTGCCTTGGCGAGGAAGCGCTCCTTATATGCTGTTCCATGGAACCCAGATTTTTCGAGAAAACTCTAGAAAGTGGTCAACCAATCAACTTACAGCTTCCATATTTGGTATATCCCATATAAGGATTTTCTCGCCAAGGTCGCCAAAAAAATCGCCAAGGTGGGAAAAAGTCGCCAAATTTGGCGCCAAATCCATTACCTGCATTACTGGGGCTTTTTAATGCGTTTTTAAGGGAAAATAAGGCTATTTCAACGCTAAAACGACTAGAAATGCACAAAATTAGCATTTTATCAACTTACTAAGCCTCTTTGAAAGAATTTATACAAAAATAAACACAATTATTTACAATTTCGTAACAATACATATGAAAAAAACTATTTTATATAAAGGATTAGTGGAATTCGAATAAAAATTTACAGGGACACATAAAAATTTTCAGATACATTATGTGCTGTTATTGGAAATTGCTGCAAGTGCTTTTTCTTTATTATTAAGAATTTTTAACAATTTCAAACAATTTTTAAGAGTGATTACTATTTGAATTAGTCTTTTTGATTGTCCTTCTACACGTCTGACTGTCCATCTGTCCTGTGTTAATGTTAAGCATAGTAAACAATTTCTAAAAATATTCTAATAAGACCTTATATTCTAATAAACAATTTCTAGTAAGAGTGTACTTGTCTGCTTTTCTGTCCATGTTATTCCCCGATTGTTTATCTATCCACGCTTTGTGCGGAAACATTTTCAGAATTTCAATAAAACGTTACATTTTATCCAAATGCACTGCGGCATTTTCTCTCTTTAAAATATAACAAATAGCACAAATCGTTTGTGTATAGAGTTACCCTGAAAAGAATGCTTATTCATTGCGTTTCAACAGAGCCGTTATTTTAAATTGCATTTAACTATCCATTATGATTTGTACTACCCAAATCATAACGTATATATTATTTATTATTCCTACCAACGCGCCCCACCCAAAAAATAAATAAATAAATAAATAAAAATCTATCCTTGAGAACATGGTATATTTATATTTAATAATAAGTTTTGGTGCAATTAATTATAAATTCGACATTTGTATTATATTTATTCCACATGCGCATTTTTTTAATAGAATATAGCATGAATAGTACATAAAAAATTATAGGACCACACAAAAATATTCAGATACAATAAAGGCTATAATTGAAATTTTCTAAAATTGCATTTCCATTTGTGTTAGCGTCTTTAATGTTTTCCAACAAAGTTTAAGAGTGATTACGATTTCAATTAGTCTATCTGTCTGCCTTTTTTTTGTGATCCTGTCTGTCTGCTGTGTTATCACACAAGCAAGATACATTGATGGTTCGATTGAACGAATGTGTACAGTTGGAAAATGCAAATAATCTATACGAACCGCGGGAACTTTCGTTCGTTTTTTTTTTCTTTTCTTTACTAAATCTGATAAGTACTTCTGATGAGATTTGCATTCGGTTTTTAAAATATTAAAGTTTTTGTACGTTATTTCAAAGACTCAGATTCAATATTTTATCTGGTCACTTTTCCCTTTTGTAAAAGTTCATTCAGACTTTGTATGTGAAGTTATACAAACTAACTCCTGCAGTGTGGCTTTTTTATCAATATATAGTTAACAAATCTTAAAATTTCCGTGAGTTCTAACTCTCTAATTCAAAATTTTCTTAGGTTTCAATCATTAAAAAATATATTTTTATCAAAGTGTATCTGTCTAATAATTTATTTATTAAGACGTACTATAAATTAAACGATTATTTTTTTTTTAATTATTATTCTTTTAGTTACTTTCACCAAGATGGAATTTGAAGACATTTTAAAGGACGTTGGTGATTTTGGTCGCTATCAGAAGCTCCTGTTGTTATTTTTTATCCTTCCGTATTACATAATCATACCATCATTTTCTATGAATTTAGTTTTTATGACCAGCACACCAGAACACTGGTGTTATGTACCGGAGATAGATAAATCTAACTTATCTCTTAAAACACAAAAGAGTTTAGTAAGACCACCAGAAGATAAATCTTGCTCAATGTATGATATCAATTATACCGAAATATTATTGAAGGGAAACACTACTGTGGACACAACATGGCCAACGAGTGATTGCAACAAAGGATGGAAGTATGATACAAAAGATTATGATACAACAATAGTTACTAAAGTAAGATATAATCCTTTTCAGTACCGCATCATGTAACTGTTGTTAAATTTTTTTAAGAATTATAACATTCAACATTCGTCACAGTTTTTAAATGTAAAGTTTTTACTTGTTTATATATATAATGAAAAGGTATTAAGTGGTGGAAAATCTTCAGATAAAAACGTTCCTAGACTTTACGATTTTTTTTATGGACAATTAATATAAAAAAAATATAACAGTTGAATTTACAACAGGTAATCAAAGTATTAGTTTTTTTTTTTTTTTTTTTTTTTTTTTTTGACAATTTTTCCATTTTCTAAGATTTACTTGCCAACGCGCAAAATAATTTAGACATGCAAAGAATGATTAAAAATTGTTATTTTCCATCATAGATTTAGTCCAGAGTGCAATTTGGGGATAAACCACAAATTCTCTTGAAGCACAAATATTTTCGATTACTCTGCATCATAAAAAAAAAAAAAAAAAAGCAAATGACTTGAGACTTTAAAACATTATTGCACTAATTATGTACACTCTTTGTGATTTTTTTTTTTAGGAATTGCATAATTTTTTTGTTAGATATAATTTGTTCTTGAAAGGTTATTAAATTTTGGCAAGGTTTTTGCGTATAATAAGGCTGGGTTTCTTTAAAATTTGACAAAACTTGCAGAAATATATACAAAACATTAGAGAAATATTATTGAGAAATACAAAATTCACCCGGTAATATTCACTGAGAAATGAGCAATTATAGTAAATATTTTTCAACTGCACATATGCGAAATACTTTATTACATAAGTTGAAAGCTATATATGTTGCGCAACTTATGTGAAAAGCTCATTTGAATAGAGTAATAATTATAAGTTAGAAAAAATATAAAATAAAATAAAACATTTTATATACTATTTTTTTTTCTTTAAATTTTCTGTTGAATTATACAAACATGACAATTCCATGTATTAATAAGTACTTTTTTAAAATTTTTTGATGAATTAACCCATCAGCTTCAAAGAAAATGATCAAATCCTTATTAAAGAGAGCAATTATAAGAAATTTTCCAACATTTATTAATTGAATAAAAGTATCAAAATAATGCATTGTCATTGTGTTCTGAGCTTTTCTAAAAATTTGAAATGTCTAGTTAATCGGGAAGTTATAGCTATAACTATATTAGCACATTATCTAGATATATAAAATTTTTTAAATGATAATGACGTCAATTTTTGTGAGATGCACCACTTTATTTTTAAAAGTTTTATTGTTCACATTTAAGTAAGAGCCACGGTAGCCCAGTCGGTAGAGTGCCAGCCTCGTAATTGGAAGATTGCGGGTTCGGTTCTCGAACCGGCCAAAGACAGTCGTGTACACTAATGGTGGCTGGTGCACGTAAAATCAGTCGTGGCTGCAATGTCCTCCATGTTCCCATCAAAAAATTATACATCTGGGGGTCACCGAAGCGGGAGAGCCATCCCTTCCGGGGAGGATCAAAATTGTGATGGCAAGTCTCCGGACCACCTCTAGGGGTGTGTCCCAGACCGTCGCCAATTGCCTATCTGCGCAGCACTAGTGAGACGCAAAATCCAACCATCAACCATCATCATCACGTTTAAGTAAATATATTTATTTTCCTGCCGAAAAAATATGAACACGTAACTTTTTTAGGCAACAATTAAATTATAAATAAAATTTAAATGGCTTATTTTAAAGCTATTATGAGCTTATTACTTTCACATGTTATTAAATAATTAAAAAAAAAAATTAGTAATTGAATAAAAGTATTAAAGTCCAGTGAAGGTTGGACTAAGGAGCTATGAAAAGTAAGAGAAGCTGGAACTACTGGAAAATCACGCGAGGCTATTGTAGGAGAAAAACCATGATGAACTAGCAGAAATAAACTATTAGCTATTTTATAATATTGTGTCAAATTATTGGCATAATTGCAGCAACTTTAGAATCTATTGTATTTTTGAGTTTAATTATATTTATAGCTTCGGAGATTTAAGGTTCTTGGATAGTAGGTGGCGCTGTAATGCATTTGGCGTTATCCTACATAGGGTTAGCGTTTGGGTTAGCATAAATGAAGTCGACCAGGGTAGAACTATTTCCTTCTTTGATATTACCGATATGTTCTTGTATTCTTTTGTTTAAAGTCTTCTTAGTTTGTCCAATATAAAAGGAAAGTTCTTTGTTTTTTCAATGGGAATTTGATAGACGCTTCCAGTGGGCCCTCTTCACTTACCGTCGCCGGAAGCCCGAGTCAGTGTAATTCTATGGGGAAATTTTCTTTACAAATAACTTATTAACTAATACATATTTTAAAATTCTATTTTCACATTCAGAAAATGACCAGCTGTTAAATTGACGGACCTTTTTTCAAAATGGATTTTTTAAATTTTTAATATTTTATTTTGAAACTGCAAAATGAAAAAAATTCACATATTGAAAATTCATATTTTGCAGCTTCAGAATAAAATATAAAAAATTTAAAAAATAATTTTTTAGGAAAGGTGCGTCAAATTAACAGCTGGGAATTTTCAGAATGTGAAAACAGAATTTAAAAATATGTATTAGTTAATAAATTATTTGTAAAGAAAAATTTCCCATAGAATAACATTAGTTTCGGTTTCCGGCGGCGGTGAGTGATGAAGTCCCTTAAGTTGCGGTCATGAAGTGCTAATTGTTTAATAGCTAGAGGAGAACTGAATGAGATAAAAAAAAATTAAGTTTACGTTGTATATAATGTTTAAAGCTATAGAATTCTTTACAGAAAAGGATACTATTAGTATAATGCACTTTTAGAGTTGAATCTACAGTGTGATTAATAGGTTTAATTAGCATGCGATTTTTTATTCTATTAACTACTTTTATAGTACTGGATTTACCATATCCTGCAGTAATACCTATTTGAATATGTTTGTTGATTTGTGGTTTTTCATTAAATTCATTTGCTGTTTTCATTAGTCTTTAAATTTCTTGGATACTGTACTTTGTAAATCCAAAAGTTTTTTAATTTTTAAATTACATTTTAGAGTTATTTGATGTTGAAATTTATCCACACAAAGAAAAATATTTTGTAAGTATCGAGGTCTTCTGGTTATGCAAATTTTGTAATTTACAAAAAACAATTATAGCACTTGAAACAGAAACTTATTATTGTTTTTTGGAACTTTCAAAGTTTGCTCAACCAGAAGACCTCGATACTTTCTTACAAAATATTTTCTTTGTGTGGATAAATTTCAACATCAAATGACTCTGAAATATAATTTAAAAATTAAAAAAACTTTTGGATTTACAAAGTACAGTATCTAAAAAATTTAAGGACTTCAATAAACGGGAAAATTTTCTCAATCTCTCCAACTACAAATTCACCTCAAAAGAACTGGAGATGCTCAATAAAGGTCCGAACTTTGCCCCTAAACCTCGCCTAAATCGTGTGAACGTTATCTCTAAATTTGAAAATATTATAAAAGATAAGGAGTATCAGGATCAAGTACGGGCTTCTACAGTTTTCTCGTTAAACAAGAATCTTAATCTCAATAGTGGGTCCAGTAATAAATCTTGTTATTTCAAAAAAAATTAAAACTAACAAAAATATAAGATTGTTATTTACTGATAAATCTAAATAAATCGTTGCCCTTAATACAGATGATTTCCACAGTAAAACTCTTGCAGCTATTAATGACTTAGCCTGTACTATAATTAAATCTAATCCTATTGAAAATTTTACTCGTAACATTCAAAAGTTCATTAATAAATATATAGATTTAATTGCTCCACAAAGTATCAAAATTCCTTTATACACGTCTATTCCTAAAATATATATATATATATATATATATATATTTATTTATTAAATCGCATAAAATTAACCACCCTTTTCGTCCCATTGTTTTCAAATGCAATAGTCCTTCATTTTTTCTAGAAACATTTCTAGCAAATTTACTTAAACCATTGGTACTTAACGACCCACATATAATAAAAATCGGTTTAGAAGCTCGAAATAGAATTCTTAATGCTACTTTTACCACTGCAGATACATTTTTTAGTCTTGATGTTGTTTTACTTTTTCCGAATATTCCTCTAGATTTAGTTAAATCCATTATCCTTGATATATGTACTGCTACACCATCATTTAACACTGTTCTCAAATTTATTTGTGAAGCTTCTGACCTCATTAATGATGACAACATCTTTTTGTTTAACAAAGTGATATATAAACAAACTTTTGGGGGCCCGATGAGTTCCCCTCTTAGTCTATTTTAGAAGATTTACTACTTATTGAATTAGAAAAACGCGTATTTGAAACTTCGATACTCAAACCTACTATATATTTACGATATGTTGACGATGTTTTTATCTCCTAGCAGTATTCAAAAAGTGCATTTCTTATTTTAATTGATAGTCTCAACAACGAATTTCCATCGATAAAATTTACATAGGAAACTGAGATCAATCGTATGCTTCCGAATCTTGATCTTAAAATGCATCGTAACGAAGATAATTCAACTATATGGTCTGACGTCTTTTTCAAAAACTCATTTATCCCTTTTACCTATCTCGGCTGATTCAGCTAATCCTACTACAGTATAAAGCCGAAAATCCGGACTCCAAAAATCCGGAATCGTCAAAAATCCGGACAATTTCGGCGGCGTTAATCATCATCATCAACAGCATTTTTTTTTGTGTGTGTGAAAATATATCTAAATAAAGAACCGAAAAAGTAATTTATTTTGGTATGTTTTTCTTATTTATTTTATTGTAACTTGTACCGATTTTTGTATGCAAATATTTCAATAAATCTGTTTTGTTTTTCAAGTTTAATTTTTAATTTATTTTTTTTATTGTTAAAGTTATAAAAAAAAAAATTTCTGACTATATTTAAAAATCATAATGTATATATATATATATATTTAACTTGAATTTGCATATTATCCAAGTACTTAAACCAAAATATTGTAATTTTTAGACATTACCAAAAATCCGGAAAATCTGAAAATCCGGAATCGCCGCGGTCCCGACGATTCCGGATTTTCGGTTTTGTACATTATAAAAATGTTTTTTTTTTTTAATTCCTACATTACCCGATCTGTAAATTATACTACTTTTAAATTTAATGAAAAACAACAAACCAACAAAATTATTCAAATGGGCACTGCATATACTGCAGGATATAGAAATATAGTAATACATATATACTACAGGATATAGAAATATAGTAATACATATATACTACAGGATATAGTAAATCTAGTATTATGAAAATAGTTAGTATAAAAAATTGCATGCTAATTAAACCTATTAATACCACTCTAGTTTCAACTCTAAAAGTTCGTTATACTAATATTCTTCCTTTCTGTAAAGAATTCTATAGCTTTAAACATTATATACAACGCAAATTTAATTTATTTATCCCATTCAGTTCTCCTCTAACTATTAAATAATTAGCACTTATTGACCGCGACTTAAATGGGCCCACTGGATGCGTCTCTCAAATTCCCATTGAAAAAAACAATGAACTTTTCTACTATATTGGACAAACTAAGAGGACTTTAAACAAAAGAATACAAGAACAAATACGTAATATCAAAGAAGGAAATAGTTCTATCGTGGTCGACTTTATTTATGCTAACCAAAACGCTAACCCAATATGGGATAACGCAAAAATTATTATAGCACCACCTACTATCCAAGAACTTTACATCTCCGAAGCTATTAATATAATTAAACAAAAAAAATACAATAAATTCCAAAGATGCTGCAATTTTGACAATAATTTGGCACAATATTATAAAATAGCTAATAGTTTATTTCTGCTAGCTCATCATGATTTTCCTCCTACAATAGCCTTGTGTTATTTTCCAATAGTTCCAGCTTCTCTTACTTTCCTTAGCTCCTTGGTCCAACCTTTACCGGACTTCAAACTGACTTTGCTGCTAATCACGTTATTAGAAGACTTAACTGTTGACTGTGAAAGGAAAATTATTTTCAAAAAATGCTCATTTAAGTCAGTAATAAAAATCCCTGATGATGCTTTGGAATTTCAAAGCGAAAGGCTTAGGATAATATTTAAAAAATAAATAAATAAATAAATAAAAATAAAAATTAATTTTACGCGTTTTTAAAGTGTTTTTAATAAAATCAAAAAAGTTCAAAATTTTATTCTTTTCGGGGAGAAGTATAAATAAATCTACGTTTCAAATCCCAAGTATATAAATTGCTTTGTTTTAAAAAGAGGACACTACGTGTTCTATAGCAGGCATTAAAACTGTATTAGAATAAAAATTAAGTAATAATATTAATAGATTAATAAAATATATAAATGTAATTTCTAATTTCAGTGGCGAATTCCTCTGCTCTCTCTCCACCCCCACCCCCGTAAATTTCACTCTCATAATTTAGAATTTTTCAGCTTCAAATTTTGTCTTAGAATTTTTCAATCAGAAGATATTTAACAGTTAAAATAATCCATTCCCCCCTTCCAAACCAAAACTATAGCCATAAAATTACGAAACAGTGATAAAAATAGGGGCACATCCTCAAAAAACGATGGATGGTGGGGCAAAATGGACGTCATATTAGAATTCAAGAGGTTCTTTTTTCATAAAAAATTGCATGAATGGTATTGGGGCCGATTTTCGTGCAGAGCAGTGTTATTTAACCCTTTTTTTAGTGTTATTTAACCATTTCTTTTGTGTTTTTAGTGTTATTTAATCATTGAAAATTATATATATATATATATGTATTTATTCATTGTTTCCAGTAGAATCTTGTTTGCAGAAATGCTCCTTACAGTAGCCTGGTTTTGAGTATGGTTTTTATGGGAACTGTTTTTGGTACACCCCTTTATGGATGGATGTCAGACAAGTAAGTGAATACGTCGTTACAAATAACTTTAAAACTATGAATCAGCTGCAAAGTGAAAAAAAAATAGTAGTAATTATTGTTTAAGACTGTTTATTTTTGTTAAATAGGGAATTAATTTTAAATAATATTGTGTATAACTTCATAATAAAACATTATAATTTTTAGTACAATTAATTAATTTAATTTATAAGCATATTTAATATATGCACATTAATGTTCAGTTTTCACTTTTTGAGGACATTAATTCATAATTAAAAATCTTTTTTTTTTTTTTTTTTTTTTTTACATTTATTTAGAATTTACTTTTAACTTTTAAACTTTAGTATGTTTGGCAGAAAACGTTCAGATAATTTAATGAGCTTTTTAGATATTATTATTTTCTTTTCTTTTTTTTTCTTTTGAATCTGAAATGCAAGAGAGGTTAATGTTCATTTTAACAGATTATATACAACATAAATAAATAATTCCAGAGCAAAATTAATTACTTTCGAAAGCTCGAACGTAATTATTATTTTTAAATAAAGTTTTATGTTTGTAAACTATATTAAATACTATGTAAGCAAAATAAATAAATAAAAACTTCAAATGTCAGCATTTTGCATGGTAATACAGCATTAAAGGTACAATTACATTATGGAACTCCATGGTAATATTCTATTTTTCGTCACTATTTAAAAAAAAAAAAAAAAAAAAAAAAAAAGTATGATTTTTTGTTTAAAAACAAAACAAAACTAGTAACTATTTCATTTGTATTTTTTATTATTAATTTTTTTTTACTAGGTTTAAAATGGCATTTGAAAAGACATCAGGCACATACATGTTAAACATGTACTTTTCTATTAAAAGTATCCAGTCAGACACATTGGAAATCGATAATGCATGAGATCTTTTGTTAATGTTTCATACTTTTTTTGCAGCATTTATGTATACATACATATATATATATATATATATATATATATATATATATATATATATATATTTCATGTGCGGACAGAGTAATTGCCATCATGTATTATAAGTTCTTAGTGAGAAACCTCCAAACAGCTTCCGCGCTAACTTTTAAAAGTCGCCATGTATTGTCCTATACTAATTTTGTTCTGCCTTAAGTAATTCTGTAAGCCAGAATGTAAGACACAGAATATCTAGTAAAATCTGCGTAAGCTATATCCTTAATTTTTATTCTCATATTCATGTTACTGAAATTTACCTTTTATTTTATTTTACTTTATTTATTTATTTATTAGAATCGGACGTAAACCAACTTTTTTCTTTCTTTGGTCACTGGTGGCTGAAGCTGAGTTTTCCTCTGTTTTCTGTCCCTATTTCATTATTTTACTTGTGCTCAGATTTATTCAAGGAAGTGTCATGTCTTGTCTCTATAGCAGTGGATACGTGATATGTAGGTACATTCTAAACATTTATTAATATACACTAAATAGTAAAACAAAATTAATGAAGATTACATATGTTTTACACGTAAAAGTTAAATAAATGAAAGCAAAAATACAGCTAAACATCATCTGTACAGGGATGGAACACGGGCGCAGAATTCATACCGGAATCTGTTTCAGAAATTTCTATACCTATAATATCGTTGATTTAAGAGGTAGAAATTTTTCTTACATTCATAGTGGTATGAAATCTGCGCCCGTGTTCCATCCCTGTCTGTAGTATGTATGAATGATGAAAAAGATGTTACAGTCATCAAATTGTTAAAGTTTGAGCAGTCTAGGATCTGCCTTATAAAAAATATATGCTAAATGAAGTAGTTATAAATTTTAACATTTAATAAAAATGCTCTATCTTTTAGAAAATCATTTAAAGCTCCAATAATTAGCTTGCGTTTTTTATTATTATTATAAGGTTATTTATTTTATTACTATTTATATTATTTTAGAAAAGCAATTTTTGCATGACTGGAAACAATCCTGCTTTTAGCGTTTTGCAACAATTTGACAATTTTTTATCACAATTAAAATAAAGGGGAAACAATGTAGACTGTGTAAAGTTTAAATATAATGTTCGTTAATTTGACTTCGTGTTTTCATGAGTAAATACAAGCAGTATCAAAGCGAGGAGAAAAGTCATAAATATCCAGAATTATAACATACTTATAAATGTAAGTCGTCGATTTCTTTTTTTTTAATGAAGTAAAAATATTTAAATATATTACATCTTTGTAATGCACTTTCTATACATTTTACAACTAGTATACTGTGGCCAACACGAGACTAAAAATTTTTTCTTATGACTGCAGACCATTTCAACATTTCAACCTCAATGAAGTACAGCGATAAATGACGAAAGAAAGTCAATTTTTTGCCGACATCCGAAGATTCTTTTTGTTTATTTATTTTGTTTTTCACTAAAAATGCAAATAGCAATAACTTTGTTTTAAATTATCATAGATTTATCGCATATACATTCATTTTAAATGTAATTTACATCACTCGGGAATAGAACATCCCCCTCCCCCCATATACAGAGGGAGAGCTATTTTCCCACATATACACATCCCCCCTCCAGTTTATTACTACTATTCTTAAACAACAAATATTAATTTCTTAATCATTTGTTAAAAACAACTCTCATAATGTACAATTATACCAAATTTTGTCATATACTGCCACATTAAAAATTATATATATAAAAAAATAAATAAATAAAAATGACAACGCCACCTGTTGAGCATATAATCCCACAATGTAATTAGCACCAGTTTAAGTAATGGGCCAAGTAAATACCAACCTTTATTATATTTCAGGAATTCGTGCGTGAGATACACCGTTCTAAAATTTATGATACACATACACGCTAACACAAACAGACATTTTCGAAAAATAATAAAACCGTGTTAATGATATCTCTACACTGTAAAAAATAGGTTCTTAAAAATCAGTATATATTGTCTCAAATAGCCCCGAAACAATATATACTTAAATTTCAAAACCCATGTACTCATTTTTGAGTATATTGACATTCTCAAAAAAAGCGTTGACCAATAAGAATCCCAATATCCCATTGTTTGGCATGTCAATGTACTCAAAACTGGTTTTAAAATTTAAGTATATATTGTTTCGGGGCTATTTTGAGACAATATATACTTATTTTTAAAAACCTATTTTTTACAGTGTAAACGTGTAAATCAATCGAAAACCGTAAGTCGAAAATTATCACGAATCCAATACTTTCTTCTTGTATATATAGGAGAAAGTGACAATGTGAACTTGTAAGACTGAAGTTTTGAAATGATCAGTCACTTCAAGATAGATTAAAGCATTGAGTACAACTATTCCGCATTTAAGGATCATTAAATTTTGTTAACTATTTTTTAAAATAAAATTGGAGCTGATCTTTGTACTTTTGAACGTTAAGAAATCTTATACAGATACATGTCTAGTATTTAAACTAATTGGCATAGGTGGACACTGCTCAGTTCCCCACCATATGCGTGGTCTCACAAATTTCTAATACGGAACATCTAAATTCATGTTAAGAGAAATGAGTTTGACCAAACGCTTGACACAGTGACAGAATGAAATTCCCACCTAATAGGCTATCCATCGTTCAGTTCGATATATTTATGTTATTCTAATCTATTAATTTCTTTTATTGGGGTCCGTTTCGAACTTTATTTTTAATGCTACTATTTCCAATGTAACAATCCCCAAAATGCATATTTATATGAAATATCGTCCCATTTAGTCTAAATTTAATCTAATAAAAAAAAAAAAAAAACTATAATTGAAATATTGTGTCAAAGTTATTTCAGATAGTTTAAGATGAATATACTTTAAAAATTTCAATAAAAGCTATTGGTATTTGTAATTTAATTTTCATTTTCCTGCTTTATT
Source organism: Salticus scenicus (assembly GCA_963930645.1). Lineage (NCBI taxonomy): Eukaryota > Metazoa > Arthropoda > Arachnida > Araneae > Salticidae > Salticus > Salticus scenicus. Next base: position 349,012,438 of record OZ005650.1, on the reverse strand, counting down.
GCATGTAAATATGTAATTTGAATAAAATATACGTACAGAAATGAATTTTGAATGATTTTTTTTTTTTTTTTTTTTAATGATAAATTTATATATTGACATTTTTGTTACTATGATTATATTCATAATTTACCAATTGATTCTTACAGTTTTTAAAAAACTTTGGTTTAAAATCTGAAGGGAAGGGAGTTAAAGAAAAGGAAAAAAGAAAGTTAAGTATAATTTGACGTTTAATGTTATTGTTTAATTCTAACATATTATCAATAATATCCTTTCTTTAGCTTTTCTTTCTAAAATAACCATTTTCTTTCCTTTTCTTCATGCACAAATACTCAAGAAGGAATAGACACGGATATTAATTCCATTTTAGGAGTTATTCCCAAGTCAAGTTTATATAATATTCGATCAATGATATTTGATGACAAATATGAAATATCAATCTTACATTTATAGGTTCATTTGTTGAAGGACTATTCAGTCTAGTGTAAAAGATTTTGTTGGAAGGAAACATGAAAATAAATTGTTACTAAACTATGGAAACCAGTGTAATATGTAAATTGTAACACATTTTACTCTTTATTATGCAGTGCTAGAAATGGTGAGTCCAAAATTCAGAAGTTGGGTAAATTTCGTAGTATCGACAGCTTGGAACCTAGGATTGTGTCTCCTGTCCTTAATTGCATGGTTGACGAGAGACTGGGTGCGTCATAGCTTGGTGACAGCTTCCTGTGCTGCTGCTATATGGATATACTGGAAGTAAATTATGAATAGCAAATGAAATCGATGATACCAAGTAAAATTTTTATATATAAACATTTTCTTATCATAATTTTACTCTAAACATATTTCTAGTTTTATAAGTATTCTTTAATCTAGTTTCAGATACATTAGAATTTTATTGTTTTGGAAATTAATAATTGCCTCCAAAAGTTAAGGTACAACATCATTTACCGTTTTCTTCTTTTGCACCTTATTTTAAAACAAATGAAGATATGCATATATATATATATATAAAATCTGAATGACAAACTTCTTATTAACCTTTAAAAAATAAGTAATGTTAAAAAAAGTTATAGTACGTATGATCGAGAATTACTGGGGATATATCTGTCCTAGAAGCAATGAAAATATGTTATAGAAGGAAGAAAATTTATAATATACACATAACAGAAATCCATAACACTTGTTTTTCAGCGAAAAAAAAAACTTTTGATAAACAACTATGTCACAGTTTTCATCAAATATTCGTCATGTGTATGAACAGGAAAATATTGCTGTAGAATCATTATCCAGAACGGAATTGATCTTTCTTTATACTGACCAAACCTCCCCATTTTCTGGGGGAAAATGGGGACACCCTTTTTTTTTGAAGGCATTTTTGTAAGTTTTAAAAAATTGTAGAAACTAAATTATTAATCAGTAACACTTTATGTTTAGTCCTTATTTGTTTGGGATGAAAAAATGTATCCATAATTTGATAATTGTAGCAATTTTTTATGCTTCTCTATTATAAAGGTATTTTGATCTGGTCAGCCTACCTTTGTAACAAATTACGATTAAATTTCTGACGCACTAATTAACAATCAAGAACTTAAGAAGCTATGGAATCAGAATATAAGTGTATTACAACAAAGAAATGTAGTATAGGTTTCTTTTTTTTTCTTTTTTTTTTTTTTTTTTTTTTTTTTGTAAAAAAGTAAAAAAGAAAATATGCTGTTCAAAAATATTGACTGTTGGAATATTTGGTATTTAATTTCAAACTTTATATTCATTCCTTTGAATTATTTTGAAATTCCTTTCAGGCATGCTTTGTACTAAAGCACGGAAAATATGCTGCTGTTAAACGTTCCAACTACTTCTCAGAGAACACAATAACACCCTAAAAAAAATCCAAAGGACGTCACTTTCAGGATAACTCGATATCCTCGTCACAACAGAAATTGCCTTCTTTTTCATTTGGAGGAAATCTTCTGGATGTCGGAATGCCATGGCTTTAGACATACTACAGGATGAATTTTTATGATACTTATCAAACAGTTATATGAGAGACGTAGACATTAGCTGGATTCCTACTGGCATTCTTAAATTATTCAGAGGATAACATATTTATGCTAACCTGACATCCAGTGGATGACAAAAGTTATTCTACACTGTTTTAAGTTTCAACAGAAAACACTGTCTAATCTATTATCTTAGGTCTTACGTAAAATTACAGAGACAATAAACGAAGGTGTTAAAAAAAGGTATTTTATATATCCGTTTTAATGATTAATATTAATATTAATTAATTATTGGTGAGAATATAGTTCGGACTTTTTCTAAAGTAGAAACAATCATTTTTAATTTTAATTAAAAATTTAAATAATAAAATTACTTAAAAATACGGAATAAATATTGAGAATCTCGATTATTCACTTTTAACTAAGGATTACTGTAATTTTACAGGGACTCTGGATAAATATTTACATCAAATTTACAGAAATTTTTAACAGTGTACACACTGTCAAAAAATTAAAAATTACCATACTGAAACTGTAAAAAATTTTTAAACATTCAATACTAAATTTTAGGACTAACATTAGGCCAAATTTTATAATTCACACTATAATGAATTTACTTGATTGTACAAAACAAAATGAAAAACAAAACTTTCATTTTATCTATCAACTTTTTAGAGCTTCGAAAAAAAAAAAAAAAAAAAAAAAAAAAAAAAAATACGTGTGGCACTCGAGGACTGCCGCGGTAAAGCTATTGCATAGCATTTTTTATCAACTTATGCAATTATAATTATTTACTTATTTCATTTTTTACCCTTCCGCTCCCTCCCCCCATTCCCGCCCCTCCCAATAATTTTAAAAATTCAAAAATATCCGCAATCGATTTGTATGTATCGAAAACCTCGATGTACCAAATTTGAATGATCTAACTCTATTTCTTCTGCCCCCACTCCCCGGCCCTTCTAATAACTTTACACTTTCAAAAATATCCCCATTCGATTTGCAAGCCTCTAAAACCTATCTGTACCAATTTTCAATGGCCTAACTGTATTTCTATTTGTTTTTGCCCCATAGCCCCCCCCCTTACCGCCCCACCCCCTACCCGCCCCTCCTAATAATTTTACAAATTCAAAATCATCCGCAATCTATTTATAAGTATCGAAAACCTCTATGTACCAATTTTGAACGATCTGACACTATTTTTATTTTTTTGCCCCCCTCTCCCCCTCCCCCCTCCCCCCTTCTCGCCTCTCCTAATAACTTTACACTTTCGAAAATATCCCCATTCGAATGCAGGCCTCTTAAACCTATCTTTACCAATTTTGAACGGCCTAACTGTATTTCTATTTGTTTTTGCCTCACCCCCCTACCCGCCCCTCCTAATAATTTCACAAATTCAAATATATCCGCAATCGATTTGTAAGTATCGAAAACCTCTATGTACCAATTTTGAACGATCTGACAATAGTTTTATTTTTTTGCTCCCCTCCCCTCCCCCCTTCTTGCCCCTCCTAATAACTTTACACATTCGAAAATATCCCCATTCGACTTGCAGGCCTGTTAAACCTATCTGTACCAATTTTGAACGGCCTAACTGTATTTCTATTTGTTTTTGCTTCACCCCCCTACCCGCTCCTCCTAATAATTTTACAAATTCAAAAACATCCGCAATCGATTTGTAAGTATCGAAAACCTCTATGTACCAATTTTGAACGATCTGACGCTATTTTTATTTTACCCCCTCCCTTCCCCCCCTTCGTAATAATTTTACACAATCGAAAATATCCCCATTCGACTTGCAGACTTTTAAAACCTATCTGTACCAATTTTGAACAGCCTAACTGTATTTCTATTTGTTTTTGCTCCATAGCCCCGCCCCCCCCTTGTTTCCCCACCTGGCGGCTGAATTTCTAAAATTCAAGAAACTGGTTTTTAGATAGTTGCATTAGCTATATTTTAGAGCAAAAATTTCACGTTTATCTATTTTTTTTCTTCAGATATATAGGATTATACGAAATCACGTTTTGCCCCCCTTAGGGACCGAATTTCAAAAATTCCAGAAACCGATTTTTAGACATTTCTATTAGCTATATTTTAAAGCAAAAATTTTACGGATATCTGTTTTTTTTGTTTGAGAAATGAAGGATTTTGTGAAATTACGTTTTGAAGTGCCGAAGTCTGCCGAAGTCTGCCGAACTGTGTTAGTTTTGTTTTCGTTACGGAATTTCTTGATTCGGTCGCAGCGCTCAAAGCCCGCGATAGAAGCTATGCAATAGCATAAAAAAGAAAAAAAAAAGGAACGTTATATCTTCTACATTGCAATGTAATGGCGGTCAAAAATAACATTTATTTATTTCACCCGCGCAAGATTGCACGTGCGTCAATTGTGTATGCGTGACTGCACACTCCCTCAGATTTTTGAAGGATAATTTCCTTGGATTGTCCGACTAGAAAATCCTCCGGATTTACGATGGAGAGGCATGGTTGGATAATCCGTTTAACACATTCTCTGTTAACTCAATGGATAACTCTCACACGATATCACAAATATAGGATCCGTATGGTAATAAAAGATGCCCACAGGAAAACTGTTATTGTATGAGTTGTTACTTTAATTTCTGAATAATCGAAAACTGAAAACAGTGGGCATTAAACTCTCATTTAACTACACCCCACAGTTTTTCAATTTGTTCTTAAATCTAGACTGATGACTAGTCAGTTTATAACAGTTATTTTCTTCTGCTTAAACCAAGCATTTATTAAATAAGAGGAATGAATCGACGCATCGTCCTGCTAGAATTTTCAGTTTTCACCTAAAATATTTTTCAATTGAAAGTGGATTGCTTTTTAGGAAATGTTAATAAAGCTCAAAGCAATGTAGATCATTAGAAAAAGCAATATCAGCAATATTCATTGTTTCGTTGGAGTAGAACGTGACCTATGAGACAACATCATTTTGGACGACAAAGGAAATTCATGAAGTTTACGGCGTGGATGCAGGAATGGATGACGAAAAAATATTCCATTTGTTTGGCCCTAATGGTTTGGCATACTATTTTCATATTTAATGGCGAAAACTTCATGAGTTCTTTAGTCAGGAAAAAGAAAAGTGTTCTCTTATGGTATAGGACAAATTGTGTTTAAACTGAAAGTCGGATGATGCTAAAATTGCTTTTCTTAATAGTCGACATTACTCTGGGGATTATTAAAATGTCCCTAAAAGCAATCTACTTCTAATCGAAAACATCTTAGGGGGATAAAACTGGAAATCCCAAAAGGACGATTCGTCGATTCTCACATTCCAATCAAGAAAAGCTTGGTTTTATGCAGAATTAAGTTGTTTTTAAAATACGGCCAGCCATTTGCTCACACTTAAATTCAATTGAAAACCTTTGAGGAGAACTTTCATGAGAGGTGTATGCGCACGGATTTCAGTTTTCGATTATTCAAAAATTAAAGCAAAGAGTAGAGCAGGGTTGATACTTTTTTACAGCCGCACATTCTCCAAATTTTAGTTCTAATCATGCCAGATAGGATTTTCAAAATAATCCAAAGGTATGGATCCGAAATTTGAATTTAAATACCAAATAGTCGAACAGTCTTTATATTTTTGAGACTGCATATATTGTTTTATTTTTATTTATTTATTTTTTTTTTTTTAGAAAAATTTGTGAAACCTGTATTATATTTCTTTGCTACAATGCATTTATAATCTTATTCCATATGCTTCTACTTTTTGTCATCATTATTTTTCATTTTTTGAACTGTTTTTTAAAAAAAAATCACCTGTCTGTATATTCATAAGAAGCTCTGTATCTGTTAATTGTAATGCTCAAAATGCTTATATACGACCATTGATGCCATTATATATCTAAATTACATCCCATGATCCATAAAAGTTACAAAATAACTTTCGAATCTAAAGAATGTCCATAGTTTTGTATCATAACGAATTAACTATGAAGGATGTGCAACAAATAAGTATGCAAGTCCTAGATATACTGTACTATTTATAGATATATTATATATTTAAACATAGAAGAAATTCAGGCGTGTCTTTTTCGATGACAAATATATGCAACATATTAGATACAAGGTTATTGGTTAATGGAATATCACTCATGTACGTAATTTAAATGACAGATAAAATGTCTCGTAATTATCGATATATACTTGGATATTGCTACATATATATACTACAGCTAATAATATCATAGCAGTATTAAGAAATATGTTATTAAATAAAATCGACTGAAAATAAGTGTAATATGATGAAAATTCGAAATCTAAAATCGTCACGAGTAAAGATGTTGGAAAATATCCAGTTCTTATTTAGTAAATTATTTTTATGCTTTTTACGTTGCTATTATTTATAATTTACTTTTAATTTTTGTTAAAGCTGTCTCTTTAATTATTTATTTATTTATTTCATCTGCATGGCTTTGTTTTACAATTTACTTCGCAGAGTAATAATAATATTTTAAAAATATTTGTGTTATCATTTCCTCTAATGATATCAGTTTCATACGTATATATGTATAACATTAAGGTTTGTACCGGAATCACCAAGATGGTTAATTCTTGCTGGGCGCTATGAAGAAGCTCATTCCATTTTAACGAAAATTTCAAAATTAAATTCCAAATCAACTCATAAAACCGATCAACTGATGCAGAATATTAAGGTGGGATTCTTTTCTGAATTTAATTTTTTTACCAAATTTCGTAAAATATCGTATTACATTCGCTACAATTTCACTTTTTATTCTTTTGCAGATGTTAGGAGAAAAGTTTAAAATGGAACAGTCCACTAAAGACAAGCTTTCTCCTCTTATAATTTTTAAATATCCTACTATAAGGAAGAGATTTTTCCTTGTGACAGCTTCCTGGTAAACATTTTAATTATTTATTTCTATGGAAAGTAGTTTTGAATGCTACAGTTTTAAACTCGTACTACATGAAATGCCGTCAAAGTGAAGTTTATAATGATTAACCCAATATAACGAGTTTTTAAATTGCAAAAATTATTTTTTTTTTTTTGTTTATTTTTTCGTATTTTAAAACTAAAAAATCCGTTGGTATATTTATAAATATACCAACTAAATGAAATATTTTCAAAATATACATATATATACGAGGTGTGGCTATGAAATAACGAGACTATTGCTGTAAAACATTTAATTTAAATTTTTACATATTTAGTTATTATCACCTTCAATATACACCCCTCCTCCATCCCTACAACGCTGCATGCGAATTTCGCATTGCTCGAAACAGTGCTGGAAGTCTTGTTCTGTGAGCTTCTGCGCCGCTTTTTCTGTCACAGCTTTAACTGACACAAACCTTGTTCCTTTTAATGCAGATTTAACTTTGAGGAACGGATAAAAGTCACATGGGGCCAGGTCAGGCGAATAAGGTGGATGGTCTAAAACTGGGACGTTGTATTTGGCTAGAAGCGTCTTGCCAGACAATGACGTGTGAGCCGGCGCGTTGTCTTGATGGAGAAACCATGGCTTGTTCTTCCACAATTCGGGTCGTTTTTTCCTTACTCCTTCACGGAGTTAAGCAAGCACCTCAAGATAGTAATGTTGATTAATAGTTTGACACTCAGGAACCCAGTGAAAATACACAATACCATGAATGTCGAAAAAAAAGACCATCATCGCTCGATCATCATCTCCAACATCTTCCCAGCCATCTTGGAAACGCTTGAACACTCATAAACTCACGCACGTGATAAACATTCATCGCCTTTAGTAAAAGATAAGTTTCACTAGCGATTTTACCAAGTTTCATGCGGAATTTCACGACAATTCGTTGCTCTACTTTTACACTTATCACGTTTTCGGCAAAACGAAACAAACACTTCTTACACAAACGAAGGTTGCGGCCAGACTGATTTCTCTACAAACACGGGAGGCGCTGCAATCAAAAGAGAAGGCTTTAAGCTGCACAGCTGTCGGTCGTTCAGATTTGGCGCATATGTAGTTCATCTGTAGCAGCAATAGTCTCGTTATTTAATAGCTACACCTCGTATATATATATCAGTACAAAAACCTTTAACGGGTTAAAAGTTTGTGACGCAGCTACTTTATCACTATAAGAATTTGAAATATGGGTCTTAAAAATAATGATATCAAGTTTTAAGTGACGCTCTTCTATTAGTTAAAATATACATAGATTTTCTTATTTGATCATTCGCTTTTTTCTTTTATTTATATTTACAATGCAAACATAATATTTTTAACTTCAAGATAAGACAAATATATAAAATATACTCACTGATGCTTTTTCATTTTCATTTCAATTTCAAAATAACAGTTTTAAAAGGAATGATATAAAAATTCCAGTCACGCCTCGGTGTCATTTTAAAAGATTTGTTTTTAGATTCCATTAAAATTACCTTTGTTTTGTCTAAAAAAGTATATTTACACATTGAAACAGTGCTTTTAATTTTCAAATATACTGTCAAATAATCACACTTTCACTGAGTTTGCATTATAAATAAAAATTATTTATTTCAATAAATCGATTTTTTTCTTTTGTGTCACGCTATCCAAAACTGTGAGTAAAATATATGTAAATGTTATTTTGTATCATAGTATCCAACTAAGTGAGAATGTCTGCAAAGAGACAGTGTGATGCAAAGAAAACATTTGCACAAATTTTACTTGCAGTTTTGGATAGCGTGACGCAAAAGACAAATCGATTTATTGAAATAAATAATTTTTATTTATAATGCAAACTCAGTGAAAGTGTGATTATTTGACAGTATATTTGAAAATTAAAAGCACTGTTTCAATGTGTAAATATACTTTATTAGACAAAACAAAGGTAATTTTAATGGAATCTAAAAAGAAATCTTTTTTAAAATTTTATCAATTTTACAGCAAAAATAACTCAATCTAACGCATGCACATGATAACTAATACATATCTATACCCAAATACGGGGATTAAAATCGGGAAATAATTTTCCTTGATATTTAGTAATTTTTTACAAAAAATCCAATAGGCGATTAACACAGGAAATATTTTTCTTGCATCCCTGGACGGCCAGTGACGTCATCACTTCGCTTGCGTATTATTGAATCGATACTACGATCGTAGCGCAGTCTGCCGTTCCAATGTGAAACATTCCAAAATCAACAACAATTTATAAGTGATAAATTAATTAACTAAACAATTTAAATTGGAACTGAATTGTAAATCTAAACCATTCTCGAATCCACCTGAAGACACACAAAAAATTTCATTAAACTCGGTCCAGCCGTTTAGGAGGAGTTCAGTGACATACACACGCACAAACGAAATATATATGATAAATACAAAGGCACAGCTTTAGTATAGACCTCCCCCCCCCAGTCGACTTTAAATATTTTTGGCCATTTTTGCGATGAATTAACATGGCTATCTCAATTGCGTAACTGACGATCTTGGTGAGAAACGTCCGTACTACTTCGGTGCCAAATTTCAAAATTTTCCAAACTAAAACTGTTCCATACAAAAAAAAAAAAAAAAAAAAAAAATGTTTTATGATATATATGAAATAAAAATAAAAAATTCTAATAAATTCGAAATTATTACTATTTACAATTAAAGGGAAAACATAAAAGAACCTTTGTAAGTTACATATAAAGTATCAATTAAAACGAAAAATTTTGTTTTACTGTAGAAAAGAAAAGTACTACTAAATTAAATAAAAATTTTAAGCTAATACCAAGTATCTCTATGAAAATATTTATTTACACGCGAATATTTTCATAGTACATTAATTTTTTCTTTCTAATTTTTATTGTTTATCACGCGAAATTAAAAATATTTAATTTCCGGAAAAAAAATAAATAAACGTGAATTTTGTTTATTTTGGCATTAAATATATTTTTCTTTTTAATCATTTTAAAGTTAAAATGGAGTTTTTATTTAATATCTTTTGATCCAATTTTCCGATTGAACTGAATTGTAAATCTAAACCATTCTCGAACCCACCTGAAGACACACAAAAAATTTCATTAAACTCGGTCCAGCCGTTTAGGAGGAGTTCAGTGACATACACACGCACAAAAGAAATATATATATAAAGATAAGGTATTTTGCGGAAAACGGAAAGTTATTTTCTACACCTTTTATTTAACCTTGTGGGTAAAGCCCTTATAATATTCGGTTGCTCATATTTGAAGTTCATAAACAGATGTTTTATTTTAAATAAGATTTTAGCAATATCAGTGAGTTCCTTATTCTGTTACGCACAGAGGGTAAGCAGAAGCGGTCTTAATCTTGCAGCAATACGAAAATAAGCGCTTGTGGCATCTTCACCCCATATTTGGGGGAAGACGCAACAAGGTTCAGAAATAAATTAAATGACCTTTAAATTTTATGTTTTATTTTATACTAGCCGCCTTCGGCGACCAGCTGGTTCGCGATCCCTGAAAAATCCGACTTTACGAAACTCCCGTTCGGTGGCGCCTGCGGCACCTTTTTCCCGTTTCAGGTCTAATAACAGCTTATTGATATATCGTGAAAATAGCTTATTGAAATCGCGGTAGCGCCATACTTATCGGTAGAGCCTTCGGCGCCCTCTTCCCTTTTCAATATCTGAAACAGCCTGTTCGCTCACCATGTCTGACTTCAGCTAAGTCCCGCTCGGTGGCGCCTGCGGCGCCTTATCCCCGTTTTAGAACATGTATTACTTATGAAATTATTTTGATTAGTAGCTGAGATACTAAAGAAAACCTAATCAGGACACCTTAAAACGTATAAATCAGGTGCAATCTCGAATTCCGCTTTCAATAATATAAAAATGAAATTATACTCATTAGAAGCTCAAATACAAAGATAATACAAACATTTTTTTTAAAGATTTGTGTCTGACTTATCTGTGGTTTTCTCCAGAACTTGCTTAATTCCGGGCTATATACCGTTAAAAATTATTAGTACGAAATGTGAGCGAAAATCTGAATTTGAAACTGTAAAATATAAAAGAATAAAAATTTTCTGGTTTTTCCGTAGTTTTCTCCGAAAGTTTCGTACAGAATTTGAACGGCTTATATCATTTTAATAGCCTGCAATAAAAATACTTTAAAATATCTTTTGAATGATGTATTATGTATTACAATAATGAATATCTTTGATATATTTTAGACTCAAAATGGCTAATCTATCAAGGGCGATTAACGATTTCTATTGAAATCAGTCTAAAATTTAAGAATTCCAAAACTGCTTTTTTACAACCGAATTCATACAAAAAAAAAGGAAAAAAAAAAAAATCAATATTATTCTGTTAAAAGTAACTTTTGGTGTCATTAACAGATGAAATAAAAATGAATTTAAATAAATATAATATGTCTATTTATTTTATTTTTAAAGCTATACTTTAGATTTTTTAACTGCATACAGGTGAGCCATAATGACGGGCAATTTCGAAGTTCTGCTTTTGATCGATTTTAAATTGAAAAAATTCAAAAACTGTTTTTTTATTTCCAGTACTTTCTCATGTGGTCGTAAAAAGAAAAGCAATTTTTTCCGACCGGAAGGAATAGTCTAGCCAGCATGTCTAGCACCTGGCGCTAACTCCGTTAAAATATCTATTTTTATGCAATCGCGGTGAATTCTGAGTAATTGAGTTCGCTTTTTACATTTTAATTAAAATCTCCGGAACTAATTAAAATTTTTAAATTCTGTTTTCACTATCAACTCGGGAAGGCTTCTGAGCACCCGTATGTCAAATTTTATACTTCTGTGTTCAGTAGGGGCTGAACGTATAGATGCACAGACAGACAGACAGACAAACATCTTCTTTTATTATTATAGATACTGTACTGTATATTATAGTATAGAATATAAATGAAATTAATAATTATAATTATAATATTAAAATAATTAAGATTAAAAACTATTAAAAGTTTAAAATTAGAAAACATTTCACGTGTATATATAATATATAAAAAGTAACAAACCACTTTAAAAAACACGTAGATAAACTATTTTTATTAAAAACGACACAAAGCTTTTCGCCATTATAACAATAGCATCATCATGTGTGATTGTGTTACATAGAACCAGCAATATTTAAAAAGGAGATGTTTAAACGTTTTAAGTTACGGTTACAATAATTTTTTTTAAAGTTATGGTTACAATAAATTAAGAAAAAAAAATTGTAACCGTAACTTAATTTTTTTTTTTTTTTTTTTTTTGTAACAGTAACTTAAAACGTTCGAACTTCTCTTTTTTTATATATTGCTGGTTCTATGTAACACAATTACACCTGATGATGCTATTGTTATAATGGCGAAAAGCTTTGTGTCGTTTTTAATAAAAATATTTTATCTACGTGTTTTTTAAAGTGGTTTGTTACTTTTTATATATTAAAATAATTATATTTTTCTAATATTATTTTAACAAACTCTCAAGTCTTCAGTAAAGATATCTTTTGTATACAGCTCAGAGAGAGACATCCGCAATAGGAAATGGAACTTCTGGGTTTAGAGCTACTGGGATTTATCCGTATAACCCACAAGTAATCCCAGATCCTGCGTGTGCTATCTCTGTTGGTTCCAGCAATAATACAGCTGTTTCTTTCAAAAACTGTGCATGTGTCAATAGGCTTGCGTCAACAGTTGCTTCCACCAGAAGAGCATCAAGCAGTCGACGGTCACCAGCAGTTGCCTCCAGCAGCAACGAAAAGCCATTGCCTCCACTCGATTTGTCCACTAAATGCAAGAAATGGCAGCACGTAGATTTTAATGGTGATCACTTGTACTAAATTAGATGTTGTGCAGGCTAACATTCAAATTTATACCCTTATTAGCTTTTAGCAAAGTAAATTAAAAATATATATATTTCAGTTTATAAATTTGTTTGTTTCTCCATAGTTATTCTTAATTCAAGAGAAAGTTTCCAATGTTTGCCTTATTCCTATTATTTATTGTGGTGTTGCATCTTACCTCATAACTGTTGGTATCTTCCCCGTGTATGTAGAGAAGATGCCACAATTACTCGAGTTTGTTTAACATTAAATTTTTCATTTGTGTACATACTGGGAAAGGAATTAATTAAACATTGAAGAACATGGTGTATTTTTTTCTTATTATCATATCATTTCAATTTTTGGCTGTACTAAATGAAAATTTCTTTTATATGGCGAATTTTCCCAATTTACCTTATGTATTATAATATTAGCCAACATCAGAAATTCCTTAAAAACAAAAATGAAAAAAAAAAAAAAACAATTTAACACATAGATTCTGACTGAAAAGTAAGTATTAATGTAACATAATTTTAAATTTTAAAAAATATCACAAAACAAATAATATAAATATATTAAAATAAAAAAAAATTAAATTACTCTTAAAGTTTGAGCTTTTTAATTAAAATTGTAAGGTGTTGTGGTAAGTTACAAATCAACTCGTGTAAATGACAAGCTACAACTCAACTCTATCACTGTTTCAAAAAAAAAGGAATTGTATTACCCGACTGTAGTATGCGATATTAAAAATGGTTATATTGCTTACTCTTAAAACGCTTTCTAATTATTTATTTGTATGTTAGCTTTTTGTTGTTCAGATCATTAATTAATGATAACCTTAATAGGTTATGGGCCCAGCACGCTTCCACTGCGTAAATTAATTATCTGAAAATATTTGAAAAGCTAAGTGAACTACAGAATTTGTTATTTCTAACAGCGAAACATTACGATATGGCTGAACTGAAAGTACAAATCGATAAGCTATTCGGTGCTAAAAATTGGAGTAAGTGGAAGTGGCAAATGAAAATGCACTTTGAACAATATGATTTGACATCTATAATTGATGGAACTAAAATTTGTCCGGTCGCTGAAAATGCCGAAGTCGATACGAATGAGTTGGCGAAGAAGGTATCTGAATGGCGCCGTGATAATGCCAAGGCAGCCGCCCTTATTGCAAGTACGTTGAGCGCTTCTGTTGCTGATTTAGTGATGACATACTCGAATGCAAAGGACATTTGGGACAAATTAATTAGTGTTTTTGAACAAAGCAGTATTCACAGACTTAATTTATTGATGACTCAATTTTTTCAAGTCTGTAAAGATCCCAGTGATAATGTTGCTACACATGCTGCTAAAGTTGAAAGAATTTATACGGATATGAATAATGAATTAAACCGTATAGGTTCAGCTTCTATTCCACAAGAATTACTACATGGTAAAATACTACTTACTGTGGGTCCAGAATTCCAAGAATTTATCAATGTATGGGAGTCTTTAGATTCTGATAAACGAACTACTAAAAATCTTGTTGAAAAATTATGTACAATTGAACAGCGTATTAAATCTACTGCTCCTGTGGATTATGGTGCATTTGCAGCTCGTGTTCCTGTTAAGCAAAAAGCTATGAAAAATGGCGAAAAACTTCCTGAAAGTACGCCAAGAAATAATGCCAAACTGAGTAATTTTAAACAAAAGAATTGTTTTAAATGTGGATCGAGTGCGCATCTCTGTAAAGATTGTTCAAAGAAAAGGTCCAATGATAAATTCTCATTTTTAAAGAATAATAAAGGCGCATTTACTGCCAGTGCAAAAAGTACTCATCCAGATAGTTGGGTCTGTGATTCTGGGGCCTCCCATCACATGACTGCAAACAAACAGTACTTTGTCACATACAAACATTTCCCTGTGCCCATTGAGGTATCACTTGCTGATAATAAGAAGATTTATGCATATGGATCTGGTAAAATAAATATTCAAGTTTATATTCATGGCAAATGTTATGATGCTCACATGGAAAATGTCTGGTATGTCCCTGATGTGAAGAGGCATCTCTTTTCTGTGCAACAAGCTGCCAAGCATGGTATTGAAGTAAAAATGACAGAAAGATATATTGAATTTTATCGTTCTAAAGAACTTGTTGCAGTTGGATCATGGTCAGACCTCACATATATTATATGCATGAGAGTTGTTATTCCAGCAAGTCCAGCTGAAATAAGTACTGCTACTGCATCTGAATCTTTGCAGTTATGACATGAACGCCTTGGTCACCAAAGCAAACGACATGTTCGTAAGTTGCTAACTGATATAGGCATATCTGTAAGTCATGCAATGACAAATGAATTCTGTGATGGATGTGCTCTTGGTAAAGCTCATCGAAAACCTTTTAAATCACGTCCTTATAGAGCCATGTCAACTGGTGAAATCATTAATGCTGATGTAAACGGTCCCATGTCTATAACTTCTCTTAGTGGTGCTCGATATTATGTTTGTTTTAAAGATGACTACAGTAAATATCGTAAAATATTTTTCTTGAAAAAGAAAAGTGATGTTAGTAGTTGCTTACGTATGTTTTTAAATGAAGCTACCAATTATGGTCATGCTGTAAAAGCTTTGCGCTGTGATGGAGGAGGAGAATTTGACTGTGGTGAAGTTCGACAAATCCTTGCTGAAAAAGGTACAGTTCTGACTCTTGGTATACCGTACTCGCCAGAACAAAATGGCGCAGCTGAGAGAGAAAACAGAACAATCGTTAAACTGGCTCGTTCTATGCTGTCTGCAAGTGGTTTACCTCGGTCTCTCTGGGCCAATGCATGTGAAACAGCAGTCTACCTTCTAAACCATACTGGTGTATCTCCAGAAGAAAACAAGAGCCCTCATGAGCTTTGGACTGGTGAGCCAACAATTAAACTAGATCATTTGAAAGTGTTCGGAACTGAATGTTATTCACATATACCTAAGAATTTTCGACGTAAATTTGATGACAAAAGTGTTCATGGTCATTTTGTGGGATATGTGAACAAGAAAGTTGGCTATAAAATCTATCTGCCTTCTCAGAACAAAATCATAAAATCTCGTGATGTATATTTCAAACCTGAACGTTTATGTACCACTCCAGTAACAGTGGAGGTGAAGGAAGACTTAATTGAGAGATGTGAAGATATTCAGAGTAAAGAATCTAATTCTTCAGAAGAGAAACTGCAAACTGTCAGAAAGTCTCAAAGAAACAAAAGCTTACCTGCATGGATGAGATCTGGAGACCCAGACAACACATCGCCTCCCCAGGATATCTTCAAGATGTCTTCTGGATGAAAAGACATCTCAGAAACGTCCTTAAGATATACTGTGGATAAGTTAAGCCTAATTGTGCTGTTAGGGGAGTATCTTATTGCAAACATAGCTGCAGTAGAAGATTCCGAAAATAGTGAAAATCCCTCGACATACTCTGAAGCTCTTTCCTCGAATGAAAGTGATTTGTGGCTTAAAGCTATGAGAGAAGAAATAGATGCCCTGCATAAGAATGAAACTTGGGAATTAGTTGAAAGGCCTAAAGGTTCCAAAGTCATCAATTGCCGATGGGTGTTGAGAAAGAAATTTAATTCTGATGGTACCGTGGAGCGATACAAAGCTCGTCTTGTAGCCAAGGGGTATGCTCAGAAAGTAGGTTTTGATTATGATGAAACGTTTAGTCCTGTTACTAGATATGATACTGTGAGATCTGTTCTTGCAGTAACTGCAAAAGAAAAATTACACTTGCAACTATTTGACGTAAAGACTGCATTCTTATATGGAACACTTAAGGAGGAAGTCTTCATGATGCAACCAGAAGGCTTTGATGATAATAGTGGAAGAGTCTGTAGATTACATAAAAGTTTATATGGACTCAAACAAGCACCTCGTTGTTGGAATCAGTGTTTTGTGAATTTTATGAAAGACCAGAAACTGGAAGTTAGTGCAGCTGATCCCTGTTTATTTATCAGACATAGAAATAGCAAGAAACTTTTTGTTGTTATCTACGTCGATGATGGACTTGTTGTTGGGACTGATAAAGTTGAAGTGGAGGAATTCATGCATCAACTTAATCAGTCTTTTCAAATCACAAGAGGTTCTTTAAACCAGTTTTTAGGTATGAACATAAAAAGATTGGAGGATGGTTCAATTTTTGTGAATCAGTATGCGAAAAAAGTGCTAATCCAGTATCAACTCCGAGTGACAAAAGCTATGTTTCTGATGATGTCGGAAATATATTGATAGGAAAAGAAGTTCCCTATCGTCAGGCAGTTGGCAGCCTAATGTACCTTGCTACTGTTACAAGACCAGATCTAGCATACGCTATCAGTATTGTTTCTGAAAATCTGGAAAGTCCAAGGACGTCTGATTGGTGTGCAGTGAAACGAATTTTCAAGTATCTGAAAAAAACTGTAGATTTTGGTTTGCTATATCAATTTAAGACCCATCCCAATGAGCTTGAAGTGTACAGCGATGCTGATTATGCGGGTGATTTAAAAACAAGACGCTCAAGAACTGGAATGATTTCAAGATTTGCAAGTGGAGCCATCTCATGGATGAGCCAAAAGCAGAAAAGTGTTGTGTTGTCTACGACCGAAGCTGAGTATGTTGCTGCAAGTGAGAGTGCGAAGGAATTAATTTGGCTGAAACGCCTGTTCAGTGATTTAACATATGTTAAAACACCCTCTCTTGTGGTAGATAATGCAAGCGCTGTAAAACTTGCCAAAAACCCTGAATACCATAAACGCTCCAAACATATTGATGTCCGGTATCATTTTGTGCGAGAAAAGTTCATTGACGGCGAACTGCATATTAAACATGTTCCCGGAAATTTGCAGTTAGCAGACTTAATGACAAAACTTTTGCCTAGTGTTAGGTTTAAGGAACTGTGTACTCTTTTAGGACTATTTTCATTTAGTAGTCTAGTTGGAAATCAAATTTAAATTCGTGTTAAGTAAGTTGTGGCTTGTGGAGGAAGTGTTGTGGTAAGTTACAAATCAACTCGTGTAAATGACAAGCTACAACTCAACTCTATCACTGTTTCAAAAAAAAAGGAATTGTATTACCCATAGAATAATAATTAGAAAGAAGGAGCATGACAATACTCTTAATGCTTACAAACCACTTCTAGTGAAATGCCAGCGAAAGCTACTTTTGCTACTCAAAACCTTAAAGAAGGGCCATAGAAGAAGAATAATATCGCTGTTTGTTGTGGCAACACAACAGCTTATTAGAAACACTTATGCTCCTTCTTCCTTTATTATTATTCTATGGTATTACCCGACTGTAGTATGCGATATTAAAAATGGTTATATTGCTTACTCTTAAAACGCTTTCTAATTATTTATTTGTATGTTAGCTTTTTGTTGTTCAGATCATTAATTAATGATAACCTTAATATAAGGAAAAAAGACACAATTGTAAATATTATATTGAAATAAGTTACCTACATATACATTAATATTTATCCAAAATTAAAAATACCTATGAAAATTAAAATATAGAAACATTCTGACACAAAGATTATGATTTAAAACTACAAAATGTTTGGTTTGCACTAAATTAAAATGAAGTTTTAAAAATTATTTTATTAGAACACAACCGAAAGCGGTTGACTTACAAAAATTGACATTATTCTGACCCTAAAAGTGCACATACAAATAATAATAATAATATTAATAATTTAAATGTGGAAATTTTTAGATTACATAAACAATAAAAAGAAAAGTAAAATGAAAAAAAAAAAATAATAATAATGCTTATAAAAAAAAAGAAAAAAAATTACTTATTATCGAAATACAATAATTCTTAAAAAATTTGAAGGAAATAAAAATTAACTCTGAGATTCACAAATTACAAAATTTGAATCAGATTGACACATGCGTTATAACTTACAGAATATTTTCCTAGTAGCATTGATTGATCTTATTTTGCTTGGTCCTTTATTACTCCTTGAAATTTGCTCGAGTATTAACATAAGTTTATCGATTCGAACAATATATAAAACTGGCTTCTGATGAGAAACTTTTCACCAAATATTTGTCGAACCGATAACAAATAACATGAAAATTCGACGAATATCATGCCTTTCCATTAGATTTTCAGCAGATCACTCTCTGAAAATCATTGGATTCCGACCATCGGATCCACCTATTTCCAACGAGACATTTCAGATGAGGATCTGACGAGATTCATCTACCTCGATGAGATTCCGATTATCGGCCGTTCAACATTTCATCAAATTTTGATGAGAAACCATTACCGTGAAGATGATAAAATTTTAATCCATCTCTGAAATGATAAATATTTCAAAGCCTTTCTCGTATTGTGGTGAACATATTTTGAATCAGTTATATATTAATTAGGTCGTTGAAAAAGTTCGTGCGGACGCGGATCATTTTATTGCCTCCAAAGACGAGAGCTTCTTTCGCCGTGGTATACATTTGTTACCTGAAAAATGGTCAAAGGTTGTAGAAAGTAATGAGAAGTATTTTGATTAAAAATTGACATTTGATTTGATGTATTTTTATGAAATGAAGCAATAAAAAACAGCACGAATTTATGCAAAGACCTAATAAAATAGGAAAGCAATTGTGAGGGAAAACTATTAGCAATTTGGCAACAACTTACAATTTTTAGTGTGACGTTTCTAATTGCAAGTTCTTAGACATGCACACCAAGAAAAATGCGTATCTTCTGTAAAGTATAAAATTGACTTTATTTAGACATTTTATTTTATACTTCTCTTCTATTTAGACATTTAGTTTTGCACTTCACTGAGATAAAAATTGCCTTCATTCATCATGGAAAATAGCTTAGCAATAATCTTTTAAACAAATAAATTGAATAAATTGCACTGCGAAAGTTTTATAGGGAAATATAGAAGAAAGTTTGTGAGAGCAATAGTATACTAGTTTTAATAAAAAACAAAAATTAATAGATTGAAATTTTTAATAATAATAATTAATGATTGAAAATGTAAGAATTGTTATGTAATATATTTTTATTCAATATTTAAATGAAAATTAAAAGTGTTGTGTCTATTATCTAAGAATTAAACGTTTATTTTGTAAATATTTGCTGTGTTTTAGTTGTTTTTTTTACATATTTATTACATAGAAAATTCGACTAGACAAGAATAATATTTCTTTTTATGAGTTTCTTGTTTATTTTTATCTTAAAGGCATCAACACTTCTCATTCTTAAATAACGAAAATTTATTTCCTTTATAACTTTTTTATATATAGTAAATTCTTTATAAAAGCATTGTTCACATTCAGTTTAGATAACATTTATTAAAACGCTAAATAAAATTCAGGATATTAAAAGGATATATTTTATTATTTTTTAAATACAAAGAGAGATGCTCATGTAAAGACATTGATTATATTTTATTCATAACAATAAGAGTTTAAAAAAAAAAAAAAAAAGAAAGAATAGAAAATTTCCTTTGCTTTTTAAGGAAAATATTTCCATTTAATTAAGTTATAGTTAGATTAAAAAAATATATCGATCTGGTTACCCTTTTATGCTTATACAAAAGAAAACGGTTCCATTCAATGCATCTAAAGAGATAATGAATTGAATACTTCTTAATTTTTATATAAAAGTACAAATAATATAGAATAAGTAAAATTGTATTTAAGAAATAAAATTCATGTACTGATTTCTTTCAGAAAAGGAGAAATTATAATCACATTTTGTTACAAATGAGAGATTTTATCTGGAAAATTTATAAAAAGTATTATTTTAATATGAAAATGTAACAACATTCAAAAAATATTTTTCGAATTTGAACTTTTATCGGAGATAAACTTTACCTTATGTTAATAATTTTAGTTCAGACTTTATAAAAAGCAATATTTTCTATCTAATCATGGAAACAATCATTGGAAATAAATAGAAAATCTGGATAGATTATGTTTAAATACATTCATTCTTCTCTTAATTGAGGTAATTTTATTTTTAACCCCTACTAAAAAAACGTTTATTTGTCGGTGCATGTGTATCAGCATTACTGTTTCCTTTAGAGCAGTATAATAATATTATTAACTACTTTGTATCTTTTTGTTTTGTGAGTTCCAATACACAATACCTTTTGCTACATCTAAGAATTTCAATAGGTAGTATTTTGCATTATATAACTGAAATCCTGAATAGCATTTATCAACTTTAGAAAAATAATTTTTTTTTTTAATGAGAACATAGACAGACAGATCGATTGATAAACTAAAATATTAAAAACAATTTTTCTTTCTTGAAAAGCGTTAACTTCGAATGACTCAAATGAATATGCAGTTTAAAATTGTCTACTTATGTTACTCAATGTATATATGTATTTTTGTGTAGCACAGCAAAAACCTCCTGGACCATTCTTGTCCTTTCGAATGAATTCGACTAGAAACATTTTTAAATTTCTTATTAAAATGTTGATTTAAAATTAATTATACGCATAATGTACTGTTGGAGTAAACGTAGATCGATGCCAATGTGGAAATAGTCAATTGGCAGTCAAATTACTTCCAATAAAAAAGTCCAAGGTTGACGACCAAATTGTGTGAGATAAAGTAAGATATAGTCCCGAAGTTTTGAGTTGTAGAAATGTTTGGTTTGCACTAAATTAAATTGAAGTTTTAAAAATTATTTTATTAGAACACAACTGAAACCGGTTGACTTACAAAAATTAACATTATTCTGACCCTAAAAGTGCACATACAAATAATAATAATAATAATAATAATTTAAATGTGGAAATTTTTAGATTACATAAACAATAAAAAGAAAAGTAAAATGAAAAAAAAAATAATAATGCTTATAAAAAAAAAAAAAAAAAAAAAAAAAAAAAAAAAAAATTACTTATTATCGAAATACAATAATTCTAAAAAAATTTGAAGGAAATAAAATTTAACTCTGAGATTCACTAATTGCAAAATTAGAATCAGATTGACACATGCGTTATAACTTACAGAATATTTTCCTAGTAGCGTTGATTGATCGTATTTTGCTTGCTCCTTTATTACTTCTTGAAATTTGCTCGAGTATTAACATAAGTTTATCGATTCGAGCAATATCTAAAACTGGTTTCTCATGAGAAACTTTTCACCAAATATCTGTCGAACCGATAACAAATAACATGAAAATTCGACGAATATCATGCCTTTCCATTAGATTTTCAGCAGATCACTCTCTGAAAATCATTGGATTCCGACCATCGGATCCACCTATTTCCAACGAGACATTTCAGATGAGGATCTGACGAGATTCATCTACCTCGATGAGATTCCGATTATCGGCCGTTCAACATTTCATCAAATTTTGATGAGAAACCATTACCGTGAAGATGATAAAATTTTAATCCATCTCTTAAATGATAAATATTTCAAAGCATTTCTCGTATTGTGGTGAACATATTTCGAATCAGTTATATATTATGTCTTTGCAAAAGTTCGTGCGGACACGGATCATTTTATTCCCTCCAAAGACGAGAGCTTCTATCGCCGTGGTATACATTTGTTACCCGAAAAATGGGCAAAGGTTGTAGAAAGTAATGGAGAGTATTTTGATTAAAAATTGTCATTTGATTTGATGTATTTTTATGAAATGAAGCAATAAAAAACAGCACGAATTTATGCAATGACCTAATAAAATAGGAAAGCAATTGTGAGGGAAAAATTTAGCAATTTGGCAACAACTTACAAATTTTAGTGTGACGTTTCTAATTGCAAGTTCTTAGACATGCACACTAAGAAAAAAGTGCATCGTCTGTAAATCATAAAAATGACTTTATTTATTTATTTTGTTTTATATTTCTCTTCTATTTAGACATTTAGTTTTGCACTTATCTGAGATAAAAATTGTCTTCGTTCATCATGGAAAATAGTTTAATAATAATCTTTTAAATAAATAAATTGTACTGCTAAACTTTTATAGGGAAATATAGAAGAAAGTTTGGGAAAGCAATAGTATACTAGTTTTAATAAAAAGCAAAAATTTATAGATTGAAATTTTTAATAATAATAATTAATGATTGAAAATGTAAGAATTGTTATGTAATATATTTTTATTCAATATTTAAATGAAAATTAAAAGTGTTGTGTCTATTATCTAAGAATTAAACGTACATTTTGTAAATATTTGCTGTGTTTTAGTTGTTTTGTTAACATATTTATTACATAAAAACTTCGACTAGACAAATATATTATTTCTTTTCATGAGTTTCTCGTTTATTTTTATGTTAAAGGTATCAACACTTCTCATTCTTAAATAACGAAAATTTATTTTCTTTATAACTTTTTTATCTATAGTAAATTCATTATAAAAGCATTGTTCACATTCAGTTAAGATAACATTTATTAAAACGCTAAATAAAATTCAGGATATTAAAAGGAAATATATATATATATATATATTTTAAATCAAACAGAAATGCTCATTTAAAGACATTGATTGTATTTTATTCATAACAATAAGAGTCAAAAAAAAAAAAAAAAAAAAAAAAAGAAAATTTCCTTTGCTTTTCAAGGAAAATATCTCCATTTAATTAAATTATAGTTAGATTTAAAAAATATATATATCGATCTGGTTACCCTTGTATGCTTATACAAAAGAAAATGTTTCCATTCAATGCATCTAAAGAGATAATGAATTGAATACTTCTTAATTTTTACATAAAAGTACAAATAGTATAAAATAAGTAAAGTTGTATTTAAGAAATAAAATTCATGTACTGATTTCTTTCAGAAAAGGAGAAATTGTAATCACATTTTGTTACAAATGAGAGATTTTATCTGGAGAATTATTTTAATATGAAAATGTAACAACATTCAAAAAATATTTTTCGAATTTGAACTTTTATCTGAGATAAACTTTACCTTATGTTAATAATTTTAGTTCAGACGTTGCAAAAAGCAATATTTTCTATCTAATCATGAAAACAATCATTGGAAATAAATAGAAAATCTGTATAGATTATGTTTTAATACATTCATTCTTCTCTTAATTGCTGTAATTTTATTTTTAAATCCTACTAAAAAGCGTTTATCTGTCGATGTTTGTGTATCTGTATTATTGTTTCCTTTAGAGCAGTATAATCATACTAACTACTTTGCATCTTTTGGTTTTGTAAGTTCCAATACGCAAAACATTTTGCTACATCTAAGAATTTCAATAGGTAGTATTCTGCATTATATAACTGAAAATCCTGAATAGCATTTATCAATTTTAGAAAAATTTAAAGTTAATTTTTTAACTGAGAACATAGACAGACAGATCGATCGATAAACTAAAATATTAAAAACTATTTATCTTTCTTGAAAAGTTTTAACTTCGAATGACTCAAATGAATATGCAGTTTAAAATTTTCTTCTTATGTCACTCAATGAATATAAGTATTTTTGTGTAGCCCAGCAAAAACCTAATGGACCATTCTTGCGCTTTCGAATGTTTATGTCTAGAAATATTTTTAAATTTTTACTAAAAAAGTTTAATTAAAATTAAGTATACACATAATGTACTGTGCGAGTAAACGTAGATTCGATGTCAATGTGGAAATAGTCAATGGACAGTCAAATTACTTCCAATAAGAAAGTCCAAGGTTGACGACCAAATTCCGTGAGATAAAGTAAGATATAGTCCCGAAGTTTTGAGTTCTAGATCTCATACTTGCCAACATCCTAATAAATATTCCGTAGTATTAATAGCCCCGCCTTGTTTTACACACTAGTATTTTTTCTACAGTATTTTCCTACTTATTTAATCGTAAATGCATTTGAAGAATATTATTCTAAAAATTTACTGGTATGGAAAAACGGACGGGACTAACAACACTAGGGAATATTAATGGCGATGTTGGCAGGTATTCTAGAACTTTCTATGGATTCTAACATATAATCATAGAAATTTATAGAACAGGATCTTTGGCAAATTCTGCCATCAACACTAAAAATAGGAATATGTTAAACTTTGATTGGCCAGTTATGTTCAAAGAGTTTTGAAATAGTTGTTTCATAAATAATGTGCTTCAGACAATCGATCATTGTTACAGAATCTGCGAAAAAAAGTAGTCTTCTAATTTTCTTTACGAACTACTTTCTTCACACACGCATATGTATATATATATATATATATATATATATATAATAAAAAGCTCAAATAAAGACAAAATTTTACCATATGGACATTATGTTTGCAGGGTGATTCTGAGGTCATGGACAAACTTAGAGAGGAGGTAAAGAACATCACATGGATTCAGAATTGTATACGTACCTATGTCCCCAAACATCATATTAACCCTTTAAGAGCCGGGTGATTTTCCATTGAAATGGGCGTGGCTCTCTAATGTTGCATTTTTTTAAAAAAGGGGTATTTCATGCTAATGTTTACATACATTTATAATAAATAAATAAATCCTCTTTTGGAACAAATTGTAGGTTGGCTCTCAATTCGATCTGGCAAATTTTCGTTGATGATTATGGCGACATGTCATTTTTGGACGTGGTTGCCATGGATTCCAGGCGTAAACAAAAGGAACACATGTTTTGCAAAATGGCGTCATTTGTAATGTACAGTCGAAGAAAAAAAAATCGCAACACCCGCTGTAATTTCGTTATTAATTGACGCAGGAACATCTAATAGACATAATGCAACAGGAAATTAAATGCACTTTCTGAAAATGTCGTCGAATTTTGAATTAGGGGTCATCTACATATTGAAATGAGCGCCAATTTTGAATTTTTTTTTCAATAGCAACACCCAATTTTGACTTCATATTCGAATTTTGCGAGTCTGGCAGTGCGGAAAAGTATACTGTTTGCATACTTTATCTTTAGTATTTATAGAGTTATAATTAAAAATGTGTTTGGAGGTTATCTGTAAATGTAGAAAAATAAAATTAAGATCCTATAAGAAATAGAGAAAATTTTAATGTTTCGCACCGGAAATCTTTCAGGAAAAAAAGAATTATAAAAATTAATAAAAAGATTTACCTTTTTCCCGTTCCTTAATTATCCTGAATTCATTTTTTAGATTTGTATATATTTCAGTACTTTTTTAGATAATTTTAGGTCTATTTAAATACATTACCCTTGCGATTGGTCCAAACAGTACTCTTTCAAAAAAGTGCAATATTTTTCAAGTAAAAGTGCCTATTATGACTGTACTGATCACCAATAAACCTTAATATTCCTTTCGCAGGTCCGTAGGTGTAACGTAATATACGAAATAAAATAATATAGATAGATATATACAAGGACGCATAAACTAAATCTTTTCGGATAAATTATTGTAAGGGTTCATGAAGTAAATGTTAGAGAATTTTAATCGCATTAACCAGTTTTGGGTCAGTTGAACTCTTTGAAACTGTACGATTCGTTTTTTAATTTCTATGAAAATATAATTTCTAAAATAAACCTTTCGCGACTGCTGACGTAAATTCACGTCATTTGAAAATCTGTAACTCTGTCAGCGGGCAGTTCTTTCGTAATTTGCGTGTTACATATTTCTTAAGTGTGTACCCAGTGTTCATATTTTTGCAATAAAATATACTATGGATAGAAATATATTGATTAGAAAGAATATAATTATAATGTATATTCATTTGTAATATAATTGTAAATACAGAAATTATGTTCTGAAATATTTTATTTTGAGAGAATAACGCCCGTAGGCGGATCTTACTGTCAAAAAGAAAAAATCCTGCGGTCGCAAAAAGTATTAAAATATATTTATAAAATTAAAGTGTATTTTTAAAAATACGTAAAGTTAAAATATATTAATAAAATTTTAAAGACTAAAGTATCCTTAAAATAATAATCCTCCCCCCTACAAATTAAATAAATAAATAAATAAAAATAAAGCAATATATGAAGCAAAGGATTAAGCCTTTAACTATGACGGTAGATAAGAAACGATTTTACGAGTCTCTTGCATTCCAATTCCATTCGTTTTTTTTTTTTTTTTTTTTTTTCTTTTTATTGAAAATTTTTGCCTTATACATTAAACCTATTTTTCTATTTAAAACAGTAAACCCCGCCTATTTAGTTAATTGTTGTCTTCTAGTCTAAAAAATTCAAAATTTATCACCAGTAATCGATGAAGTTAATACTACTTGTGCATATTTTTGTCAACATAAAATAAGGGGTTTAACGCGAATACTAAATGCCACATTTACTTTTTTTTTCTGTATTGTTTGGTTTTGAAGGACGATGAAGGCGGGGCTTGTCTTCTTTAGAAAACAGGAATTCTTGATGCCAACTCTAATGTCTAAAAATCATCATTTTTGTTTCGTTTCTTTGCTTTTGACGTTGTTGTTATATAATTTGACCCGTAAATAAAAAATAAAAATATTTTGTTTAATTACCTTTGTTATTTTTTAAGATTTGATTCGTTATCTCATGCGAAACTTTATAAAAGAACCGCTCCAAAAGAAAGATTTATTTATATCTCGAAAACTAATAACTGGAATGAGCTGCAAATTTGCACACCCATATTTTTCAGCATCGGGATTCATTTTATGTAAAAATTAATATAGGTCATAATTCATAATTTTTATGAATATGAATTATTAATATTTTTCAGAATTAAAAATATTTTTCAGAATCAAAAGTAATGATGGATTATACTTGGGTTTCTTCACTGTATCGTAAAAAAAAAAAAAAAAAAAAAAGTTATATCGATCAAGTTAGTTTTATGGCGAAATATTAGTAAAAGTTTGAAATATGAAGTTAATATTAGCACCTTCAAACTTTGAACGATTATAACTCTGTGAAAAAAATAAGTAAAATATACAACCAATATACTTTTTTACGTTGTCGCGATCACAGGAATTCAAATATAAAATAAAAATGGGGCATTACAATTGAAAAAATCAAAGATTAATATGTAGCATTTTAATATGTAGACATAAACAGGTTCTTATCAACGAATGCGCTTTATTTAATGAATATTTAACGCTTAGATAGAGCACATAATGAATTTTTCCAGAATATTCCAGATCTCTCTTATTATTGAAGTTAGAACTTCCAAATTTTGACAACCCTATACTACAAATTTTCGCTAAATTCATTCTCCAATTCGCCAAATTCGATGCCAAGACCAAAAATCTTCGCTGACTACAAATTTGTAGTATGGCGAGATTAGCCATACATTTTTACGGCGAATTTTGTTTTAGGATAGCCAGCAACCCATTTCTCAATTTTAACTGAATTAATTATTTTAGAAAAATTTATCTTTTCTGATACTAATTTTTGTCAAAGAGAACGAAACAGAGCCGTCTATACTCGTATAATTTTCATTGTAACAATTTGTTGGGTACTGTTCCTGAAAAACCCTGTACATTTGTCTAGGCGGCATTTATAACCGTAATGTCGAGATTTTTCTTGGTTGGAATGACAGCTTTTTTTTTTTTTTTTTTTTTTTTTTAAGGGCTGTTTGTGGACTAGAACCTGCCTCTTTATTTATGAATCAGTTATCTCACGCAAAACTGTCAATGAGACAGACAATATACACCAAAAATATACAATTTAAAACAATAAAACACAAAACCAAAATTTTAAACGTTTCGAGCCTTTTACAGGAATCCTTTTACATCAGTATAAAACATCAAATGTAAATGCTGAGAAGAACAGCAGACTTTCATTAAGTAAGTACAACGTATTCATAGGGAACTGCGCATACCTCATTAAGGGGTGAAAAATGTTGATTTGTGTACCAGCCTTCCAGGAAAATTCTTGAATGATAATTTAAACAGTTAGATATGGTTATTTTAGTTCTGTTAAAATCAGGTAAATGGTCAGATTCTATGGCATGCTGAACAATTTTCTAATGTATATCACGGTTTTTGAAATTTGTTTTATGTTCCTTAATTCGAGTATGAAGAGAACGGCCAGTCTGACCAATATAAACCGAACTACAAGATTTACAAGGGATATTATAAATAACACCTGTACGGGAAAAGGGGGGAATAACTGTTTTAAAATTAGAAAGAAAATTACGAATTAAAAATTGGGGTTTATAGGAAACAGATAAATTAACATTGCCTAAAACTTTGGCAATATATTCAGAAATATTTTTATAGTAAGGAATAGTAACGAACGATTTAGGTGATTTAGAGGAATTAGTTTCATGATTATCCTTATTAAAGTCATACTCTTTTAATCTTCTTTTAAGCCATTGAGAGGGGTAATTATTACGCTTTAAGTCCGAAAAAATCCTTTTCAATTCCAACTAAAAAAGCTCATCAGTACTGCAATATGATTTTTGCGCGGTGAAGTAAAGTATGTAAAACAGCAGATTAATTTTTAATTCGTAATTTCCTTTCTAATTTTAAAACAGTTATCCCCCCTTTTCCCCGTGCAGGTGTTATTTATGATATCTCTTGTAAATCTTGTAGTTCGGTCTATATTGGTCAGGCTAGCCGTTCTCTTCATACTCGAATTAAAGAACATAAAACAAATTTCAAAAACCGTGATATACGTTCGAAAATTGTACAGCATGCCATAGAAACTGACCATTTACCTGATTTTAACAGTACTAAAATAATCATAGCTAACTGTTTAAATTATCATTCAAGAATTTTCCTGGAGGGCTGGTACACAAATCAACATTTTTCACCTCTTAATGACGCATGCGCAGTTCCCAATGAATACGTTGTACTCACTTAATGAAAGTCTGTTCTTCTCAGCATTCACATTTGAAGTTATTTACTGATGAGGAGCCTGTAAAAGGCTCGAAACGTTTAAAATTTTTGTTTTGTGTTTTTAATGTTTTAAATTGTATATTTTTAGTGTATATTATCTGTCTCAGTTTTTAATGTGATTATAATTTAATTTAACTACGAGACGTAATGATTTTTAAATATTTGAAAACTGTCAATGTTTTCATAAAAATATGTATATTTCCATGGTTGTATAAAGAAGTCATGTGGTGGCCACATCAGATTTTTTAGAGTTTGTATAAGGAAGTAAAAAAACTACGGCTGAAAAAACATGCGGAAAAAACAAGGCTTTCTACAGAGTATAAGAAGTAACTTGAATGAATTAAATGAATAAAAATTATCATAATGTTTGACGTAAGTTTCCTTTCATCATACGAAAGGCTTTCTTGCGAAAGCCAACACGCTTACGATAACGATAGGAATCTTGAACTTTTTACTTTTGGATAGAATATTGTATAGTAAGAAACCTTTGACGTGAATCAAATATTTTTAACAGAATATTTAGGTAAGTAATGCATATGTTTTCATTAGATTAAGCTCTAAAATGTACTTTATAGACTGTATTAAGTCTTGTTTGCTAACATCAATACCTTTTAGTACTTCAATTATGCATAGGAGCAACTGAAGTAATTGTAATAAATTTTGTCTTCAAATTTTCTTTAATTTTTTACACGTTTTGGTATTTAAGGAAATCGAAAATAACATAATCTGTATTGTTTCCACCTGTAGAACGTCAGTTTGTTAGTTTGTTAGTGTAGTGATTTTTTAGTCTATTAGTCTGTGTAAATGACCTATATAGAATAAATTATTCCAGAGAGGTCTGACCAATTTTTAAATACACCTCCTGTAATACCTCCAAACTGTACTTTATATCACAGAAGAATGGTCAATCATATCCAATAAACCCTTATTTTAATAACTAAAGAATAGTGTGGACTAGATGTAATCGTCTGATATTTCGTGTCATAAAGGTAATTATCATAAGAAGTGTTGGTTGAGGGCGGAGAGAGGGGAAGGCTTAACAACCACTCCTGAAAATCTTTAGTACATTTTTGGATAAAACATGCTTTTACTATCTTTTAAATTATCCGGCATTTTTAAAAAATTGTTTATTGTTTTGTTGCCGAAACTTTATTCATATTTTAATCCATTGTTAAAAATATGATATATATATATATATATATATATATGTATATAACTATGTTTGCGGTCTTTACATTTCTGTACAAAAGTTCTGTAGAAAAGAATAAATCGAAATTTAATAATTCACCTATTAGAGATAAGTGTATAACGGGATTTGAAAAAGCGTTTTATTTAAAAAGGGTATAAAAGTTATCTAACTTATTAAAAAAAATTTTCCGTTAATATTCAAAAAGTTATGGTTTTTAAACACTTTTTATTTTTTATATTAAACATTTTATAACTGAAATTATATATATATATATATATATATTCAGCTTCTACTTCTTTTTTTTCTTCTTCTTCTTTTTTTTTTTTTTTTTTTTTTTTTTTAATTATCGATAGGAGGGTATTTCTGAAAAAAAAAAAAAAAAAAAAAAAAAAACTTCTTTAAAATGCTTGTAAAAATCACTTAAAAATTTCGTGAATTCTGAAATTTTCAGCGTTGCAATTTTTAAATGCTTTATTTTTGCTTTATAATTTAACGGTTATAACAGTTTCTATAATTAATAATTAATTGTAGCAGTTTTTAAATAATTTTAAACCCAAAATAACATTGTAGGGGAGCGTGGGGCTAGTTGTTACAAGGTAAGAAGTAACACGCAATTTACGAAATAATTTGTAACATTTGTGATTAAATATTTTTATAAACATAACTCTTATGACGTGCTTTGTGTCTTTCTCTAATGTCGGCGCTCCACAAGAATGGTTAATGAGAGGTTCTGTACACGTGCTTCCTTTTAGCTAGTTAGTTAAAAAAAAAAAAAAAAAAAAAAAAATCGTAAATTTTGATTAAAGGTGTATTTATACTTTAACGAAATGTTTATAGCTATTTATTTAGTCTGTGTGTTGAATTATAAAATCCATACTTAATTTTTTGATAAATCGTTATCTGTATATATATATAAATTACGTGTCACGATGTTTGTCCGGGGTAAACTCCTAAACTAAGGAACCGATTTTAATGAAATTTTGCACACTGTGTGCAGTTTGGTCCAACTTGAGAGATAGGATAGTTTTTATCTCAATTTATTGTCACAATATTGTTTTATTGCAATTATTTGTTAATTATAGACCTTTATTAAAGTTGCTCCAAAATATCTGTGAGTTCCATTAATTTAATTGTTGCCAAAAAAAAAAAAAAATACGAGTTCATTTTCTTTCGACATAAAAATAAATACATTTAATCAAACGTGAACGTTAAAAAATTATAAAAAGTTAAATTATGCATCTCACGAAAATTGACGTCATAATCAATTTAAAGATTTTATACACATTGATAAAGTGCTAATGTAGTTCTATCATAGATATAGTAATATATATAGATCTCTCATCCCCATGTTATCGTACAAAGATTTTCATGCCGAAAAAATAAAATAAATAAAAGCTTTGGAAACAGCCATTAAGTGGTATTGAAAAAAAAAAAAAAAAAAAAAAAAAAGAAAAGAAAAGAAAGAAAGAAATATGAATTTGAAACTGTATCTGGAGTCTTCCATTCCCCTTTAGCAAATAAATTATTCATAAATTTTATTTGCTAAAATATTAGTATGTATTCCCGTGTGTATTCACTCGGGGAAAGACGGCCATATTTTGGTAAAAACGTCGTCTTTTCCCAAATGAAAAGGAATAACTTTTTTCTCCCCAATGATCACTCTATTCTATATATGCTATACTATATCTATGAGTTCTATACGCAAGCGAAGTGTGACTCACTGACCGTCTGTGCAGCCAAGAAAAAGATTTCCTATGTTAATTGCCCACTGAATTTTTTGTAAGAAATTATTAAAAATCGAGGAAATTTATTTCCCGATTTTAATCCTTATATATGGGTATAGATATGTATTAGTTATCACGGGTGTTAGATCGAATTATTTTGCTGTCAAATTGACAAAATTTTAATTTTAAATTTCAAAACTCTGTCGCCCTTGGCTTTTTTTATTATTATTATTATTATTTGGCGATCAAAAGCGTAACACGAAAATATACATGCCAGATGTACGCATTGTACGAAATGTAATATGTATTATTCATTGTACGTATGTATGACATGTAATATGTACTGTACGAAATATTGTTTCATATTATTTATAACTCTTTTAATATAAGTTGTTAAAATAACCATGATTTTCGAAAGGAATTAAATGTTTTCGCCAGATAATTTGGCGATATTCTTTTTTTTTTCGCCAAGGATGACAGAAATGAAATCTATTTCGCTGCAAAATATTAGTGTCTTACATCAGATATTTTATTTAGACATTTGAAAACAAATTTGACTTCAAACTATGATAGAATATTTATCATTTTCTTTTTAATTAGTATATTATTAGTATATTAAAATTTAAAAGCATGGTATATAAAAACTTTTTTTTTTTTTTTTAATCTTATAATTATTCTTATCTTAATCCTCAATGTTTCCCATCTTTATTAACTTGAATTTACTATTAAAATTTTAGCATACTCAAAAACGTCTCATCACTTCGTTAAAATACACTAAACTTTTCCAAAATCTTTTTCTATTTAAAATGATACATGTATTTACTTTAAATGTCCAATATTTCATGAGATTTCCAATTTTAAAGTTTTAAAATATTTATCAAATTTACTTATTTTTCTGGTTTAGCCTTATTGTTTTCCTTTTTATAACTACAGCTGTTGCCCTCTTTAAAATATTTAAAATGATGAGGTCATTTTATAGTAAAATTATCCATTATAGCATATATTATATTTCACTCCTCCATAAAAATTTATTTTAATATCGTCTGTTTCTTTTATACTTTTATTTTAATAGAATTTTAATAGAATTTAATTTATATATTAGTCATTTTAGCAATTTTATCCAAAGTAGCATTAGAAATAATATATATCACTTCTCCATTAAAATTTATAGGACCCTACAATAAAATTTATTTGTGCTTAATATCAACACTACGAAAATTTTTATCAATCGCTTCCAAATTTTGACCTAAGTTTCAAATCTCAACCCTGTGGGTTTTTACATCAGCTACAACGTTTTCGTCTTTGTTCGTAAATAATAATTTGACTGTACTAAATAGTTTACAGCCGTATAATTCAACGTATAACTTAGTCACAGCAACGCGTGGCCGGGTCTGCTAGTTATTATTATATAGATATAAACAAAATGGCTAAAATCATACGTTGTGGCAAGTTGTAATATGTTAGAAGAGTGGCTTGTGGAGATGTTTAAAGCCATAGCTCGAAGTTTCTACTCATTTTCAGGAAACTTTCAGACATGAAAAATTTTTGGCTTCTTTGCCACTACTAAATTTAGACAAAAATATTTTCAGTGTTTTTATATTAGAGTGCCGTGTTTATTTAAACACGGATTATAATCACTATTTAATAACGAATAGAGAATATTGTATAAAAATAGTGGTAGGTTAAAAAAAAAAAAAAAAAAAAAAAAAAAAAAAAAAAAAAAAAATTCTCGTCAATGGAAGTGTTCTGAAAAAAAGGCGGAGAATTAGAGTTCTGCTAAACTTTCTCTGTGGCAGAAGAATGTGTATAATGCTTAATTTGCAAAATGTGAGTACACATTAAATGCATGAGATGAAACAAAATATCATTTGCTCGAATTAATTTCAACTCTGACGACTAAGATTGACTTCTATGTTCATTTTATCTTTAAATTTAGCTTTCTTTTACTATAATCCATTTGATATAATTCATTGTTACTATACCAAGAAATTTATAATTTAATATTAGTTATTAATTGCCTTTTTTATTAAATTAATAAACGATTGATAACAAAAAATTTTTTTGAAATATTGTTGTTTTTATGGTTAGGGTTCCCTTTGTATCCATTACAATTTGCCCCACGTGTGTTACAATTAGCCTCAAATCCGGAGCAAATTGTAACAGGCAAATAATAAAAAAAAAAAAAAAAAAAAAAAAAAAGAATATATATATATATATATATATATTGTGCTAAAACTAGCAACATTAACGATTTATTTTTATTTTTTTTTTTTTTATGAATATGATAGATGATTATGTATGCTATCTAAAACAGCAATTATAAACAGGGAAACATAAACACATTTCACAATATATTTATTTTTTAAAAAACTGTTACAACCCGCCCCACACTCCCTACATATTACAACTGAACTCTTTGGGTTATAAAAATCACAAATTTCATTCACGAACGTTTTTAATATAAAATCTTGCATTAATAATTGTTATCAATGCCATATTTTCTCTAAATGATGTTTTATTATCATTTGTTTTTTCAGGCATCTATAGAATGATTACACTGCTCTGCAAAAATAAAAATAAATAAATAAATAAAAATAAAAAATGAATAAAAAAAATCGAGATCTGATTCCATTCTTGCTAATTCTTATATAAATGACCTCCTGAACCCGAATATGACTCTCATTTTGCCCAGTCAAAAACCGTTTTCTAGATATACCACCTCCTACTTAATTTTTTTTCTTTGTTCGATAATTTTATGACCATGAATTTGATTTTACGAATGAAAAATAATTAATTTATCACCAATATATATATATAAAGTTTAAAACATAACATTAATAACAGATTTAAAAAAATATAAGATATGTTATTCATAATTTCAGTGGCAAATCCCCCCAAGAAATTTTCCCTTGTCGCAAATGTCCATTTTTTAGAGTTTTCCAATTCTGTAGCCCCTCAGAACATATTTAACGGTTAAAATAATACTCCCCCTCCTAAAAATCGAATTTTTAGCTATAAAATCACAGAAAAATGATTAAAAAAATAGGGGCCATTCCTAAAAATCGGTGGGTGATAGCGCAAAATGGGCGCAATGGGTCATTTTACATAAGGATATGCTAAAATGGTGTCAGAAGAGATTTTCATGCCGAGCAGTGTTATTAAATTCTCTTATAAATACTTAAAAGTAAAATATGATAAATTATATATATATATAAATTTTTGTTTAAAATTTGCTATATGACGACTCCTATATTAAAAATAATAATTCAAGTAAGAGTGATTATTTCTGTTTCTAAATTTTAATGTGACGACTGTTTAAAATTTAAAAAAAAAAAAAAGAAAAAAAAAAAAAAAAAAGCAAATAATCCGTAATGATGTTTATCACGCGTAATTCTTGTCATAATCTTATCATGCGCTAAGGCACTTGACCTCAGGACTCACCAAATGTTATCCATTTCTTTCTTTCTTTCTTTTTTTTTTTTTTTTTTTCTCCTATCAACTCTTTCTATAATAATGAGTTATTTTTGTGTTTTGATTGATAGCTTCTATTTTTAAAAAAATGTATAGGCAAGGCTGATTTTGATTATCTCATTTTCTTTATTCAGCCCGCAATATAATCATCTGTATCTTACAGAAAATTGTAAAGAGTAAATTTGGAATATACAGAATCGAAAACGAGAATTTTACATAACAAGAATTTTTGTAACTGCATTATAGAACGAAATATTATATATTTGAATTTAATAATATTTTCCTGCGTTAAGAAACGTGTAATAAAAGGTATAAAAATATTTGTTAAGAGAACGTATTTTGTTGCCAAATATTGAAGATCTAGCAGGGATTTTTAATGGGGAAAAAATTGTTTTTAACAAAATTAACAAAATGAAATCTTCAGATATGTCATTTTAACATTTTAGCATTCACACATTTCATGAATTTAGAGGAGCTATTAAATATTTAAAGCTGTAAATATGAACACTATATATAACTGAAAATAATATTTTAATGACCTCTCTTATTTACATTACCATATCGTATGTCTTTGCGAACATTCAGAAGTTTTTGTTATATTTTATATGAGTTGTTATTTTATTAAAAGTGAAGTAAAAACCCTACTGGTTTGTGTACAAGTACAAGGTTACCTGAAAGCTTTTCAAAGCACTGGGTTCTATGAGAGTTATTTCTATAAACCCTATTTTAGAGTCTTTATTTTACTCAAATCGTGTTGCAATTGACATTATTGTTCATGCATACATATATATAAATACTGTTGCGTACTCGAGGGTTCGTGAGTTGTCCGGGAATGAAAGGCCAAACTTACAAAAATCCAGTAATTTATTCACAGAAAGTTCCAGAAAAATACAGGTCAATAACCCAATTATCAGCTTCAATTCAAGCAGTAACCACAGCTTAAACAACAGCTGTCAATAGCAAATCCACAGTACAAACTGTATAGCAATAACACTTGAAGCAAGTCTCTCTCAAAGAGGCTCAAGAGCAATGCAAGCACTAGCGAAGCTGGCTGAGATCTAAACTGAACTGACTGCCTTGGCGAGGAAGCGCTCCTTATATGCTGTTCCATGGAACCCAGTTTTTTCGAGAAAACTCTAGAAAGTGGTCAACCAATCAACTTACAGCTTCCATATTTGGTATATCCCATATATTTTCTCGCCAAGGTCGCCAAAAAAATCGCCAAGGTGGGAAAAAGTCGCCAAATTAAGCGCCAAATCTATTACCTGCATTACTGGGGCTTTTTAATGCGTTTTTAAGGGAAAATAAGGCTATTTCAACGCTAAAACGACTAGAAATGCACAAAATTAGCATTTTATCAACTTACTAAGCCTCTTTGAAAGAATTTATACAAAAATAAACACAATTATTTACGATTTCGTAACACTGCTCCCCTCTCAAGGACTGCACGTCCCGGGCAGTGCAACCCTTGGTCAAGAGGCGAAACTAAACAAATTTACACAATCTAAAACACAAAAACTTAGTTGCATATAACGATAAAATAGAAATACAAATCAAGTGAGAAATATTTACAAAATTGACAAATATGTACAAATACAAATATTTACATTACGCATGCGCAAATTTTACCAGTATTTACATTTTTAATTTTTAATATTACCGTTACTTTTGGTACTTGGCTAGCCTATTATAGTGCACCACCTTCGGTTTTGATGAAGGTGTTTTAGTGATCCGCACCACTACATCATTCAGCCTTTTTAAGACTGTGTATGGTCCGTCCCAGTTGCACTGTAACTTGGGAGAGAGTCCTTTGCGTCGAACAGGATTCCACAACCAGACCTTCTCTCCTTCCTGAAACTCATGTTGCGTAGTCTTTAGATCGTACCTTGTCTTCATTTTCTCCGATGCAATGTGAATTCGCTCCCGAGCAAAGTTGTGAACGTCCTCAAATCGTGCCTGGAGATCTTGGATGTACTCCTCGGGCGATGAAGGCGCATCGGGTGGACAACCAAACAGGAGATCACAAGGGAGACGAAGTTCACGTCCAAACAGCATCTGGGCTGGAGTATAGCCGGTGGTTTCATGGACAGCACTTCGATAAGCCAGCAAGAACAATGGCAACTTCAAGTCCCAATCTTGCTGTTTCCTTGATACTAGAAGGGAGAGGTTATTCAGGATGGTACGATTGAACCTCTTGACCATGCCGTCCGACTGGGGATGTAAGTATGTTGTCCGGGTTTTGTCTATGCCGAGTAGTTCACACAGTCCTTTGAAAACATCAGAGGTAAAGTTCCTACCTTGGTC
This sequence comes from Salticus scenicus, assembly GCA_963930645.1. Classification (NCBI taxonomy): domain Eukaryota; kingdom Metazoa; phylum Arthropoda; class Arachnida; order Araneae; family Salticidae; genus Salticus; species Salticus scenicus. The sequence continues at coordinate 348,974,317 of OZ005650.1, read as the reverse complement.
GGTATGAAGTTGTAGGGGTGTGCCGTACCTTGACACCCATTGCTGCACTAGGACTTCTGCGACTGTGCATGCCTCTTGATTCGGAATGGGATATGCCTCAGGCCACTTGGTGAAATAGTCCATCACGACGAGAATGTATTTATTTCCACTGGAGGTCCGTGGCAAAGGACCCAAGATGTCGATTGCAATCCGTTCAAATGGTGCTCCCACGTTATACCGTTGCAGTCTTCCTCGACTTCGTTTCTGCGGGCTTTTACGTGCCGCACAAGCATCACAGGATTTACACCATTTCTCCACATCCTCCTTTGCCTTGCACCAGTAGAAGCGTTCCCGAACTTTCTGCAGAGTCTTCATTACCCCAAAATGGCCTCCGGTAGAGCTACTATTCAGTTGTTCTAAAACAGCTGGAATTTTTTATCTTGGTAATAAAATCTGCCATCTGAAGCTTTTCCCATCACCAGATTCCCACTTTCGGTATAATACGCCGTTTCTGATATGAAGAGAGTCCCAAAGTGCCCAATAACTTTTCGTAATGGGACTAAATCTGGAAATGTCCTGCCAGATAGGTCTGTTGCTGGTCGTCTTCTTCAGCTGTAATATTGGCTTTATGTCAGGATCTTCCAACTGGGATTTTCTAAGTTCTTTGTCACTCCATGGATCGGGATCTTGATCTGATAGTGTTGAGACAGTAACTTGGCAGGCAACCGGATTTATCGGCAGGTATTTCTGTTCGGCTCTAGAGCAGTACTTGCAGCTTTCCGAGCAGAGCTTCCGTGACAAGGCATCTGCATTACCATGTAGAGTCCCTTTACGATGACGTATCTCGAAGTCATATTCCTGCAGGCGATGTATCCACCTGGCAATCTGTCCTTCCGTGTTCTTGAACTGGAGCAACCACGTTAAAGATGCATGGTCAGTCCGGAGCAGGAATCTTCTGCCGTAGAGGTAATGATGGAAATGTTCTATGGCTTTTACGATGGCGAGTAGCTCTTTCCTGGTGGTACAGTAATTTCGCTCCGGTTTAGACAGGCATTTACTCCAATAGGCAATGACATGTTCTTGACCATCAATTTCCTGCGACAGAACAGCACCGACACTCTCATGGCTGGCATCTGTATCAAGTATGAACTGTCTGTCGGGCTGTGGATATGTCAAGATAGGCGATGATGTTAAAGCCTCTTTAAGTCGCTTGAACGCTTTTTCTCATTCATCTGTCCACAGGAACTTCTGTTTGGCTTCCGTCAGCTTGTGCAGTGGTCTGGCAATATTTGAGAAACCCTTGACAAACTTCCTGTAGTAAGTGCATAACCACAGGAAACTTCGTAGTTGGTGTATATTTTCAGGGCGACTCCAGTTCTCGACTGCAGAGATCTTCTCATGATCAGTTCTCACACCTTCGGCAGAGATGATATGGCCAAGGTAGCTCACTTCACGACGGAACAAGTTACACTTGCCAGGATTCAATTTGAGGTTCGCCATTCTGAGTTTCTCAAGCACCTTTCGGATGTTTCGTAGATGGTCTTCAAAGGTGCGCCCCACAATGATAATATCATCCAAATACACCAGACAGGCTTCATAGGAAAGTCCTTTTAGCACTGTTTCCATAAGGCGTTCGAAGGTAGCAGGTGCATTACATAATCCGAATGGCATAACTTTAAATTGCCATAGTCCTTGTCCCGTGGTGAATGCAGTCTTCTCACGATCATCAGGATGTAATTCTACTTGCCAGTAACCGCTCTTCAGATCCAAAGTCGAGAACCATTTATTGCCAGCAAGTGTGTCTAATGTGTCGTCAATTCTGGGAAGAGGGTAACTGTCTTTCTTCGTGATGTCATTCAAACGACGATAATCCACGCAAAATCTTGTTGAACCATCCTTTTTCCGCACCAGTCCTATGGGAGAGGCCCAAGGACTCGTTGATGGCTCGATGACATCATTGTGCTGCATTTCACTTAGAAGTTCATTGACCTCTTCCTGTTTAGCAAATGGAAGTCTTCTTGGATGTTGTTTGATTGGAGGATGATTTCCTGTATCAATTCTGTGCTGGGTGATGTTCGTTCTCCCGACGTCTTCAGGTGTTCGAGAAAAAAGGTCTTTAAATTCTTGGAGTAGCTTCTCCGCAGCGCATCTCTGTTCCTTTCCTAACTCTGCATTCTTGAGTAATTCCGTTATTAATTGTTCAGAAGACTTGGATTCAGTTGATTGCGTGGGGCGGTTGATGCATGTTACAGGAGTGCAGGCTGCTAACACCTCATCCTTCTTCACTGTTCGGACCTTATCGCTGATGTTTGCGACTCTCACAGGAATAGTACTCTTTGAGAGATCAACTAGAGATGAAGCTACCAGAACTCCTCTTGGGCTATTGTCTGTATTCGGGTATTCAATCAGTCCATAGCGGAAGTATTGCTTTGTAGGTGGTGTTCCTGAAACTATTGTCTCTGTGTGTGGTGGGATGGAAATTTCAGACTTGGCTGTTATCTGGCAAATTGTCTGAATGTCTTGATTTTCAGTGTTGAACACAGCGATGTCTTCCGAACTCGAATGCAGTTCATTATTCTTGAAGTCCAATTGAAAGTTGAATTTTCTCAGGAAATCAATTCCAATGATTAAAGGATCTCTTATATCAGCCACATATGCCATATGATGGTAACTGGTATTCCCAAAAGTGATGGCAAGTTCATTTTTCCATATATTTTGATTTCGTCTCCGGTCACAGTCTGGAGTTTAACGCAGGGTGGAGTCCAGATGATCTTCTCTTTTAGTTCTTGAGTCAAATCCGTTCTAATGATGGTCACGTTGGCTCCCGTGTCCAGAATCATCCGGCAGGTGGCGTTGTTGACTTGGCCATAGACGTGAAGTCCATTATCGCCGCCACTCATCGATGAAACATGAAATACTGTAAATTGGGGCTCTTTAATTTTAGGCAACCTCCGCCCCGCGAGATGGCCTCCTCTTAGTTTCCCTGCAGTGATGGTGAAGCCGGGTGATTTCCTATAGTTGGTCGTACGGGCAGTTCCTCTTCACATGACCATCCCCTCCACAGCCCCAGCACTTTATCTTCCGATCCTTTATTTCTATGTTATTTTCCAGGTTGCGCAATCTCTTTAAGATCTCTGCGAAACTTCTCTTCATTTCATTCTCATCAGCAGGCGTATCATTTAATGAGACTGCTCTTATGGTATGGCGGTCTTTACGGGAGGCTTGTTGGGCTGCCTCTATCCTAAGTGCATAGCCTTAAGCTGATTCTACGTCTCTGATGTTGGAGAGTCTCAGCGCTTTTTGAATTTCTGGATCCCGAACAGCATCGATAAAGTACTGAAGAGCTAAGTCAGTTCGAGTGTCAGCTTGGCAGTCTGAGAATGCTAGGTGTGACAATCTCTGAATGTCCGCTGCCAGCTCTTGCAAACTTTCGCCCGTTTTCTGGTAACGGGACTTTAGCTGGAGGCGACTATAGTCCTTAGAACACTTCTCTCCAAACCGTAGCTCCAGTGCTCTAGTCAAGGCCTCGAAGTCGTTCCTTTCTTCTTTAGAAACATTTCTCAGTATCTCGGCTGCATCTCCCCGTAATGCTGCTGCTAAGTGGACCGACTTGGCGGTAGAGTCCCAGCCGTTAGCTTCAGCTACGATGGAAAACTGCGTCTTATATACATGCCAGGAGGAACTGCCATCGTAGGTAGATAGCTTAATAAATTCGTGATTCTGGCTTCTTCTCTCTTTCTTTTCAGTTTCCTGGGGCTTGGATTCTAACTTTTCTTCGAGATTCCGAATCTTGCTCTGCAGTTCATTCCCTATTACCTCTCCGCTCCATTCTTCTCTCATTTTTCTCTCAAGATCTTCCTCCATTCTCTTAAACTTGCTTTCTATCTCTGAAACCTTTCCTTTCAGCTCTTGATCAAAGTTTTCTTTAAATTTCTCCTCAAATTTCTCTTCTATCTTCATAAATCTCTCTTCAAAATTCTTTTCCAATTTCAAAACTTTCTCTTCAAAATTTTCTTCTATCTTTATAACTTTCTCTTCAAAATTTTCTTCTATCTTTATAACTTTCTCTTCTATTCCATCCATCCTGTTTTCCATAACCGTTAATTTACCCTCGATTGATTCTTTCACCGTTGAAAGCTCTCTCTTCATCTCATCTTGATTAGATTTAATTTCTTCCTGAACTACACCCATAGTGTCTTTCAACTCTCTTTGCGATGTTTCCATTTTCTCTTGTGCTACCTTCATTTCTTTCATCTCTTGACTCAGGCTATCTTTCATCTCTCTTTGCGATGCTTCCATACTTTCTTTCATCTCTCTTTCTCCTTCCTTCATTTCTCTTTGCCCTTTCATTTCATTCATCTGGGTAGCTAAGCTTTCTAGAAGTTTCTTAATCTGTTTCTCCATAGCTCTAGTTATAACCATTCACAGACAACCCCGCTCCTGACACCAGAAATGTTGCGTACTCGAGGGTTCGTGAGTTGTCCGGGAATGAAAGGCCAAAATTACAAAAATCCAGTAATTTATTCACAGAAAGTTCCAGAAAAATACAGGTCAATAACCCAATTATCAGCTTCAATTCAAGCAGTAACCACAGCTTAAACAACAGCTGTCAATAGCAAATCCACAGTACAAACTGTATAGGAATAACACTTGAAGCAAGTCTCTCTCAAAGAGGCTCAAGAGCAATGCAAGCACTAGCGAAGCTGGCAGAGATCTGAACTGAACTGACTGCCTTGGCGAGGAAGCGCTCCTTATACGCTGTTCCATGGAACCCAGATTTTTCGAGAAAACTCTAGAAAGTGGTCAACCAATCAACTTACAGCTTCCATATTTGGTATATCCCAGATAAGGGTTTTCTCGCCAAGGTCGCCAAGGTGGGAAAAAGTCGCCAAATTTGGCGCCTAATCCGTTATCTGCATTACTGGGGCTTTTGAATGCGTTTTTAAGGGAAAATAAGGCTTTTTCAACGCTAAAACGACTAGAAATGCACAAAATTAGCATTTTATCAACTTACTAAGCCTCTTTGAAAGAATTTATACAAAAATAAACACAATTATTTACAATTTCGTAACAATATATATATATGTATAACAGAGTATTTTTTAAAACAAAATACATCTACATTTACACGTGAAAGAACATTTTTATTTTTAAAAATATGACTGGTGATCGTATTTGCATATATTTTGAAAATAGAGGATAAATTTTATCATATATCAATATGTTTCAAATTTCACTTTAAAACTTTTGTTATATATTTCGTGTCACGATTATTTTTAAGTTTATAAGAAAATGGAAATTTTAGAAAGCAAACTTAAAGAAACTCTTTGAATATTTATTTATTCTGTTTGTTATAGCTGAATATAAAGTAGTGATAAAATACTATCCAAAAAGAGTGTGTGACACTATCATTTGTAATTTGTAAAACACAATGTTACAGAATAATAAATCATAATGTGTTTCAAATATGAAAATGTAAGGAAATGTGTTTATTTATTACTTTACAGAAAAAAATTAAACATGGAATAGTATGGATTTAAAATTTTATTTATTATATTAACTATTCAGTATGTTTAACTGTAATTGTTGTAATTACCATTTTACATAATTTGTAAAACCATGAAATATTATTCACAATTTTTCAATAAAATATCTATCGATACTTTAGCAATCATGTAATAATAATCAATTATTTTACCTGGAGAGTTTGACATTAAAAACTATCAGATGTGATAAGAAACATTATAAAGATCAATATGTTATGGTATCACAAATCTGATTTTGCAATAAGAAATCTATAATCTCTAAAATACTACAATTCAAACCAAAAACATTTATTCAACTTTTAAGCAATAACCTAGATATTTTAACAGGCGTGAATGGATTTTGATTCAATGTAATATTTGTTGGGTATATGAATAAATTTATGCAAAATATAGTGCTTATAAAATGAAAGTTATAAGCATATCTTGCGGTGAGGAGGGGACTGCACAACATTACTACTTTCACTGTCAACTTACAATACCTTACCATTTAAGAAACCCTAACCCTAAACCAGCAACTTGGCTGAACAATATAATAATTAGAAAGCCCCTACGGCTCAAATTAAAGCGCATCTATGCCTTCCTTCAAGATTTATCAAATTCAACAAACTAAATTCTTTCTCTATCTTTTCTTAATTTTTTCTCCCCTCCTACATGGTGAATACTGGTCATGTCTGATGCTACAGTATTCCACGGAAGTGCTCTCGGGAAGCAATCATCCTGCGCATGATGTTGCTATTAACCAACATTGTTCATAGGGTGTTTGGGCTTGATATAAAGACTGCAAGAACATTGTATAAAGACTGTGTGAAATTTGTACATTACCTGTATGAACTTAGTAAACAAACTACCACTCGGCTGCGGTCCTCTTCAGTTTCATGCAAATTTGCCGCCTTTTGTCGCGGGAGAGCTCTGCTCTGGCAACCTTTGTAATTTTTTTCCTCTTTTTTTTTTTGTTATTTGCTTATACAATAAACAACGGGGGAGGCTTAACCTTTGGAGACGGGCTCTTTTGAATCTCCACAGTGGCTTTGGAGCCCCTCTCTAAAGGTTAAAAACGCTCAAAACCGCTGCATAGCGGTCAGCGGCCTCCTTCCGTCTTCGAATCTTAGGATCTTAGAAAAGCATATCTTTTTAAGTTACACATTAATAATATATATATATATAAATTATATAGTATATATGATAATTTCTAAGAATAACGATCAAACACTAAGAAATAAGACATGAATTAACGAAAAGAATTATTTATGCAAATAAAGCCTTATATAAAGAAAAAAATATTGAAAAAAATAATAACTATAGTAATATATCTACGAATTTTCCAAACATACTGTCATATCTTTACCAAAGACAGTTACAGCAGCATGGTAATAAAAAATAAATTCTTTCTGAGGCATTCACATACGGGATCATATAAAATCACTACCATTTCCCACAAACTCATAGATTTCAACAATCAATTAAAAGACATGGGTAATGCGAAAATATAAAATGTAAACGGTAAGAAACCAAAAAATTACCAATTCTCTTCCATTTGTATTTCAATTCACATGAAGTATGAAAATTTAAGAATATTACACACGATGCAATATTAATGATGCGATTACACGATGCAATTACGATGCGATTATACGATATAATTATACGATGCAATATTATTAAGAGACAATAAGAATAAACGTTTTAAACAGTTGACAATATTGATAGATGAATAAAAACAAACATTTAGATTGATCATCATCTATATATTAATAGGCAAGCATAAAATTTGTAGTCCCTTTTTAATATATTAATTATGGGAGTAGAGGGTTGAAAATGGTATCATTCGAAAGGTATGGTTAGCCGGAAGGTGCGAATACAAATATTATTTTCTTACGATGTCAAGAAGGTATTTAAAAATACTTTTATTTTTTATGCATTTTCCCCCATTTTTCCCTTTCATACACGTATTCCTTTACATTAAAAAATACCTAAAAGTGGAAAGTTGTTAAATCTGGCAATTTCATAAAACTCAAATAAAACCATAGACACATAGTAATTTGTATAGCATCCTTATACGCAAGCGAAATGATGACGTCACTGGCCGTCCGTGGAACCACGAAAAAGATTTCCTAAGGATTTGATTTATGATAAATCATTTTTTTTATTTTCTAATTTATTTATGATCTAATTTCTTTCTTTTTTGTTTCATGATTTATATCAGCTGTAATTTAAAGAGATATTATCCGTACGATAAATTTCATGTTTGTGTATTAATATGTAAATAATATATATTATTTAATTTTTGAAACTTCAAATGTTCTTTGTTATTTGTCTTTTGGCAACAAAAAGTGACTTTATTTATTTATTTAAATATTGGGTTCTTTTATCGTTTGAAATTGACTATTTTTTTTTTTTTTTAAGTGCATTTATTGCTAGCTTTTGCGGGTATAAGAAGCAAGTACGGAAAAACTTTTACGGAAAAACTTTTGATTTCCGGTTTTCGATGAAATTACACGTTTTAAGATTTCCTTGCATTTCAATTAACTGAAATTGATTACTGATTTTTATTTTAAAAATAGTGGATTTATTATTCTTTCCTTTGCATATATAAGTAGAAAATATAAGATTCAGAAAAATTTTAGATTTTTCTGTTTTCGATAAAAATACACGTTTTGAAATTTCCCGAACTCAATTCGACCATTTTTGCAAAATATCTTTCTTTTTGAGTTCAAACTCTCTACTTTATGAACCAATCGAATTAATTTAACAGAATTTGATATTTGGTTTGACCTTGGTTTGACATGGTACCGATTAGCTTTTGGGCTGTATTACCCAACAAGGGGCGTTTTCACGTAGCGATTTTCTCCCATTTTAGGAAAAACTAACATCTACAGAGAGAAATAGTTATATTAAGTAAAACTCTGTTGATTCAGCGGCAAACAATTGCCGCAGCTGTGTTGCAATTTAATTGCGTTTAGGACAAGGCAATAACTTTGCTTTGCCTTGCTTTGCAAAAAAATGGTCGAGTTTCGACCACTGGGAGATACTAGTTAAATATAATTACAATTAAAAAGCAAAAAATTTAATTCTTCATTAAAAAAAAAAAAAAAAAAAAAAGTAGAAACGTGCATTGGGGGTATTGCGAAAAATTGTAAAAAAAAAAAAAAAAAACAGATTTTTGTATAGTTCTTTAAAGTCAGGATGCGATAAGCGGCCACACACCGAATGTTACATGTATATACATGAATTAAGACCATTTGAAAAAGTCATAACATATTTTTTCCGAGCAATAGGAATTCATAAGACGTTCGAGAAATTAAAAGGTTTCACAATGATCAGGAAACATTTGGTATCTCATTCATAAATTACACAATTTCGTTTTTGATATCGTTTTTAAAATATGGAAAAAATGGCATTAAAAATTAAATTTTGGAATTCGTTCAAAATTTAAAAATGCATTAGTTATTCTCGTTTCTTTTTTTTTTTTTTTTTTTTTTTTTTAGTACAGGATAGTGATATGTATAAATAAAAAAGAATCTCCATTATTTTTATTTTTTAGTTCCTTTTTAATACATCCATCATGTTTTATTTTAATGATATAAAACCCAGTAAACAAATTCTGTGAGTGAACGCATTGAATAACAGAATAATACTATGAAATACTCAATAATAAAAATAAAAATAAAAACATTTTGGATATTTTTTTTTTTTTTAGATATCCATACTTACACTTTGTAGCACGCCTGTTCAACGCACATGTAACCCAAGTTAGACGAGGAAATGCATTTCATTATATTCCTAATATTTATTTAAAGATTAATTTTTATTCACAGAAATGTTATTAAATTACTTATTTAAACAAATTTATATAAAAGGAACATTTAAAAAAAAGGTTTCACAATGATCAGGAAACCTTTAGTATCTGATTCATAAGTTACACATTTTCGCTTTTGATTTCGTTTTTAAAATATGGAAAAATGGTATAAAAATTAAATTTTAGAAATCGTTCAATATTTAAAAATGCATTAGTTATTGTTTTTTCTTTGATTTTTTTTAGTACATGACAGTGATATGTATAAGTAAAAAGAATGTTCATCATTTTTTTTTAGTTCCTTTTTAATAAATCCGGTAATTTTTTCTTTTTTAAAAATCATTTATTGCTGTTTCAACGAATCTTGGTTTTGGAATTTATTTCGTAATATTTATCATATCCATTTTAGAACGCTTTATATATATATATATATATAATGGAAGATACGATCAAAATTAAGCTTTTAAATCAGTTCTACATTTAAAAAATTTATTATTATTATTATTATTATTATTTATTTATTTATTAATTTTGTGTTTATGAATCAGGTATTTTGTATATTTAAAATATGCTATTTGTACGATTTTTTGTTTAATGGTGCATCTTATATATTTTAACTGTTTCTTCTTCTCTTTTTTTCCCTTGTTTCATAAAAAGTAAAAGAAAGAGATCAGAACACATTATCGTTTAAGCTTTAATCTGTTTTACAATTAATTTTTCTTATACTTACGTAAGTTATGCAATTTATTCCATGAAATTGTTTTCTTCCCTATTTTTTAAAGGAATTACAATTCTGAAATCGGTTTCATGTTTATACACTACCTACCAATAAGTATTTGGACACTTTCGAATTCAGGCATTTTGTTAAATATCTTGAAAAGTTCTTTTGGAATCATCTTGAAACTTTGGTAGCGTAAAGAACACGTTATACCTCATATATTTCAGTAAAAGTTGCGTCTTGATAAGGTAAGGGGACTAGTAAAAATATTATTTGTGCAGTTGCATTTTTACTCTTGATTAACAACACAGCTTGAGGTTGGATGTCACTCTGGCTATGATGTCTTAAATAAAGATATGTATTATTATTTTAAGTTAGAATGTCAACCTGAGTCTGGAGTCAACCTGAACTTTAGGTCATTGTTATAGGGTTAACCTAGGTCAGGAGTACAGACGAATTGCTAACTTTTGATGAAAATTAAAAAAATCAGAAGCGGGATCCTAAGTGCGTATCTTAAAAACTGCTCTAACGTTTTTCTTCAAAATTGCTATATAAAAAAACTTTTTTGATGCCCTTTAGTATGTATTAGCTACCTCCGGAAAATTGACAGCTATATGTCCTGTATAAATAGGCAAATTTATTCCGTAAAAAAAAAAAAAAAAAAAAAAAAAAAATATTTGCTACTAGAAGTTTTCTGTAGGCAGAAGGCATTCGTAAGATACAGAAATGGTATGTTGACAGAAATTGTCCGTAAGAGAACAAAACAGAAAATTTCACTACACAGATGGCTGTTATTGTAATGAGCGACTTCACTGTAAATACAAGTGTCTGAAATTCAGACACAATTGTGTCTAAAATGGGTGTTCAATTTTAAGATACTAAAAAGTGTCTTATTTATTTCAGACACTTGAAGTATCTTAAAAGGCACATCGTTTCACACTCGAAGTGTCTGAAATTCCGCCATCTTTGATCCTGTCTACAGTGAATATTTTTCATAAATAAATAAATAAAAAGATGCGTTTTATACTGTATACCTGTGAAAAATAGATTTTAGAATCTCCTAGAGCATTAATATATATATATATATATATAGCATTAATAATTTTTACAAAAAAATTCCCCGTTGCCCGCGACGGGTATCGAACTGACAATCAACGGATTGAAAGTCGAGCGTCTTCCCAATCAATTCATCGGTACTAACGCTGTACGTTTCTTCTATAATGCAATATATTCTAGTATCCGTAAAACAAATTGAAGTTTTATGTCTTTGTAATAAAACTGTCCATAAGAAGTAAAGCTTAATACACATTATATCTTGAATTCCATGTGTAGAGGTTTAGAGTTTTATTTATTTATTTATTTATTTATTTTTTTTCGTAAAATGCGTAATAAATATGAAACAATAGTAGACTATGGATTTCAAACGATTTTTTTTCTTTTTTTCTTTTTTCTTTTTTTTTTTTTTTTTAACTGGTATTTGCAAGAAAACAAACTATATACATGAAACCAAAAAAATTGCTCTTTTACATTTTGAAGTGTAGGGAAACATTGAATAATTTTTAAAACGCGGAAAAAAATCAATTATGCACAAATTGTTTAAGAATGTTTCGTTACGAATTCGCTTTCATAGCTACAAGTTACATGCTTCGTTTTTCTTAATATTTTTTTCTTTTATTACACGTGAGAACTTTAAATAAAAATTAACTTTCTTTTTTAATTTTTAACAGAATAAGTTCCGCGTCTAAGTATTTTAAATAAGTTAACTAATTATATTATATAAAATATTATCAAATTTATTTGTTTAAAAAATTTTAAAACAGGATATGCATGCTGCTTAAAGTAGATTCCATATAGAAAATTTGTTAAGTAATACAAATGTCTGAATTTCTAAGTGTCTGAAATTTGTAATGTCTGAATTTTTAAGTGCAAAAATTGTAAAATGTCTGAAATTTTATGTGTCTAAACTGTAATATATCTTAATTTCAGACATATCAATCTTATTCAGACACTTATATTAGCTCATTTATAAAAAAGACACTTACGTGTCTTAATTTAAGACAGCACATGCGTCTGAAGTTTTGCATGCGTAAATTTTTCAGGCATTTATGTGTCTGAATTGGCATTTCAGGCACATTTCTGTCTGAATTTAAGACGCTTCTATTTACAGTGTTGGTGTTCTATAATACCAAACTTTTTCTATGCACAATAGATGAAAACGTATGTACTCACCAAATAAAATCAGTTTCAGTGGTAACAGATTTTATCTGTGGATAGAAAAAATGTGCCTCTGATAGATTGAGATATAAATTTATCTTAAATTTCTGTAAACAGAAATTTTCTGTAAAAAAGTTATAGTGATTTTTTAATAAAAAAGTGCCACAAAACTAACGTTTAAAAGTAAGTACAAAACTTTGAATAAACATATAAAAGGCAAAAACTCGCAACAATTGTTTCGGGTCGAATGAAAACACGATATTTCGTCAGGCGAACAAAGTAGGCACGATTGTTGCAATGCAATCGGCTCTTGCATTTCATGGTGTTTATTGAAAGTTTTGTATTTGTTACAGCTTTTTTTGTTTCTCTTGCAGCTTCTTTTACATTATAGGCGTCGCAAGTGAGTTTCTTAAAAAACGGTTCTACGGATTTTGTTTAATTCTCCATATCAACTCTTTTTTAGAAGTTCTTTCAAATGCAATTGATGGTTTCCGGTAAAAAGATGAGTTTGTCTAATATTGGGGAAAACGACAAGTGATGTCAACAGTCATTCTCTAAAAAATGTCTCTAACGATTTTCTTCAAATTCGCTGTATAAATCCATTTTCAGATGTCTTTTTCCATGTATCACTTTGTTATTGCAGGGAAATTCATAGGTGTCCTGTTTTTAGGTCTTGGAAATAGGCATTTCAAAAAAGGTTCTATCGATTTCCTTTAAACTTGATGTATAAACTTTATTTTATACGTTTTGCGATAAGTATTAATTTGTTTACTACATAAAAACGGTTAGGCGTTTGAGTGGTTAGATCAATTTCGTACCTTTTAACCGTCATACTATCTGCAAAAAGTCTTTATACTATGTGTAGTAGGGTGTAATGGAAATTGTGTGGTTGTCGCACAAAGATTGTTTTGCTGATACAAAGGACTACACATTTTTTGTTATTAGTTTTGCACTTTTGTGTTTATCACTATATTGTTTTTTTTTTTTCTTTTCTATTAAATTTCCATGTTTTTATTAACTTCGATTCTTGTTTGTTTGTTTGTTTGTTTGTCTCGTACAAATCTTGCAATCTATTTTTAACTAACTTCCCTACTAGCTAGACATTTGAAACTTTCACAGTAACTCAGAACCCGGTCACAACACAATACTTCGAAGTCCGATTTTTGAATTTTCGAATAGTTTTCTTTTAATTAAAATATGAAAATAAAATAATAAGCTCTTAATAGCAATAAAATAGCCATTAAAATATTAGCTATAATTTAATTGTTGCCAAAAAAAAAAAAAAATACGCGTTCATTTTCTTTTGACATAAAAATAAATATATTTAATTCAACGTGAACGTTAAAAAAAGTATAAAAAGTTAAATTATGCACCTCACAAAAATTGACGTCATTATCACTTTAAAACTTTTATACACATTGATAAATGCTAATGTAGTTCACGATGCTAATATACGTTGTTATAAAAGGAGTAATATTTTATTTTTAAAACCAACTTTTTTTCCCACTTTTATTTTTATTTCACTGAACTGAGTTCACGTGCTTAAATATTATTTTTTATCCTCGCGTATTTTATTAATGATTCATCAGAAAATATAAAAACATGGTATATAAAAGGACTTTTTTTTTTTTTTATCTTATAATTGTTTTTAGAATCAATTGCATGTTAAAGCAATACGTCAATGCTACCGAAGGCTGTATGCCCCCAGTTCTGTTGAGAACCTACGCAGACGCAGCCCGACTAGTTGGATAATAGTTATCAATATTTTCTGTCTATTGTGACAAATCAATGCATTAGCTAATTAAGTTCCTCTCCATTAATATACCTGAAGAGAAATAGCATTGAATGCGGTGAGTAGTTTGAAGGGTTATGCTTCTTTCAAGTAGTCTGCGAAGAAAAAGTGATTCTGTGCTTGGTCTAGTGGAATTTTTTTCTGAGTCTCACTCTATTTACTTGTTTGTTTGTTTGTTTTCTTTTGACGATGTTCCAGATAATTTATTTATTTATTTATTTGTACTGGTGAATTTTAATAAATATTTATTGTACAAAAATGTATATATATATATTTTTTTTATGTCAGCAGTCTTATTTAGAATATTAAATATAAATATTTTAATATCTCTTACGCATAATTTGAATAGCAGCAAGTTGCAGAATAAATATTATTGCTACGAGATTCATTAATGAAAATAAAATTTTCTTTTTTCTACCATTATTCTGGAAATATAATTTCTTTTCTGTTACATAAAAGATACTTTAAAAAATATAAATATTTCTGTGCGCAAGAAATGTCAGTATAAAAGGCGGAACTGTTTATCCTTGTAGAACATTCGATTCGATTTTTTGAGTACATTTCACAGATAAAAAAAGTTTTTTGTTTTTCAAGCATTTTTCTAAATAAATTTGCGACCTTTTTTTTTTTTTTTTTTTTTTTACACTAATTAAAAATGCAAATGATATAACGTTTAGTTAATTATTTTTAAAATTCCAAAAATTTTTGAATTTACATACAACTTAATCATCATTGTTATAAGTTAAAAGTTTGAATCCGGTAACTTTAAATAAAATTTAATAATAAACGAAATACAAATATATATATATATATATATATATATATATATATATATATACATATATATATATATACAATTTGACAATAAAATGCATTAAAAATTTTCTTTACATTAATACAAATCCGAAGTATAATACTTCAAGGAGATTTCCATTCGCTCTTGGATTTCACATCTTTAATATTTGAAATATTTAATTACAAATATTGTAATATTACTTGCACATAAAATATATTATTCAATAAATATACTATGGGAGTTATTAGCAAACATTTAAGTGTTAAATTAATGCGACAAATATATATAGCTGCACCTGGAATTGTGTACCGTCCTGCTGTTAATTACACTAGTTTATCTTGCATTGTATTAGCAATTTTGTCCTGTCACAATAGAGGTCTAATTCTGTTTTAGAATGTAATTATTTTTGAGTTATTAGACATAAGTATTTGCTTCTATTAGCTTTAAATATTAAAATGAATTAAACTTTCTGATGTGTACTTTAAACGTATTCATAAGGGGGAAACTATATTGGTAGAAATACTTTTTAATTTCCTTAAAAAAAAAGATATATATATATATATATATATATATATATATATTAAAAAAAAAAAAGATATACTTATAAATTAATCAAAAAACAAAATCAATGAAATATTTAAAACTACAAAACAGTCAAAATGCTTACACAAAAACAAAAATTGTTTTATTGAAGCAGCGAAAATTTTGTTACCCTCTGACCGCCTTAGAAAAGAGCAGAATTGTAATTTTTTTTCCTCTGTACTAAAATAATGCTTATTCCAACACCAAATAAAAAATATGTATATGTATATGGAGATAAGCATTATGACCTATTTCTTTAAAAAATAAACTAAAAATGCATTATCATATGATTTCTAATAAAAAGTGTATTGTGAAAAAACAACAGCTCAGTTTGATCGGATGCATCTGTCAGTGGTAGTCAGGTGGCTAATCAACCAATTTATTTTTGTTATTGATATAACCTCTGCAAATATTGTGTTAACTAATAGCAAATCATTATAATCTTTTTCTAATCAAACAATTTTATTTATTCAAATAATTTTGCTTATTCAAATAATTTTGCTTAAGTTTGTTTATTCAAATAGCACTTGTGTGCAACATATTGTGTAACAACAACTTGTGCAGCAAATAACATTGTGCATCAATAAAATCGTTTAATTGACTTAAACAAAAAAGTTTTAGTATATCGCTCGCTCATTGTTTGTTTCAATAGAGATGTATAGAGACTTAGCTTATTGGACTACTCACTAACAGTAAGTCTTCTTTCTGAATCGAGTCAAATTAATTTCATTAACTGTGCCCAATTATTGTTAAAATGGCAAAATAAATCTAAAAATCAATTTAAATAATTTTGATTTTCACAAAAATAAATAAATGAATAAAATTTAAAATAATAATAATAATAATAATAATAATAAAATAAATAAAAATAAAAATATGGAGTAGCTGATGACTGTTTAAAAAATATAGTTATAATAAATATTTGATGCATAAATATTATCGAAATTAGCTAACACTGATAAAAATCAGGAAAATAATACTTCAAAGAGATAACTCATATATAGGTAACTCATACTCAAAGATACTTATATTTTACACACACATATATATACACATATATATGTCTATATATATGTAGAGGTCAAACATAATTCACTTAAAGTATTACCTATTGAGATTAAATAGCTCCAGAAATATTTCTTTATGAAGTGTTATTTAAACGTTAAAATAATGCACTTAATGTACACTTTGAATTTTACTGCATCCAGTTCTTCATCATAATAATTTCTCTTCTATTAAGTTAATAACTTTGTATGCCATAGAATACGTCTAATTGTGCTTTACAATGCACTCATTTAATAATTTATTGAATTAAGCACACCACATCCAATAAAGCTTTGATTAGATTTTAACTTTTAAAGGTACAGCGATGAAGATCTGCACCGTATTTTTAAAACACATATATCTTTATGTAGCAAACTTTTCAAAGCGTTTTTTTTTTTTTTTTTTTTTTTTTCCAATTCCTACTATTAGTTCACGCTCTCCTTATATATATCTTGTACACAAATCTTGCAATCGATTTTTAACTAACTTCCCGACTAGCTAGAAATTTGAAACTTTTAGGATTGCTCAGAACACGGTGATAACACAACACTTCGAAGTCCGATATTCGAATTTTTTATTAGTTTACTTATAATTAATAAAAATATGTAAATAATAACATCCTAATAGCGTTAAAATAGCCATTAAAATATTAGCTATGATTTAATTGTTGCCAAAAAAAAAAAAAAAAAAATACGAGTTAATTTTCTTTCGACATAAATAATAATAATAATAATAATAATAATAATAATAATTTAACGAGAATATTAAAAAACTATAAAAAGTTAAATTATGCATTTCACAAAAATCGACATCATTGTCACTTTAAAAATTTTATGCACATGATTCATCAGAAACTTTAAAACATGGTATATAAAAAGTTTTTTTTTATCTTATAATTATTTTTCTTTCATTTTGCATAAATTTTGCATAATTATTTTTCTTTCATTCGTTTTTCATTTCCAAATTCAAAATTATAAAAAAAAAAAAAAAAAAAAACTTTTTCGATAGTGTTTGTAAGAAGGAATTGACTTTAAAAATTTTTCTTTTATATCACTTTTTTTTTTTTTTTTCACCAAAGCTATTTTTTCGTTTCCGAACGCAACTAGAATCTTTGGCCGTTTATTTCTTTATCTGTCACAATTTTCATTGTTGGAGCGTTATATGAGTACAATTTCATTTCGGCGGATATTACGAATTACTATTATTTATATAATAAGTAATAAAAGCATACAGGAAAAATTGTTTGTAACGAATAATATTTATATTCTTGCATATGCTGATAAATTTATGAAAGAAAAATGCAGCTTTTTTGTGATGTAAAAATGCATGAATACGCAAAATTTGTACTACATAAGTTCATTAATCCTAAACGGAATCCTATGATTTGTTTTCTTTTATAATTATCATTATTAAATACACTCATTTCCCGATTGATTTCAAATTTTATTTATTAAAAATAAAAATTCCTGCATTTAAGGTTTAACGGCCCTCTTCACTTACCGTCGCCGGAAGCCCGAGCCAATGATATTCTATGGGGAAATTTTCTTTACAAATAACTTATTAACTAATACATGTTCTTGAATTTTGTTTTCACATTCAGAAAATTCCCGACTGTTAAATTGACGGACCTTTTTTAAAAGTGTATTTTTTAAATTTTTAATAATTTATTTTGAAATTGCAAAATGAAAAAATTAACATATTGAAAATTCGTATTTTGAAGCTTCAAAATAAAATATAAAGAATTAAAAAAAGGACCGTCAATTAAACAGCTGGGAATTTCCAGAATGTGAAAACAGAATTTAAAAATATGTATTAGTTAATATGTTATTCGTAAAGAAAAATTTCCCATAGAATAACATTAGCTTCGGCTTCCGGCGGCGGTGAGTGAAGGAGAAAAATCCCTTAAGGAGAAAAATAAAGGTTAAATGTAATGGTCAAATTATCTTGAATTTCTACAAAATGTAATATAGGTGAAAAAAGTTAATGCTTTTGCTTATGCAGTTTTATAAAAACTATATGGAAGATTGTACACTGTATCGGTAAATCTGATGAAAAGGTTTAACTTATTGAACTGATATTACTATGATACATTGATACTACATAAATATACAAAAACGCAAAATAGTGAAACACTTTTTGGAGGCATAAATTTATTTTATTTAAAATAGTTTTAATCTTTAGTTGCATAAAATTTTCTTCTTTTGTAAAATTAATATTACCGAGGATTACATGCACTGATATTTTTCACTTACCGTAAAGCATAAAATGCAAAAATTGTTTCCTGCAAATAACTTTTAATAATACTGAAAGATATATTAAATTTATTAGTGCATAAGTATTTTTGAATTTATATGAAAAAACACAATTCATAACATTTATAATATTAACAATAATATTTTGAATATGTTTAAGAATAAATATAAAGCACGATTTGGCCATTATAACACTTTATTCTAACATAGCAGTTGGTCAAAATCTTCATGAAATCTAAAAAGAGCTGAATAATAGTGCCACTTATATACGCAACTGTACTATACACTAAGATTTTATCATCATATTTTTTCAAAAAAGTAAATCTAACACATAATATTTGGTGTATTTATACGCAATAAAAGCTTCATTTAAGCCTTCCCATAAATAGAAAAATAGCACAATCAGCTTTCGACCACAATACTCACCAATTAAGAGTTTTTTTAACAGCCATCTTACGTTTCAAGTTTAGTATATTTGTACGCTATATAGTTTGAAATATAGTATTCCCGTATATTGGAATAATTGCTATTTAGCAGCCCAACCTAACGTCCAATATTTAAGCAAATTAAATTAGTATAATTTTTGATAATACCTATTACGCATATAAAGATTGTTGTATTTATACACTATAGAAAATGAGATTTAGCATTTCCGTACATGGAGAAATCTGCAACATGGCAGACTCACTTGTCTGCTTTGCATCAAAATTTAATCAGCATAGTTTTTTATTTATCATAACGCATAATAAATAGTTCATGCACTCTAAAGTAGCTTATATATAGTATTTTTATTAAAGAAAAATATTGTAGCAAAACAATTCCACATTTTGAACAAAATGCTAATAAATCCTAGATTATTTCAAATTTGAACTAAATATGTGTTATGGAATTATCTGTCTTTTAGTTTTTAATTTAGAGCTTTCACGATATTTTTAACAGAATTACACACATACACAAACACACACCATCTCAAAGGCGTTCGAAGCACTTTCAGGTTGGTTGGTTGGTTGGATTTAGCGTCGCACTAGTACTGCGCAATGGGCAATTGGACACAGTCTGAGACTCACCCCTAAAGATCGACCGGAGACATGGCATCACAATTTTGATCCTCCACGGAGGGGACAAAACGCTTTCAGGACAATTAAAACGTAGAAAAGCGTCAAAAACTAAATATTGAAACTTTTTACGAATATAATACATTGCTTTTATGACTAAAATTATAGCCATTCGTAATTATTCCTTTAAATGAAGAGGAAAACTAGTATGCTGTAGCCATCATAAAAATTTCTTCTATATTTTCTTTTACAAATTCCCACAATGCAAATTATTTGTTATTTTTTTATCCAATATGAAAGCAGAGACGATTTTCATCTCAGAGAAGTGTTGCACTAAATGTCCAACTGAAGTGAATTTTTACCGTACAACTGACATCCTTGTTGTTATCTGGAAAAATTGCAGTATAGAAGCATCAACTTTCGGCGTGTATGCACCCAATTTAATCACCATAATGACCTTTCCATATATTTAGTTTTGCTTGATTATACGCAATAGAACCTGAGATACAGCTTGCTCTTAAATTACGGAAATTGCTGTATAGCAGCGCCATTTGTTGAAAGATTGGCACCAAACGTTGAAATAAATTAATTTATGTCAAGATGCATCTACACATAAATTTACATGCAGTTATGTGATTAGTTCCTGAGATATAGCCTTCCTTGAACTTGCGGAAATCGCTGTATAGCATCGCCACCTCTTAGGCGATTAACACCAAAATTTGGTAGGCACTTACTTATGTCATGTTGAATCTGCCTATAAATTTATATGCCCTTTCGTGCTATAATTCCAGAAATATATCATTTCCTAAAATTCTGATATCGCTGTAGAACAGCGCCATCTGTTGAATGTTTGGCACTAAAATTTGAAAGATACTGAGTTATGTCAAGGTACATATGCATATAAATTTATATGCAATTCTCTGCAGTAGTTCACAAGATACTGTCTACACAAAGTTTTTGTCACACACAGAGAGACAGACGGACAAATACACAGACAGACATTTTCTAAAAATGCTCAAATCGTATCCTGGACTTCTTGAAACGTACAAATCCACCGAAAACTGAAAGTCGAAAATTTTTAATAATTCAATACTTTCTTCTATTGAATGTAGAAGAAAGGGAAAAGAAAAAAAAAAAAATAACTTACAAGATTTTCTTTATAATTTTTGTAAAAAAATATTTAACTAAACAAATATTTTTCAATGTAATGAATGTTCATTGATACAATATGCGAATTTTTAAAATGAGTTAAATTTAATTATTTTAGCTACTTATTTAATTAGTTTTATATTATTTTAAACCGAATATATAATAATGCAAATTTCAGAAATTTTATGCTTATAGCTGCTTGGGCAAGATCCAAAGCTTTGTCATTCTCTGGTATACATAAATAACATGTCATTTTCTAACAATGCAAAATTGATTGCACTAGTATTTCTCTTACATAAGAAAGCTTGAATTCAACTGTTTTCTTTTTGTGTATTAAGCATTTTTAAATGCTTTAGGAACGCCATTGGGTAGATTTTAAATAAATTAAAACAACAAGAAAGTTCTATTATCTGATAACGAAAATAATAATAATAATAATAATATTTATTATTATTATTATTATTATTATTATTATATTCATAGCATCCTATATTATATTGTATTGAACTCTCTATTCTAATCACGATAATCATGTTTGTTTTCGATAATATTTAATGAGATAAATATTTTTTTACATTTCATAACCATTCATAAATATGGAAATCTGTGAGCAACTAAATAAGCAATTAATTTTTTGTCAAATCCACAAATTGTTTCTCTAACAAGAGGTTTATTTGTTTTGTACGAGTTGCCAACCACTTTCTGGTAAAAGATATAAACAACAAAACTGAATTAGAATTTTTAATGTATCCTTTTTAAATGGAAAGACGAAATTCAATTAATTATTTACTATAAAATATTTGATGCAATTAAAAAAGGTAGAATATAGCTATTATTTTAAGACTTTTGTGCACGAAGAGAAACGGAAAGGTATCATGTTTTAATAGTAAATAACAAATCGAAAGAAATATTATTTCGGAAATTCAGCACGTAATTGTCTATTGAATTATTTTTACTCAGGTGAAACTAAAATAAATTATATTTTAATCACATTAAAAACTGAGACAGATAATATACATTAAAAAAATACACTTTAAAATATTAAAAACACAAAAACATAAATTTAAACGTTTCGAGCCTATTACAGGCTCCTCATTAGTAAAAACATCAAGTGCAAATGATGAGATGAACAACAGACTTTATGTGAGTACAACGTATTCATCAGGAACTGCGCATGCCTCATTAAGTGGAGAAAAATGTTGATTTGTGTACCAGCCCTCCAGGAAAATTCTTGAGTGATAATTTAAACAATTAGAAACGATTATTTTAGTATTGTTAAAATCAGGTAAATGGTCAGTTTCTATGGCATGTTGTACTATTTTTGAATGTATATCACGGTTTTTGAAATTTGTTTTATGTTCCTTAATTCGAGTATGAAGAGAACGGCCAGTTTGAATGTATATTTTTAATGTATATTATCTATCTCAGTTTTTAATGTGATTAAAATATAATTTTACTACGAGACGTAATGATTTTTAAATATTTTAAAATAAATTAGTATTATAAAATAATTTTTTCTTGAACTTTGGTTGAAAAAATAATGCAATGCTAAACTAATTCTGCTATGTTTATATAAATATTACTGAAATCAACAGTTGAGTTCAGAGAGTTAAAATGCCACTGTAGCTGCGCAGTGAGTATTTCGCGATTGTCTGGTAATGATTCCTGATCCGAAGACATACCGTCACAATTCTGATCATTTGTGGAGTGTAGTGCTACTTTCATGACGTATTTCACGTGCATTAATATTCACGATAGTCATCGGACGACTCATGTATCGACCTCGCAATCTTCCAATTATTGGTTGGTATGGTTTTAACGTCGCACTAATACTGTGCAATGTGTGATTGGTGACGGTGTGGGAGGCACACCTAAGAATGGTTTGGAGAGATGCCATCACAATTTTTCATCCTCCGTGGAGTGGATGGTTCCTCCTCTTCAGTGACCCCCTGAGATATAATTAGGACACTGCAGCCACGACAGATTTTACATGCACCAGTCACCAATAGTATACACGACTGTCTTTGCCCGGCTCGAGTAATCGAGCCAGCAATCTTCCAATTACGAGCTCGACGCTCTACCGACTAAGCTAGTTCGGACTTAACTGACATTTATTTTACGTATCACCTAAACATAAAATGTTATAGACTGTCCTTCGAAAATAATATTGAAAAATTAAATATCTTACAAATTTTATGATGACAAAGTACTAAATCCCCTTTCTATATTAAATTAATATAAAACAATCTAATATTAATATATATATATATATATATATATATATATGTATATATATATCAATAGAAACGTTGTTAGTAATTCTAATAAAGTAATTTAAACTAAAAGTAATCTACAATTAATTATATTTTCGTCCAGCATAAAAATAAACAATGAACTTTTTTCTGATTTATTATTTACTTGTATGTAATGGCCAAATAAAGATAAAATTTAGGCACTTCATTTTATTTTTAATGATTAAATATTACGTCTAATATAATTTCAGTTACAATTTAAAAATTTATTAGACACGTTCCCTATTCAAAATTTTTAATGTTTCAGGAAAATATTGCTTATCAATTTAATGTTAGAATATTTCCAAATATGAATCTAAAGAATTTTCATGAGGTAGACTTAACACTCATGATCTTCCTTATAGAAAATTACAACGAAACTTCACACCTTTATAAAATAAAACAGACATATTTTATGTAATTTATATCAAATTTTACACTCAAGATTTTTTTCCGTTCAGAAATTAATAATAATAAGTGACATTTTATTAAATAATAATTGAATTTAAAGCTCAAAATGTCAAAATCTCTTAGAAACTTTTCATGACATGTTAATTATACAATTCAGATTTTTAGAGAGCATTTGCTGTGCAATATACAATACATGACTTAAAATTTTAAGTTAAATGTCTTTATCTGGAATATCATTATTTTAATTTAATTTTAATTTATTTTTTCACTTTCTCGCTTTTAAACTATCTTATTTAAAAATATTATATTAATATCATAGATAAATCTTTATAATATCACGAACTGTCTTTTTTTTTTTTTTTTTTTTTTTTTTTTTCATTGCATGTATATTGTATAATTAAAATATTTTTCTACTATCAGAAATAAAATTTTCAAAAAAGTTGTACCCTTAGAAGTATCTTTGAAACATTTCAGTTTTGAATATTCTGCAGGTATTATATACACTGAGAAAAAAAATATACCGCCTTCATCTAGAATGAATAAATGATCATTTTTTAAATCCTTAAACTAAAAGTGTAGATTTCCGAGCTATGCACATAAGGCACGACAATAAACCAAATAGACGAAATGGTCGAGAATTTCTAATCTGCACATTTCTAGATGGTGAAACAATATTCTGAATATTCCTAATCTTTTGTATTAAGATAAATTCTCGCTTGATTTTCTAGAATTGGGTCATAAATCAAGATTATAGCTGCTGAAACCCGCCTCTTGTAATCCCATTTATTTGGCGATATTTTCAATTAGGTTTGTCCTCGATAGTACAGGAAAATGCTCAAGAATGCTTATAGAGGTCTCTAGAATTCGCTTTCGAAGGGGACTAGAAAAATTTGTATAGGCAATTTATAAGGATAACATGGAACTATTTTTTCTAGAGCCACAATTTAGATTCTAGATGCCAGTTATAGAATTTTTTCTCAGTGTATTGGCGTGCCTTATACTCATAGCTCGGAAATATATAGTTCTAGTTTAGGGATTTAGAAAAGAACCTCCTATTCGTTCTAGATGAAAGCGGTATATATATATTTCCTCAGTGTAAGTTTTGCTGATTTTAAAGTCCAGCTTAATTATTGGATAATTTTTTTCATATAAATTTTAAGAGAACCCAGGAGAAGACA
Organism: Salticus scenicus; assembly: GCA_963930645.1. Taxonomy (NCBI): domain Eukaryota; kingdom Metazoa; phylum Arthropoda; class Arachnida; order Araneae; family Salticidae; genus Salticus; species Salticus scenicus. The sequence continues at coordinate 348,949,517 of OZ005650.1, read as the reverse complement.
TTAAGCAATATACAATAATCAAAGAAAAATGTATTTTTCTAAAATTGTAAAAGAAAAATTGCAAACGTCACTTTAGATTATATGTATAATACTTAATTTCAAATTTCAAATGTCTTTCAAAACATTTGCATTTAAATTAGAGAAGAAAGTTGCTTGTTTGTTAGAGTTGAAAATTTGGAATAATCTACGTTTATAACAGACTCATAAGATATTAAGAAGTTTTAGTATTTAATGCGGTGAGTGTCATGTCAGCCATCGGTGCCTGACAGTGTTAAATATAACATAAAGCCGCGTCAACCACCGGTGGTTGACGGTGTAAAATATGATATGAAAGTAAACAAATTACATTGTTTGATGTAATTACTGAAAATTTATTTAAAATTTACTTAATTTTTATTCATTACAGGATTATATCATTAAGGAATTTTAATGGATTTTATTGAAACACAGTAAACCTAACCCACTTCTAAGAAGCAGGCGTGGCCTGAAGGGGATTTCCTTAAGAACTCGCATGGCGCTCAACGTGTCAACAAAAGTATTAAAACTTTTGAATTTTAATACTTTTTAAAATTTAAATTTGAAGTGGATATTTCACAGTTTGTTCCTTTACGTATCAAAAATGTTAAGTGTTTGTCTTTGAAAACAAATTGAAATGTCAAAAAACGACTTGAGCTGAAACAAAGTTAATCATTTTATCAAGAATATGATTCTCTTGATAAAATAACATTCTTAAAAATAGTAATAAACTTATTATAAATAAAAATTTTGTCAAGTTTTTTTTTTTTTTTTTTTTTTTTTTTTTTTTTTTTAAGATAAGAAGCAAAACTGAAAACGAAAACTAACAATTCGTTTTCAATTTGTAACTAATCTATGCGTTGAGTTTTTTAAAGTAATAAAAAGAGAAATGATTGTATGCAGATATAAAAAATATGTGTTCATTTAATTTTTTTTAATGCAGCCTAGAGATGTTAAAATGGACCCACCAAAAATTTCGCCCATAGAACGCAATGTGTATGAATTTTCTTGGATTTCCTTGTATACGAACCATTCGCTTGATCTCAGCGAAAACTTTAGTGGAGCATCTTTAAACGATACAGATTTAGAATACCGAATTTTGACTTCTGACTGCTATTTGTTCTTGAGATATGTTGATAAAAGACACATAGACGTACAGACAGATACATAGACAAACCGTTAGAAAAATGATTTCTTGTGCTTCAGGCGCCTCAAAAGGTGTAATTATATTATAAAAACAATTTCGTAAATCTGACCCCAAAACAATACTTTCTCTTACATATATATGGGTAATAAAAGAAATTAAATAATATGGTGTGTCACTCACACTACTTTCTCTTACCCTGAAATTTAATACTACTATAAATACAAGTTGGAGATTAAGAGGCAAGATAACGAGAACTGTTATGTAAACCTATGTTAAATAATTCAAATTACGCTTAGATAGAGTTTTAAATGATAATTAGTTCTGCGTGAGGGGGGCAACCGCCCCCCTCAATCCCCCGTTTCATTATTGTACAAAAAACAAGCGATGAATATTTAGCTTAAAACATACTTCATTTACTATATCTCTATGAGGAACTTATTTCAATTCCCGAACCATTTCCAATTTCTCCTGGAAATGGTAAAATATTATTAGTAGAGCACATTCACTAACAACAAATAACGAGTATGTTATGGGCACCACACGACTTTCTTCTATATTTTCCTATACAAATTCACACAGTAAAAATAATTTATTAAAATTATTATTTAAAAAAAAATATCTTCCATGATAATGTACACGGTTTCCATATCAGAGAAGTAAAATAACACAAAATATCTATCTATCTATCTATCTATCTATCTATCTATCTATGTATATATATATATATATATATATATAAGAGTTGAATTTATTCTCAATATTACATTAAAAAAATAATAATAGGTTTTTTTTTTTTTTTTTTTGTTAAAAATAAATATAATCGATAACTTTATTTTAAATTATCGCAGATCGATGGTTCAACCATTCGTTTTAACCCTTTCAGTCGCAGTGTTCCTGCTGATGGAACACCTAATTTTAATTCTCAAGTGCAAAAACTGATCCCGGAAATTTTTTAGAAAACATTTACATTAATAACATAGCAGAAAAGGCCCTTTTTCTGACGGGAAAATTTAAAATTTCTTGTATTTTAATTATATTCGTAAAATCCTGTGGCATTGTAATTTAAATGATCCGAATTACCTTGCGCCGCAAAGGGTTAAAATACTTCGGAATAAAAACAAATGTTTGGATCTATGCAACTTTTACGAGTTTTTGTTGTCGATAATGTTTACTTATAAAGTGATTTATTTATTAAATTTAATATTATTTGAATTTAATAAGGTTCACTTGCAGACGTTTCAAACCGAAAATTTCTCGAAAAGGAACAATGCTATTTTTTTATTTTTTAAATATTTATGATCAGCTATGTGTCTAAAAGCCATTTTTAAAATTAGTTTAGTAATCTTTAAAATAAATTAAGTAGTGAACGTTAAAGGGTTAAAGGTAATGGCGCGCTCTTTTGAAAGATACCCATCATGAAAATTTACTACCCTCGAAGGGGGACTCCCCCCCCAGGGGGGAGGCAATGCTCCTACATACACACACACACAAAAAAAAAAAATCCCAGTTCACTATCTCTATTACACAAATTATATATTCGTTTCATTTGGTTAAGTGAAGTCTATAGATGTTAAACTCTACTTACCTGTAATTTCCCCCATAGACGTAATGTATTTGAATACTTTTGAGTGTCCCTGTACATGAACCATTTGCTTTATCTCAACGAAAAGCTTATTGTAGCATCCCTATATGATACACATTTAGAATACCGAGTTTGGAATTTCTGCTACTATTTTTTCTTGAGATATGCTGATAAGAGACAGACACGCAGACCATTCGCTAAAAACATGATTTTCGTATTCAGGGGACCGCAGAACATGTAAATATAATAAAGACTCACGTTCGAAAATTTGACCCTAAAATAATACTTTCTCGACCCTATGGGTAAGAAAAAGTAAAAAAGTGAAATGATCGTAGGAAAATTAAAATAATTAGTAAACGCAAAAAATATAAGAATTCTCTAGTAATTAGGTTTTAAAATAGGAAAAAGCATTTAGTTTAATTCCTTCTTGTAGTTTTATGTGTTATATGGTCAGATAATATAACAACAATTCATTTAAAACTTCCCAATGGAGTCATTAGCACCCTATTATGAAAATTATATATGAAAGAGAATTTAATTTATTTTGCAAATTGTATTCCATTAATGCAATGTCATAAAACTGTTTTACATTTGATGAGTTTCCCTAACTATTTGAAAGACTGAAATGTGTATTAATAGCACAATTAGTACTGTATTAACACATGCACTTTCAGATAGTTCAATATGATATACTAAATTTATTTTAAAAAAGAAAATGTGATATTTGAGCATTGTAAACATTTAATTAATTTAAAAAAAATACTACAAATTTAAAATGATTAATAAATGGAAAATTTCCGATAGATTTATTTTTTCGTAAATGTTATATAAATCGCAATCTTTTGTTAAAGTGTAAGCAGTATCGAAATTATAATTAAATAAAAGTTTGTTGAAGATTGCTGTTGTAAACTACCAAAATAATTATATAATAATAATAATAATAAAATGTACTTTTTATTATTTTACCTTTTTTTAATTTTTTTTTTATCAACTATAAAAATATTTTATTAGCATTATGATTAAACTTTATCAGTAAAAATATTTCTAACGGAAAGATTTTATAATTGGATTATTGTGTATATAACATGCAAAAAAATCCTTCAATTATTAAAATATTACTTAATTTTTATTATCACATGTAAAGCAACCAGCTGTCCTTTTTTACTTTCTTCTGTGTTAAAGAGAACTGAACTCGTAAAAATATTTGACTTCCGGTTTTTGATAGATTTACACGTTTTGAGAGTTTTATAGGAACACGATATGGCCATTTTCAGAAAATGTCTGCTTGTGTGTGTGACAAAAATTATGTGTGTATCTCAGAAACTACTGCACAGAAATTTATGTAAATTTATATAAAGTTGTATCTTGACATAAATTAGTACAATTTTTGGTAAAAATCGCTCAACAGGTGATGGTGTTATGCAGTGATTTTCGCAATTTAAGGGAAGGCTACATGTCAGGATCTATTGCATGTAATCGAACAAAACTTGATATGTAGAAGGGCTATTATGACACTAATACTGATCGAATTTTTTTCATGTCTGTCGATAAGTGTCGCTACTATGCTGTAATTTCAACCGTGAATGGGAAGGTTATACCTCATATACTGTTCCATATAATTTCACAAAACTTAGCATATATGAAGATCATTTTAAAGAATTATACTGATTCATTTTGAGTGCATATGGAGCGATATGTGGCGTTGCTATGCGGTAGTATACTACGTAAATAGAAGGGCTACATCTCAGTTTCTATTGTATATAATTGCACAACCATTGGTATACACGAGAACCACTATGAAATACTCTGCTGGCTTAATCAGAGTGCATATCAACCTACAGATGGCGCTACTTTTATTCACTTTCTGAAATTTTCCACATGGCTACAACTCAGAATCTGTCGATTAAAATTGCACTAAACTCCATATGGTTAATTTTATAGTGAGAAGCTATGATTAAGCTTTTTTGCATGTTAATCTGTATGTGGCGTTATTACATAAATGTCATAGAAGAACGTTGCGGTCGCAATATAATAGTTTTAGGTTGATTTTTTATGAAATCGACCAATTACAATTACTTAGTTTATCTATTTACCTACTTACCTACATATCTATCTGTATCTATTTGTGTATATATACTTATGTATGTATTGTATATATCTGTATCAGCGTTGCCAGATCTGGCCTTTTTTTTATTCAATAGTCACCAATAATTTTGAGAAGTGACAATTATTATACACAATGGGCTATCAATCTCCGTAATGATTAGCCAAACGTTACAAATAAAACTTATTGGTGAATATTGAATAAATTCTAGTATGTTGTGGTCACCACAAGACTTTCTTCTATACTTTCCTATATACATATTCAATCAGTAACAATATTTAAAAAAAAAAAAAAAAAAAAAAAAATGCGATTTTTTTTTCTAAGTTTTTTTTTGTTAAAAGTAATACATATTCAACCAGTAACAATATTAAATAAAAAAAAAGAAAAGAAAAAAAACGATTTTTTTCTTTTGTTAAAAGCAAAAAAAAAATCGATAACTTTCTTTTAAATTATCACAGATTTATAGTTCAACCATTCGTTTTAAAGGTATTGACGATATTTCAAAAGATACCCATCTTGAAAATTTACCACCCTCGGGGGGGGGGGAGCTTCCCCCCCAGGGGGGAACCGGTGCCCCCACATGCACACAATTTTTTTCGTAGTTATCTACTACTATTATCAATAATTCATATTAATTTTAGAATCACAAGTTTAAAATAACGCTCATTATGTACATTTATACGAAATTTTGTCCTGCCATGTTAAAAGTTTACATAAAATGCGATCACAGCGCCATCTTTCTGGGCGATTAATCCCGAAATCTAATCAGCACCATTCCATGTCAGGGTCCAACTATATACCAAGTTTGGTTCAATTTCATTCATCGGTTCGTGAGATACGGTGAGAAATACGAAGTTTTGCGATCACAGCGCCACCTGCTGGACGATTGATCCCCGAATCTGATCAGCACCATGCCCCGTCAGGGTCCAACTATATACCAAGTTTGGTTGAATTTCATTCATTGGTTCGTGAGATACGGTGAAAAATACGAAAATTTGTCCTATACTGCCATGTTAAAAATTTACATGAAATGCGATCTCAGCGCCACCTGCTGGGCTGTTGATCCCCAAATCTAATCAGCACAATGCCCTGCCAGGGTCCAACTATATACCAAGTTTGGTTGAATTTCATTCATTGGTTCGTGAGATACGGTGAAAACATGAAACCACAGACAGACATACAGAAACACATTTTCTAAAAACTATCAATTCGTGTTCAGGACATCCCGAAACGTGTAGATCCGTCAAAAAATGGAGGTCGGACATTTTCGCGAATCCAATACTTTCTCTATATTACATATAGAAGAAAGTAAAAAGGCCAAATCTGCCAACCATGATCTATATATCTATAGAATAGGATATTTGTCATCGTAATTACTTCGATAAACTAAATCAATTGGAATACAATATGAACAGTGGACATCTTATGGCCTTATTCTCTTTAACTTCAACTCCCATAGAATGTAAAAACGTGGAGTCTAGGGACAGAATAGCAAAATTTACCGCGATGCTTCTGCCATCTAGCGTGAAAGATTTTAAATTATGCGAGATTTGTAATTTCCAGCTAAATATATGTGAGTAGCAATGTCTCTACATTGTTATTCTAGGATTTTATTAATGATATTAAACTGTGTTATGATATTAACCTTAAATTAATACTGTCGAAAATTTACATGAACATTTTTAAGTATATTCGATATTTACCGTAGATACTCGTGTATAAGTCAACTTTGCTTATAAGTCAACCTCTTTAATTCGATGTTAAAAATTCAGAAAAAATGAAATGTTCGAATATAAGAAAGTCTCCAGTGGTTGCTTTTACATGCACTTTACTTTTGAAGAAACAGTGATTGATCCGAGGTGGCTTCATTAACATTCCTTTCCTTTACTTCAATTCAAATTTAAATATCTTATTTTCATCATTTTGAAAAAGCGAATATATTTCGGCATGCACTTCGCAGCCCTCCTCAGCGCTAATATGACGACTTCACTTGTCGGAACTTCCGAAGGTAAACAATCAACTCCTTGGTGTCGGTCCACTTCATTTCACTTCTTGAGGTTTAATAATTAATGCCAGTCTTCGAGTATGAAGCTGTGTTCACAGTCGTTAATAGCGGAATTGATGGTTAGGATATCTATGGCTTCGGGTTTTATGGTAAATTTGTGGTTGTTATAGGGGTTATTTTTTGAATATTAATGGTGGTAAGATTAATGGAATTATTGTTATGTGTGGTAGAAAGCATGGTAGTAGATTTATTGAACTTAAGATCTGAAAAATGTTGTTTTCATGTTTTTTTATAGGTCTTTTTGTCATTCCTATATAACTAACTTGTGATTTGTTCTCAAAATTAAGTTCATTTTGTAAATTCCAGAAGTATCTTTAAATGGTATAGGGTCTTTTTCATTCCGAAGGTGTTGAAAAACGTTTTTGTTGGGCTTTATTGGGATATTGATATTATGTTTAGCGGCTTTGTATTTTATTTTGCTGTCGGCATATATCAACATAATATCAATATAATAACAGGAGACTTGGCGTTGTTATATTAAAACCCGAATAAACTACTACGTCAGAAACGCCAAAATAAAAATATTTGCGATGCATACAGCTGCTTCGGTAGCTTTAAACGTACCGTCTTCAGTGCAAAAAGAATTCTGAATCTGGAGAAGTGCTCGTATATATAGGAGAGGGACCGAATTTAGTTTAACCAATAGGATTACGGGAATGGTTGAGTGTGTGGCCAGTAGGAATTTAGGAATGTTAGCTGTGTAAACAGTAGAAAAATTAAGAAAATTTGGACTGAATGTAAAATTTCCAACTATCAGACAAATAGGGATCAGCGAAATCATAATTTACAAGGTTTTTAAAATTTTTATAAATATGAAAAGCTTCAAAGAAATCGAGTTCATAATTGGATTTAGGTCTGCAAATTATTTTAGCTGAATTAAATTTAAAATTATGAATTTCCTTCCAGCAATGCTTAGAAATTCCTGATTTATTGGATTCCTGTTTGCGTACTTAATCCATATGTTCTTTTAGACGAAATTTAAGACTGCATTTAGATTGGCCAATATATGATAAACCATAATGAACTGAAATACTATAAATACCCGAAGAATTATGCATATCCATGGGATCTTTCAACTGAGTAAAGGTGAGTTTATTGGAAGGCGAAAATATTATTTTAAAATCATATTGATTGAGAATTTTAGCTATGGTTTGAGCTATTGTTTGAGAATTTTAGCACGTCACAATATTGAGCATGTCTTAGAAACTTTAAATTCATTTGACAGTAATATCCATTTTACATATGAAATAGAAAATAATGGCTCCCTTCCATTTCTTGATACCCTCGTCTCTCGCACTGTAAATGGATTTTCAACCCCCGTCAATCGTAAAAATTTTGCAGTCTCCCTTCCTCCCCGTGCGCGTTCATGTCACCCCCTAACCAAAAAAAGGCTGCTTCCTATACATTTAAACCGCGCCCTTAACATTTGTTCAAATCTTATTTTATTAAAATCGGAAATTAAATACTTGAAAGCCATTGCAATTGACAGAGGTTATGACCCTTTCATTATAGACAAAGTCATCCAAAAATTACAGCTCCCTCGTATTTCGTCTACTAAATCACTCTCTTCTAATATCGGCATTGTTTTACCCTATTTTCCTAAATCCAGTCAGACCATAGCTAAAATTCTCAAACAATATGATTTAAAATAATATAAATAAACTCACCAATAAACTCACCTTTACTCAGTTAAAAGATTCCATTGATATGCATAATTCTTCGGGCATTTATAGTATTTCCTCTCATTATGGTTTATCATATATTGGCCAATCTAAAGGCAGTCTTAAATTTCGTCTAAAAGAACATATGGATTAAGTACGCAAACAGGAATCCAATAAATCAGCAATTTCTAAGCATTGGTGGGAGGAAAATCATAATTTTAAATTTAATTCAGCTAAAATAATTTGCAGACCTAAATCCATTCATGAACTCGATTTCTTTGAAGCTTTTCATATTTGTAAAAATTTTAAAAACCTTGTAAATTGTGATTTCGCTGTTCCCTATTTGTCTGATTGTTGGAAATTTTACATTCAGTCCAAATTTTCTTAATTTTTCTACTGTTTACACAGCTAACATTCCTAAATTCCTATTGGCCACACACCCCACCATTCCCGTAATCCTATTGGTTAAACTAAAGTCGGTCCCTCTCCTAGATATACGAGCACTTCTCCAGATTCAGAATTCTTTTTGCACTGAAAACGGTACGTTTAAGGCTACAGAAACAGCTGTATGCATCGCAAATATTTTTATTTTGGCGTTTCTGACGTAGTAGTTTATTCGGGTTTTAATATAACAACGCCAAGTCTCCTGTTATTATATTGATATTATGTTGATATATGCCGACAGCAAGATAAAATACGAAGTCGCTAAACATAATATCAATATCCCAATAAAGCCCAACTAAAACGTTTTTCAACACCTTCGGAATGAAAAAGACCCTATACCATTTAAAGATACTTCTAGAATTTACAAAATGAACTTAATTTTGAGAACAAATCACAAGCTAGTTACATAGGAATGACAAAAAGACCTATAAAAGAACATGAAAAGAACATTTTTCAGATCTTAAGTTCAATAATGTACTACCATGCTTTCTACCACCCATAACAATAATTCCATTAACCTTAACACCATTAATATTCAAAAAATAGCCCCCTATAACTACCACAAATTTACCTTAAAGCCCGAAGCCATATACGGCACAGTCGTTAATAGCGGAATTGATATCCTAACCATCAATTCCGCTATTAACGACTGTAAACACAGCTTCATACCCGAAGACTGGCAATAATTATTAAACCACGAGAAGTGAAATGAAGTGGACCGACACCGAGGAGTTGATTCTTTAATCTTCGGAAGTTCCGACAAGTGAAGTCGTCATATTAGCGCTGAGGAGGGCTGCGAAGTGCATGCCGAAATATAATCTTTTTTTTCAAAATGATGAAAATAAGTTATTTAAATTTGAATTGAAGTAAAGGAAAGGAATGGTAATAAAGCCACCTCGGATCAATCACTGTTTCTTCACAAGTAAAGTGCATGTAAAAGCAACCACTGGAGACTTTCTTATACGCGAACATTTCATTTTTTCTGAATATTTACCATCGAATTAAAGAGGTTGACATATAAGCAAAGTCGACTTATACACGAGTATTTACGGTAAATATCGAATATACTTAAAAATGTTCATGTAAATTTTCGACAGTATTAATTTAAGGTTAATATCATAACACAGTTTAATATCATTAATAAAATCCTAGAATAACAATGTAGAGACATTGCTACTCACAGATATTTAGCTGGGAATTACAAATCTCGCATAATTTAAAATCTTACACGCTGTATGGCAGAAGCAGCGCGGTAAATTTTGCTATTCTGTCCCTAGACTCCACGTTTTTACATTCTATGGGAGTCGAAGTTAAAGAGAATAAGGCCATAAGATGTCCACTGTTCATATTTAATTCCAATTTATTTAGTTTATCGAAGTAATTAGGATGACAAATATTGTATTCTATAGATATATAGATCAGGGTTGGCAGATTTTGCCTTTTTACTTTCTTCTATATGTAATATAGAGAAAGTATTGGATTCGCGAAAATGTTCGACCTCCTTTTTTTGACGGATCTACACATTTTGGGATGTCCTGAACACGAATTAATAGTTTTTAGAAAATGTCTGTCTGTGTGTCTGTCTGTCTGTCTGTGGTTTCATGTTTTCACCGTATCTCACGAACCAATGAATGAAATTCAACCAAACTTGGTATATAGTTGGACCCTGGTGGGGCATTGTGCTGATTAGATTTGGGGATAAAAAGCCCAGCAGGTGGCGCTGAGATCGCATTTTATGTAATTTTTTAGCATGGCAGAATAGGACAAAATTTCGTATAAATGTACATAATGAAAAGGTCATAACCTCTGTCAATTGCAACGGCTTTCAAGTATTTAATTTCCGATTGTAATAAAATAAGATTTGAACAAATGTTAAGGGCGCTGTTTAAATGTATAGAAAGCAGCCTTTTTTTAGTTAGGTGGGTGACATGAACGCGCACGAGGAGGAAGGGAGACTGCAAAATTTTTACGATTGACGAGGGTTGAAAATCCATTTACAGTGCGAGAGACGAGGGTATCAAGAAATGGAAGGGAGCCATTATTTTCTATTTCATATGTAAAATGGATATTACTGTCAAATGAATTTAAAGTTTCTAAGACATGCTCAATATCGTGACGAGCTATGTCGATAAGCATGAAAGTGTCGTCAACGTAACGGGTCTAAAAAGGAAAAGATGTTTTCTTAAAAAGCTTGCTTTCGAAATAGTGCATGTAAATATCTGCGAGAATTGGGGAGAGAGGGGAACCCATGGCTTAACCTTCAGACTGACGATAAGGGATAAACCGCGCCTTAATATTTGTTCAAATCCTATTTTATTAAAATCTGAAATTAAATACCTGAAAGCCAATGCAACTGACAGAGGTTATGACCCTTCCATTATAGACAAAGCCATCCAAAAATTACAGCTCCCTCGTATTTCGTCTACTAAATCAGTCTCTTCTAATATCGGTATAGTTTTACCCTATTTTCCTAAATCCAGTCAGACCATAGCTAAAATTCTCAAACAATATAATTTTAAAATCATATTTTCGCCTTCCAATAAACTCATCTTTACTCAGTTAAAAGATTCCATTGATATGCATAATTCTTCGGGTATTTATAGTATTTCCTGTCATTATGGTTTATCATACATTGGCCAATCTAAACGTAGTCTTAAATTTCGTCTAAAAGAACATATGGATTACGTCCGCAAACAAGAATCCAATAAATCAGCAATTTTTAAGCATTGCTGGGAGGAAAATTATAATTTTAAATTTAATTCAGCTAAAAAAATTTGCAGAACTAAATCCATTCATGAACTCGATTTCTTTGAAGTTTTTATATTTATAAAAATTTTAAAAACCTTGTAAATTGTGATTTCGCTGTTCCCTATTTGTCTGATTGTTGAAAAATTTACATTCAGTCCAAATTTTCTTAATTTTTCTACTGTTTACACAGCTAACATTCCTAAATTCCTATTGGCCACACACTCCACCATTCCCGTAATCCTATTGGTTAAACTAAATTCGTTCCCTCTCCTACATATACGAGCACTTCTCCAGATTCAGAATACTTTTTGCACTGAAGACGGTACGCTTAAGGCTACCGAATCAGCAGTATGCATCGCAAATATTTTTCTTTTGGCGTTTCTGGCGTAGTAGTTTATTCGGATTTTAATATTATCAATATCCTAATAAAGCCCAACAAAAACGTTTTTCAACACATTCGGAATGAAAAACACCCTATGCCATTTAAAGATATTTCTGGAATTTACAAAATAAACTTAATTTTGAGAACAAATCACAAACTAGCTATATAGGAATGACAAAAAGACCCATAAAATAACGTGAAAAAGAACATCTTTCAGATCTTAAGTTCAATAAATCTACTACCGCGCTTTCTACCACCCATAACAATAATCCCATTAACATTAACATCCCATTAATATTCAAAAAATAGCCCCCTATAACAGCCTCAAATTTGCCTTAAAACGCGAAGCCATAGAAATCCTAACCACCAATTCCGCTATTTAATGACCGTGAACACAACTTAATACCCGACAACTGGAAACAGTTATTAAACCTGAAGAAGTGAAATGAAGTGGACCGACACCGAGAAGTTTAATGTTTGCCTTTGGAAGTGCCGGCAGGTGAAGTCGTCTTATTAGAGCTCAGGAGGGCTGCGAAGTGCATACCGAAATATATTCGCTTTTTCAAAAGGATGAAACTAAGGTATTTAAATTTGAATTGAAGTAAACGATAATCCTTTAAAATTATACCAATTCCTTTCCATTTTTTATATATATCTTTAACCCCCCTACTACCGTGGGATCAAATATGACCCCAACGGCAATTTGACGCTTCACTATAATGTACTTAAAGTAATTAACCTAAAATTCTTAAAAAAATAAATAAATAAATAAATAAAAAAAAAAAAAAAAAAAAAAACATTTTCATTGTTCATTTAGTCATAATCTTTACGATAATTATCAGTAACATAAATATATGAGGTAACATAACTATTTCTGGTATTTTTTCTCATTTATCCTACTGAATACAAATGATGTCAAAAATGACCCCAGTGATATTTCGTAGAAAAATAGAGAAATTCATAGGAAAATATCTATATATACTTGAATAAATTTAAATCAAATTAATATTGATTCCATTTAAATCTACTATTTGTAAATTAATGTCAAAACACTATTATACGATACATTTTTACATTGTTATCTCTTTTTAACAAACAGGCGTAATTTATCTTATAAAATAAAACAAATATAAAAATACAACGTTTAGCGATTTATTCTAGTTAATATATATATATATATTATTTGAGTATAAATTAAAAACACATTTGAACATATTTTTTGTTTGCAGGCCTAAAGGTAAATAGTAATTATGCTGTGACATTCCACTGAGAGATACTCATGAAAAATCTTGTCGAAGTCTCTTAGAACGTGTAAATCAGGTGAAATCTCGAGATCAATTTTTTGGACCAATTACAAAATTTAAAACTGCAATTTTTTATCCCACTTCAAAAACATGTGACTTAATGTGAAGCAGTTTTTTTTTTTTTCTCCTAACGGTTTCCATAGAAACTTCTGCTGTTGCCACTTAAAATTCATACTTTAGTTAATTAAAAAAAAATCTAATTGCCTGATTAATCCATAAGCTGTTTAATTCACCGGATTCACAAAAATTATCCCTTTCATTTGGTACTTTATTTGCAACGATATGACTGATATTTTTAATTTATTTTCTAATTTTTATTAATTTATTTTCCTCATTTTAAATAAATGTGCGTTTATTTATTTATTTATTTTTATATTCTGTCGAGAAAAAAAGCAATTAAATTATGTTGAGATTCACAAACATACCGTAGTGAATGACAGTATGTACATATGAATTTGGGGATTAAAAAATAAATTATGTATTTTTGTCTAAAAAAGGGCTTATTCAACTTTTTCGATACTGTCTGTTTCGATACTGATTATTATTTATTTTATTTTCCTTTCAAATATATATATATATATATATATATATATATATATATAAAATAAAATGAATAAATAAATAAAAAACAATTTTGATGAAATTCTGGCAAAAGCAGAATTAAGTTTAGTACGGATGACTATTAGTTCTTTTTTTCTCAAATTATAATATCCCTTTCAAATTATTCAATTATACTTTCGATAAACATTCGATTTTGATAAATCTCCAACCATCGTAAAACGGACGACAACGTTTTATCCGTAAATTGAGACTAACTGTTTTCCGTCCTAAATAAAAAAAATAAAAAATAAAAACACTGATAGGGAAGAAATGTTTTATTTTTTTTTTATACTATTCATTCTTGCTGGAATCTACAAATCATATAATGACTAAATTTTACTTATGGAATGAAAATAATGGTCAATTAATTTTCAACATATATATGCCTAAAAACAGATTCTCGTGAATATTGCTTTGCATACGATTTGATTATGCTCATTTCAGACGTCGAAAGAGATTTGATGATGAAATTTCCCCGTCTAGAAACACATTTTTGTCTAGGACTGTTTATTTATAAGATGCATATGTTTCTTATTAAAATGTTACAATTGATGAAGAGTTAATAATATTTAGAAGTTAATTTCGTCAATACGTTCTCTTTGAACAAGAATAATGTGGTTTAGAAATCTGGTTTCTTGTAACATCAGTGTTTTAGTATTTCTAATATGCAAATGTATACAGGAGAACGAAAAATACGCCTAGGAAATAAAAAAATTAGAATAGAGCAAATTTAGATATGGTGAAAAGAAATGAAGGAAATATCACGGCAGATAAATTTCTTATAAATTTTAATCTAGCAAAAGGTAAAGAAGAAAAAAGTTGATAATTCTTGGAATTGTAATTCTTTTAGAATTACATTAAACGTTTATTGTTGTTAGGTGAAGGAAAGAATATTTATCATTTTTTAGATTTTAAAAATCAACAACAATTGTACTTTATTGCACAAATAAAGGAAAAGTTGTAACCTTATTAAGATTTATACTTTTTTTACGGAAAGTGAAAACCCTAAAAAATCATTACCAGTTATGATTAAAGGTTACAACAGCACTAAATGAGTGTCAATATAATGGGAAAAAATGCATGCATGGTGAAGAATATGCGGACAATTTCCAATAACTATCTTTAATATTATTCTGCATGTGAAGTGAATGCCTTGAAAATTTTAGTTGTTTGGTTATATCTGAATTTTAATTGGAAAAAAAAAATGCAATTATAAATGACGACAATTTCTTTTGGTAAATGTTGAGTTGAGAAAAATCCTAAGTAAGGTTCCGATACTTTAAATTCGTCGGCAGAAAGGGCATTCTAGTGGGATAACTAAAAGCAAAAGGTGTGGGAGATGCATTCTTGTGTAAGATCATTCGATAGGAAATGTTGTGACATTTAAGTGGAAATGTTCAGATTTTGTTTGTAAAATTTATTCAAATTTTCCTACACTTTGTCAGAAATATGTATACTGCCCAATTTATTATGACTCAAGTAATAATTGTATTACAAATTTTAGAATTTAAAAATCTAAAAACCTAATAATTATATTAATATATGTAATTTACTCAATCACGCTTTTTATATTTACATTTTAAATAATTACATTCCGATATGCTGTTGCCACTGACTAAATCCAATGCTGCCTGATACTGCATGGAATATTCTTTGAGAAAAAAAAATCGGTGTCGAATTTACTAAAAATCCCAACGTGCTGAAAAACAAATGGTGATCATTTTCAAAATCAGAACACCAAACAACAAAAAGGTCAGCGAATACTTCTCATGTATTTATCGAAAACTTCTATTTCACAAGCCTATGTAATTAGTTCAGTATAATCGATTTCATCTGATTTACTTTCTTGTTTTTTTTTTTATTTGCAACTAACCCTTTCCGGCGCAAGACAATTCGGATCATTTAAATTACACTGCCACCGGAATTCGTGAACTAAATTAAAGTAAAAGAAATTTTGAATTTTAAATTAAAAAAAACCCGGCCTTTTCTAAAATGTTAAAAACGTAAGTTTTTTTTAAAAAATTTCTGGGATGAATTCTTGCAGTTGGGAAGTGAAATTAGGTGGTATAAAACATATCCCACCGAGCATGAAAGGGTTATAAAGAAAGAATAATATTATTAGGTCGTTGCAAAAGTTCGTGCAGACGCGGATCATTTTATTGCGTCCAAAGACGAGAGCTGCTATCGCCGTGGTATACATTTGTTACCCGAAAAATGGGCAAAGGTTGTAGAAAGTAATGCAGAGTATTTTGATTAAAAATTGTCATTTGATTTGATGTATTTTTATGAAATGAAGCAAAAAAAAAAAAAAAAAAAAAAAAAAAAAAAAAAACGCACGAATTTATGCAAAGACCTAATATTTACTTAAATACTCATTTTAATATACATTTTAAACATTGCATTATGAAAAATATTTAGAATTAATTTATTTAATCAGTTTATGATGCTTTAAAAAAAATGTTATTTTGAATAACATGAAAATAAAAAATTCGGATAGAAAATTTCAGTTCTTTGAAAAAGTATATTTTTAATTAAAGGTGCGTATATTTTTCTTTAATATTAATTTTCATATATACTTTATTAGTAAAAACAAATAAAAAAGCTTTAAATAACTATATATATATATATATATTCAAGAAACTTATTTGAAATTAATTTCATTAATTATCTAATACCATTCAATAGAAATTCCAAGAAAAGAAGATTTAGATTTTGTTACATATTCTTTAGAGAAGTCAAGTAAATATTTAATAAGAACTTTGAAATTGAAATCAAAAGATAGAAGATTTAGATTTCTATGTATATTCCTTTGATGTTTTAATAAGATTTATAGTTTTAAGAAGTAATCATAATTCATTTTTGTGAGGTAGAAATAATTAGTTTACTGCATTTTAAAGAGACTTTTCAAGATTAGTATTAGGCATTTTCTATTGTTTTAGACTCTGTCTTTAGAGAACGAAGATTATTTTTATATGGAAAACTGGGCTTGTTGGCATAGATTTTGGTTTTTTATTTTTATTTTTTGTGTGTAATACTTAAAACAATTCTGATGCATGCATCAGAAAGCTCAGCTGTTTGGCTACAAAATCATATAAATTTCATCATTTAAATTATTTTTTAAGATCTAAACTAATCCTACGCACGTAGTTAGTTGGCATATCTTCAGGTGTGAGTTGCATAGCGTGATATGGAATAGAGACTTAGACAGAACATAGCAAATTTTAAGAAAAAGAAATATTTTACCAAATGTTTTTATTTTAATAACATTTGACTAAAAAAATTCTGCTTAAATATAGGAACAAACAATGAGTTCAACAAGTAAAATAAATTCTGATTAATATTATAGCTGCCTATAGTTATTCAAATAGAATAAACTCAATATTTGAAATCAACCAGTAATGTTTGCGCTCATTTATTTGAACAGGTAGATTCAATTTTTGCATAATTTTGCTTTAGTAGTACAAATCTGAATCACCCTCATCTGACCATTTACATTTTTCCCCTTTATGACCATGGTGGCCATCCTAATGTTATTGCAATCAATTTCGTCAGTTTCCTTAAATTACTATCAGGATTAGTATTTGAACAAAAGAAAATCATTTATTTTGTATTCAAGCTGGACAGGATGTCCTTGTTATTATAGAGGATTCGCTGATGGTCTTGTTTTATATTACCTTTCGGCTTATTTTTAAGGTACTCGAGGGTTCATAGAAACTGATGGATGAAAACCCTCACCATAGTCTTGATAGGAGGCTGCGTGACTCTTAATCTTGGAGAGTTTCTTCAGCTTTCAAATTATCACTAAAGAAAATCAAACTATTTCATAGCTGTGTTACAGCTATGACAACTGACCCACATACCTACTTAACTTGCGAACTAGCCCCACAGGGAAACCCTACATAATATGAAAACCACAAAATCTCAAACATCAGAAACAAAAGATTATGATACATGCATGCAACCACAGTTGCCCACTCTTTTGAAAACATATTCATAAACATCCATAGGTGTCAACTTGTACGTTTTTTTAACACCACTATTTCTTTGCAAAAAATTTCATTATGTTTTATCACAGAAAACGTCTAAAAAACTTATTAAAATTTTCCAATAGCAAAAAAGCGTACAAGTTTGCAGCTATGAACAGCGCCTTAATTTGATCTTAATCTACAGATACACAAGAGCAAAAAAATATACGATAAAATAATTTACTCACCAGTCAGAAAAGCGATTAAACCTAGATTTCTCCTTCATGCTACTTCCAAGTAAATTAAATGTTCGGTGGATGGTGTGCATATAAACACACTCCCCACTTGTAAAATAACGGCTCTCTACTTTCATTGTGCCAGGAAATGGATGCGCTAAGTACCAACTAGCCCCTTTTGCCATCTAATACCGGTATCCCTTATATTTTAGAGCTTTTAATTTATGATTCATTATTCAACAGTGAACACTGTTTTCGACATTGTTAGAAATGGCTGCATAACGTTATTGTTTAAAGTTTAAAATATGATTATCGATAAATGATCTGAGTGAGAATTGTTGCGCAAAGTTACTGTAAAAATGTATAGTTAGCATGTCCGTTTTTTTTTTTTTTTTTTTTTTTTTTTTTAACGAAATTTATGTAAAATACATCAAATATGGACATAAATATGAGAGATTTAAAAAATGAGGTATGGTTAAACCCTTGTATAACACAAATCTGCGATGAAAGTTTTGTCATCTAGGTGAAGTGTCTTCCTGGTATATATTTTTAACGTTGATTAAATAAAAACTATTCAATAATTTCCACCACGTACACGTACAGTTTTGACAAAAAAATGGAATTTTTTGAGCTTGAAGATTCATTTTTCTTTTCTTTCTTTCTTTTTTTTTTTTTTTAACTTACTTCTTAGTTTTTCGCGGAAAAGTCTGTGTGATGTGGCTGAATAATAAAGGCAACTTAAGATATCAAAGAAATGCAGAGAATGTTTCAAGGACGAGCGAATGTTAACATGTTAGCAGATCACTGTTGGATGCTGCATAAAGATCCCTCTCCTCCTTCAAAGCCTTCAAACCACGCACAAGTGAAAAACCTTAAAAGGAGCTTTGATGCAAAGAAACGCATTTAAAAAATAATGTAAATAATAGTCTATTATAAAAATATGAATAAAACATACATTTCAGCGTATCAAACTATTTATAAAATATCTTTACATTCCAAAAATATATTTGCATTCCAACATTTCGGTTAATATTCAATTTTTAACCATCTTCAGGGAAATGATGTACATAAACTCTGTACTGATAAGTATAAAGGATTTAAGTCCAAAAATGTCGTTTTTGTGTTAAGTACACAGTCAGACTCAGAAAAAAAAAATCTCTATCGATTGGTATAAAGGATTTAAATCCATGCCATTTAGTCTTTGAGAAAATGCATTGGTAAAAAAAGATTCACGTCAGAAATTTAGCATTAATCTTTGGTATAAAATATTTAATTCAATTTTTTCCCTTTATTAAATGAAGGTTGACAATCACTGAATGGTATAAAGTGTATAAACCAACATAATCTCTTTTTCCTAATCGATTCTGCTGATTAGTTTTTAGTTAGTTTAACTTTATTCTTCGTCTCCTGAAAAATCAAGAATATGGACTTAAATCCTTTATACTTATCAGTACAGAACTATAAACATAAATCAAATCAAGCCACTCTTGGATATTACAAACACTATTCATAAAGATATTAAAACGTGATTACATAACTTATATAAAAACACACACTATATACATATTAAAATAAGTTAAGAACATCTAAATAAACCCCCATCATGCACTTTATAAGAAAAATAAAACTCTTTAATAAACGGAATCTCTGAAATTTCTGATGATACATTATCCATAACCCCCTTCCTCCTCAATTTCGCTTCATTTCTTAGGCTTAAAATACTCCGTTTATTAAAGAGCTTTATTTTTCTTATAATGTGCATGATGGTGGTTTATTTAGATGTTCAAAACTTATTTTAAGATGTATATAGAGTATTTTTATATAAGTTATGTAATCATGTTTTAATATGTTTAAGAATAGTGTTTGTAATATCCAAGAATGGCTTGATTTGATTTATGTTTATAGTTTATGTACATAATTTCCTTGAAGATGGTTAAAAATTGAATATTAACCGAAACGTCGGAATGTACGCTGTTAAAAATATTTCTTAAAAATGAGCTAAATTGTCTCAAAATAGCTCCGAAACAATATATACTTAAATACGAAAACCCATGTACTCATTTTTGAGTACATTGACATGTGAAACATGGGGATATTTGGATTCTTATTGGTTAACCCCGTTTTTGAAAATGTCAATATACTCAAAAATGAGTACATGGTTTCTCAAATTTAAGTATATATATATAGTGTTTCGGAGCTATTTTGAGACAATTTAGCTCATTTTTAAGAAACTATTTTTAACAGTGTAAAAATATTTTTGAAATATATTTTATAAATAGTTTGATATGCTGAAAAGTATGTTTTATTCATATTTTTATAATTTAATTGACAGCATATATGAGTGGAATATATTTCTTTATTTAATAATTGTCTATTTTAATGTATTTTATACTTAAATAGTTTCGAATTTGTCAAAGCTTCTGTGTGAATTATTCCTATCTTTCTCCTTACTTACTGAAAAATCCTTACATCATGATAGGAATAAATGACAAGCATTTCGGAATGTAGTGTAACAAATAAGTTAGAGACACCCAACGCAGTGAAAAAAAATCACAAGTACAATTTCGCAGACCAGTGTTATTAACGATATTGTTTATAGAACAACATATATTGTTCGTACGTTCAGATAGGTTCTGAATATGCACGTTGTAGTTTTAAAGTTATTTAAATTTATTGTGTAAATTAAAAAATAAATAAAAAATATTAAAATACATTAATAAATGCAAACTAGTATGTTGTGGCCACCACAAGACTTTCTTCTATATTTTCCTATATTTCAATCAGTAACAATATTTAAAAAAAAAAAAAAAAAAAATACGATTTTTTTCTAAGTTTTTTTTTTTTGTTAAAAGTAATACATATTCAACCAGTAACAATATTTAAAAAAATAATAATAATACGATTTATTTTCTAATTTTTTTTTTCTTTTTTTTTGTTAAAAGTAAAAGAAATCGATAACTTTGTTTTAAATTATCACAGATTTATAGTTCAACCATTCGCTTTAAAGGTATTGACGAGATCTTTCGAAAGATACCAATCTTGAAAATTTACCCCCCCCCCCCGGAAGCGATGCC
Organism: Salticus scenicus; assembly: GCA_963930645.1. NCBI lineage: Eukaryota > Metazoa > Arthropoda > Arachnida > Araneae > Salticidae > Salticus > Salticus scenicus. Next base: position 348,928,190 of record OZ005650.1, on the reverse strand, counting down.
CCCACATGCACAGAAATTTTTTCCTAGTTAACTATTACTATTATCAATAACTTATATTAATTTTACAATCACAAGTTAAAAATAACTCTCATTATGAACATTTATACGAAATTTTGTCCTATACTGCCATGTTAAAAATTTAGAAAAAATGCGATCACAGCGCCACCTGTTGAGCTATTGATCCCCAAATGTAATCAGCAGCACTTTATGTCGGGGACCAACTAATTACCAAGTTTGGTTAAATTTTATTCATTGGTTCGTGAGATACAGCGTCCACAAAAAAATGATACAGACAGACAGACACACAGACCGACAGACAGACAGACAGACATTTTCTAAAAACTATCAATTCGTGTTCAGGACATCCCAAAACGTGTCGATCCGTCAAAAAACGGAGGTCGAAAACTTTCGCGAATCCAATACTCAATAAAGTAAAAATATTCAAGATATACATTTATATACATATAAGTTTTTTAGAGGAATTTTTTAAAGATAGATGAAAAATTCACAATAATTCCTAAAATTTTTTCCTCAAAATTGCAAAAGGAATTATTATAACATTAACTCGTTCTCGTTATAAAATACCATTATTTGAAGCTCGTTAAAATACTGGTAATGGCAATTTTATTATCTGAGAATGATAATGATTTATAAAGATTTTTCTCGTAATGTAATTTAGAGATAATAGTTTTAAGTATCCATTATTTCAATAGCTGATTTAAGGATTTTTTTTTCAAATGGTTCAACAGATTGTAATATTTATTTTATTTCCTGAATATTTCAAATAAAAGCAAGTAACATAATTTTATAATGTTCTGTTTATAATTACTTAAGTGTCACGTCTGAGTCAAAAGATTACATATATTTAAAGAACATGGTTTAAGAATACGAAATTTTTTAACAAAATAAAAAAAAATAGCTTATTTCTTTTTTAATTAAATTTTTTCGTTACTGTAAGTTTTTTTTTTTTTTTTTCTTGATTATTTTTCAGAGTTTTTCTTCTTTTATTTTAACACTTTCCAACAAAGATGAAAAGTGTTTACAATTTCGGCTTGCCTGTTTGTCTATCCGTGTGTCCGCGCTCATAAATAATGATGGATTTTTTTGAAATTGATATAGGGGCGACCTTGGTAAAATGAGAGTTATTTCTTTATATTACGTTTTGATACTTTTATTTTGTACAAATAATATTTAAATTAAAATTTATTATTCATATGCAAAAAAAAAAAAGAAAAAATCTATAGGTTATAGTAAATTAGCAATAACATTTACAGGGTCATACAAAAACCTTCATTTACATTATGGGCTATGAATGGAAATTGCTTGAATTGCATTTTGCTTTGTATTAATGTTTTTTAATGTTCTCTAACGATGTTTAGGTGTGGTTATGATTTGGAAATGTCTATATCCTCCCCCCCCCCATCCTCCATGTGTCTTTCTGTTCGTCTGTCTGCGTTTAAACTCCCGTAAAGATTTACGAAATTTCTTGTAACTGATATTTCTTATTTAAGTTTACTATGGGATGTTATCTATTGAAAACTGAAGTAAATACCATCACTGGCTTATGTGCCGGGCCACCCGAAAAAATTCGAAAGCATTGCGTTATATGAGGTTTATTTTTATAAATCATATTTTAATATCTTTATTTTGTGCAAATCATAATGAAATTGACATTTATCATTAATTTGCACAAAGATTTTTTTTTCTTTAAATACAAAGTAATGATTGGCATATTTATAGGCCACACAAAAATATTTAGTTACATTAATGGTTATAATTGAAATATGCTGAAAATACATTTTAGAGTGCACTAATAGTTATGTGTTAAGACTCTTCCTAACGATGTTTAAGAGTGGTTATGATTTGAATTCGTCTATCTGTCTGTTTTTTCCGCCCTTCTGACTTCCAGTCTGTGTACCTACATATCTCTCCGCCTCTAGCTTCCGTTCATATTTCCAGAATGTCTTCAAAATGTGTATGTATTTCAAGTTTAGTATGGCATGTTTTTTATTTCATATGATATAAATACCTCATCTGGTTTGTGTACAGTGACATCCAAAAGTATGCTAATGAATTCTGTTTTATGAGAGGCATTTATTTAAATCATATTTATGTAATTTCGCACTGCACAAATCATAATGAAATTGGCATCTGTTGTTGATATATTTTCTACAGAATATGATATGTTTAGCATTTAGATTTACAGGGGTATATAAAAATATTCAGATACGTTTAGGGCTACAATTGGACATTGTTGAAATTTCATTTATGTTTGCTCTATGTGTTTTTAACCCTTGACAACAATGTTTAAGTGTCATTATGAATGCATTTAATCTAACTGTCTATCTGCCTGTCCGTTGAGTAATCACGTAGAAAAAAGTTCATTGAAAGTTGAATGATTCAAAGAATACGTACAGGTGAAATACGTTAATAATCTATGCGAATCGCATGATTTTTCTTTCTTGTTTTTTCTTGGCATTGTTCATGTTTGAGGAATTTAATTTTTAGACAACTTTCCAATCCTAACATAATATTTATATGTTTATAGTGTATTATCTGCCTTAAGTTCTAAAATGGTAAAAATTTACTTGTAGTAACAGTACAATTTGAAGCAAAATAATCATGGTTTTCAAGAATGGTTGTTTCAAATTCCCTAATCTATGACCTTTTTTAGGTATAAAAATGACTGAATCAAATTAAAAAAATTGGTTATATCCAAATGTGTTTTCAGTCAGTATTCAAAAACAATTTTGAAAACAGTATCTGTATGGAACAGGAGAGGATTAAGGTACGAGTTCTGAATAAATATGCATTTTTAAAAGTTTGATATTTGACTAAACGTTTTTGTTTAATTTTTTGTTTAATTTTTTGTTTTATTTATTTTTTATTATTTACTCCACATGTGTTAGAACCGATTTACTAATAATTTTCGCCATCTTTTGGGATGTAAATATTTCATTTCATCTCACAAATTTCGAATGAACTATCTAAAGCTCTATTGGTAGCTTATTTTAAAACATATACTAAACACAGTCTGCTTTTTCTTTAATTAAAAAAATAAAAGAATTACACAGATTCTCTTTGTGACATATTTCAAAACGCATATGCTTAAAGTAGTGATAAATTTGTTTTCTTAAATAGTATAAAATAAAATATCGTATATGTATATGTATTTAATCTTGAACGTTATATGTTATGTTAACTATGTATCAAAATCAATATTAATAATAAAAATATAAATATATCTAATAATTGTGTTTATTTCCCATTCTGGTAAAAATACTTTAAAGGATTTATACATAGATAATTACAACATTCATAAATATCACTTATTTAACGTTGTAAAAAAAAAACTAATAGTTCATGTTAAAATTATTTTTTTTATTTGTCTAATTCACGTAAATCATTATGAATACTACTTTTTTAATGGCATCTATGAAGCTAATTTCCATTTTTTCATCTAAACAATAGATGTATTTTAGGGAGAACAAAAAGCAACTTTTCAAATTGGAATGTTGTCATTTTATAAGAAAAAATCATTAAGTTATCGAAAAATCAATTAATTTCTCAAAATTAAGCTTATGCATGAAAACAATTACTAAGGATTCATATAATTGAAATGTTAATTTAAGTAAACATGGAAAAGATATATTAAAAAACGTGAAACCTTTTTTATTATTTTTATCAATTCAATTAATATAAATTATTGATTAATATATAAGTAATATATTATTTTTTACATTTTATTTATATACATAAGATTTTTAGATAACGAATTAATATTACTATATTGTTGTTAATCTTTAAGCCAGAAATATTTGTTAAACAGAAAATTAAAATTAATTTCAACTAATACTTTCCTAGTTGTTGCTAATAACAATTTCCCTTCAATGGATAAAATAACTTATAATAAATTGATAAGTATTCCTTTGCACAAAAATAATTTTTGATAGTTCTTAAAATATATGTACCTTAATGCAGAGTTTATTGACGTAAAAGGTCTGTAAACAGATTGATCTGTCTACTTTGTTGGTCAGTGTAGTTATGAATTAGAAAAAAAAAACACTGCTTCTCAATTATTATTATATAAATGACTAAAAAATAAATCCATTGAAATTACCATATACTACATTGTGGACGATGGAATTTAAGGTTTCTCTAACCTGTATCGCTATTACTGGTTGTTTCTTGCCTCCCAACCGCATCAGGAACCTTTCATCAATACATTGTACTACTTATCTTGTACTCGATTTCGTTTTTAAATTGATATTCAATTTAACTAACTGAAACAATTTAATTGTTGAATCGAAACCTTTGTTTTATTTCGCATACATATCCCGTGTCTTTCTACGATGAGCGCTGTGACAAACTGATCTGCGCATGAGCAGAGAATCGAGACCCAGTGGGTGTGAAGTGAAGTTCAGGAGTCGTCCGCGAGATGTGGAAGTGAGCAGTGGTTTCTACCGTGACGCGAGCTGGAAAGAAATAAGAACATCTTTTGTTTTTTTCGTAATGCTTCAAGAACTCGTCTAAATGATTATTAATATTCCCAGAAATGTTATCTTTGTGTCAATTTAGTGTTTCGTGTTGTATATGAATAAAAGTATTGTGCGTACAAATAAGTTCTGATGTTATCCTGGTCATACATATGTTACAGCGGTTTTATGAGGAGATAGCAGCATTTACATACAATCAGATTCTAACAGTATGATCATTTAAGAACAAAGCAACTGTATATTCATAGGTAGAATTTGTATGGTTTTTTAACATCACTATTTTTTTGTAAAAAAAAAAAAACAAGTTTAATCGCTGAAAACTGCTAAAAATTATATTAAAAATTTACTTTTTTTTTTCTTTAAAGGTGTACAACATTTCTTTAATTTTAGTTATTTATATGTACGAGATTCTATTTTCACAATAGAAGTTTACATTAGTATATCTCTTGTTATTATCGAAATGTTTACTAAATGCTGTCATTTATTTCTGTATTGAATTGTATACATTGAAAGTAATTCAAATAAATTATAAATATAATATACAGCGTGTTCATAATTAAACTGACACTGCTTACAGTATTCTGTGCAGTGCGTTCTATTTGCAAGAATATTACCTAAGTTTATAGGAAGATTAAACAAGACGGGGATGAAGAATTCCGCAATAATAATAATAATAATAGTAAGTTCTAAAATTTATCGCTAAGGGAATATATGGCGCTGTTTTTCTAAGTAAAGTTATTTTCGCAATTTATAATTTTAAATTAATGACTGCGTACCTTTTTAAACACTTTTTTTTTTCTCATTTATTTATTTGAAATTGGAGACACCGTGTTAATTTGTCTGCGAGAAAAGCTTTACTTAAAAAAAATCAACACAAATCCCCCTAACGTTAAATTTTGGAATTCACTTTTTAATTAATTAATTTAATTAATTTACTTATTTATCTATTTATTTAATTTATTGTTATTATTATTATTATTATTATTATTATTATTATTATTTCAAAATTCTTCGTTTCTGTCTTGTTTAATTTTCCTACACAGTTTAGGGCTGTTCTTGAAATTAGATCGCGCTACAGAACACTGTAAGCACTGCCAGTTTGGTTATTGCCACCCTGTAGATATAAAATCGAACTTTTAAATTTTTCTTGGAATATAAGGGGAGACCGGGGCACAGTGGACCACTTTTACACTCTTTTTTTTTTTTTTTTTTTTCCACAAAAAACAGAAAATCAATGTACTTGAAAAAAATAGGAATCAATCTCTAAATTCTTCTTGACATGTCTTAGTTTTTTTATAACAATATTTCCAATACGTTGTGAATGAAAAAATAAAAAGTGAGCACTCACAAAGTGGTCCACTGTGCCTCATCACCGGGATTGAGTGGACCAGCCTCTTTTGTTTCTCTATATATTAAAAGAAATTACTCTGTCACTGGCGTCAAATTTTTTTTGTCTGCGATAGCATTTTCTAGCGCAGTTCAGGGTCCTTCGCGTCATGAGAGATATCAATGTGTTCCGAATACTCCAAGGAAGACATTTCAGCTGCTTAGAAATTTCTATCATTTTAATTAAAGAAGTTATTAACTAAAAACGACAAGTTCATGAAGGTACTCTATTTGCCATTTTGAAAAAAGTTTCTCCCAGTGACGCTGTTCTTCTGTTAGGAAATCATTTTACATGGAAAATTTAAAATGTGATCCATGGTTGTACGTAGGTAGGTAATTAGGTTGGATTTAACGTCGCACCAGTACTGCGCTATGGGTAATTGGCGATGGTCTGGGACGCACCCCTACAGATGTTCCGGAGAGATGCCATCACAATTTCGATCCTCGGGCAATCCCCCTCCCCCGCGCGTTGGTGATCCCCCAGAGGTATAGTGTGGATGGGAACATGAAGGATTTTGTAGCCACGACAGATTTTTTGTGCACCAGCCACCACTGATGTACACGATGGTCTTTGACCGGCTCAAATATCGAATCGGCAATCTTACAATTCCAATTACGTGCTCGGCGCTTTGCCGAATAGGGTACCGCGGCCCGAAACCATGGTTGTAAAAAGAAAGAAACTAAATATAAACGTTTTTTCTCTACTTTTAAAAAATTAATTTTCTTACACTTAAAAATTAAAATATGATCCATGCTTGTAGGTAGGTAGATAATTAGCTAGGTTGTGTTTGACGTCGCACCATTACTGTGCTATGGAGAAGTGGCGACGGTCTGGGACGCACCCCTACGGATGTTTCAGAGACATGTCACTACAGATTTGATCCTACACGAAGGGGTATGGTTCCCCTGCTTCGGTGGACCCCCAAGAGGTATAATTTGGATAGGAACATGGAGGATATTGCGGCCATGACATATTTTACGTGCACCAGCCACCATCAGTGTACACGACGGTCTTTGGCCGGCTCGAGAACCGAACCCGCAATCTTCCAATTACGAAATCTGCGCTCTACGACTGGGGTACCGCGGACCGGATCTAAGGTTGTAAAAAAAGGAATAAAAAGGGTCATATACTAAAGACGTAATGTAAAATGGTCTAGATATTATGAATTTCTTTCTATTAATATATATATATATATATATATATATATATATATATATATATATATTATAATTTGACATTGAATATCAGGGTTTCCATGATAATTTTCCGCTTTTATCTTGCAATATGCACTATTAATATTTCTTTTCAGTGAAAGAAAACAGCGAATAGGCGGGCAGAGCTCTGCATATGTTAATATGTAAAGTGAGTCGGGGGGGGGGAGGCGAAGCCTCCCTCGGGGATTGGTGAGCGGAGCGAGCAGGGGGCAGAGCCCACTAGTATATTAAATTAATATGACTTACTTCTTTTTTTTTTTTCTCTAAAATTAGTTTCTTGTACTATTCTAGTCTAAAGAACATAATTCAAGCATTTTCATGAAATAAAATAATCAAATTAAAATAAAATAAACAAATAAGAAATCAAATCTCATTACGAAAATTTATTATTTTAAAATTGGTATTGTTTTTTATTCTTTTATTAATATTATATAAATCAAATATTTTTTTTAATTCAAATATTAATAAATATTATACTACTATTCAAATATTTAATGTTTTTAAAATCATTTTGAGACATATTTAATTTACCTTATATTTGTAGGATAAATTTAACTAAAATGTATTAAGTTACTTCTTTTGCTTTTCACATGTGTTCTCTAAAAGCAACAATAAATAGTAAATTATTTCTGCTATTTATTAAATTAGATATTTTTTCTTTTATTAATGCTGTATAAACAAATGATTATATATTTAGATATTATTAATTATTATATTACTATTCAAATATCTATTGCTTTCAAATTATTATTATTTTTATATATTTTATTATAATATTAAAATATTTATTATTTTGATATAGTAATACTTTACAATATATTTGTATCTATAAATTTAACAAAAACAGATATAAGTACTAAATCAAATTTGTACTTTTAGGCACATTGGAAGGTGGTCCACTGTGCCCCGTGACAGAGTAAACAAATAATAATAACAAAATAATATATAAACTACAAATATGATAATATTTTTTAGGAATTTAAAAACATCAATATCTTACTATCCTTTAACAGCTATATAGTATTTACAGTCACTAGTTCAATCTTTATAAAATTAAAAAAAAACTTCAATGAGGAAAAGGTACTTTGAGTAGCTCAAAACATAAGAACTGCTCAAAAAGGGTACCTTACTATTTTCCACGTGTTTTTTTTTTTTTTTTTTTTTTTTTTTTTTTTGCTGCATACAACTAGTACCACGTAGCCATACATGAGTATTCATATGAACTAAAAGAGTTCAATATTATTAGATTTAAATAGGAGTGGTCCACTGTGCCTCGTCCTCCCCTATATAGTACACCTAGAAAGAATTTCAATTATATTGTAAAACAATCATAATAAATATATGGAAAACAATAACAAAAAATTAAAGCACAATAATGATTAAAAATTAGTTACAATATATATATATATATCCAGGCATTCAGTCCCGGAATCTTGCATATTCTCCAAGTTTCATAAAAAAGAAATGTTTTTCTTTTCTTTTTTATCGTTTTAGAATATCAAATAATCAAGTCACGTAAGAAATATTCATATATTTTTCAAGTTACAAAAGTAAAGAACGAAAACAATTCTTTCTGGATGTTAAAGTAATATATACATTCTATTAATGGAAAACATCTTAAATAAATGCAAAATATTCAAAAAGTTATCGAGAAATGCATACGTGAATCGAAATAACCACATACATTTTATTGAAACCGTCGCATACCTTAACGAAATTTATGGTAATAGGTAAATTCGCTGAATTAGGTTTGACTAACGTAATTCTATAAATATATAATACGTTATGTCATTTATATATTTAAATCATTCTAAAATTTTTATAAAATTTCATTCGAAGTTTTCAATAAAAACATACTGTTTGTTCTACGATTTCACGAAAATATTTTATTCTGGTTTAAGTGTAATTCTGTCAGTATGAAATCAGGCTAAATTAAATTTCTATGAAAAATCCAATTCAATTGTTAGTTGTATTTCGTTAAGTTTGATAAAGGATTGTGATATAAGACGTATTGTATCAGAATAGGGGGGTGAACTTTAATAGGATATATTTTACAAAGTCTATTAAATATTAGTAAAGATTAAATCAATCATCCTAAATTTAGGAATAAAAAACTATTACTATATTTTCATTATTATAAAAAAGTATACAATAGTTTTTCTATATGCGATGTACTGACAACAAAATTAATATAAAAAAATATAAAACTGATGCCTTTAAAATAAGAAGAATTCACATTATATGTCTTGTGGCTACACGTTGGATTTAAACCATACTGCTTGAGATATTGACTGCACAGATAGAACATTGTGTTGGGATAAAGAAAGTAAAATTATTTCGATGGTTTGCAAAATTAAAATAATTTTATAAAAGAACAGTCTAAAAGAAAATAAAATGACATCAAAGCTGTAACAATATATTATTGAAAAATAAATACTTTTCTATTTCGTCGCAATAAATAAATAAATATCTGCATATATAAAAATTTCGTGTCATGATGTTTGTCCGTGATGAACTCCTAAACTAATGAACCGATTTTAATGAAATTCTGTACACTGTGTGCAGTTTGGCCCAACTTGAGAGATAGGATATTTTTTATCTCAATTTACAGTCACAAAATTTTTATTGCAAATTATTTGTTTATTTTATGACATAGATAATATTAAAAAAGACATTTAAATATTAGCTATAATTTAATTGTTGCCAAAAAAAATTACGAATTCATTTTCTTTCAGCATAAAAATAAATACATTTAATTAAACGTGAACATAAAAAAAAATACAGAAAGTTAAATTTGGCCTCTCACAAAAATTTACGTCATTATAACTTTAAAAATTTTCTACACATTGATAAAGTGCTAATGTAGTTCATGATGATAATATATGTTGTTCTGAAAGGATTAATATTTTATTTTTAAAACCAAAGTTTTTATTTTTCCATTATTATTCGTTTACTGAACTGAGTCCGCGTGCTTAAATATTGCTTACATATTATTTATTTTAGTTTATTTATAATTTAATTCTTGCCAAAAAATTAAATTTTTAAAAGATAATTTTTTTGCGACAGGAAAATAAATATATTTACTTAAACGTGAGCAGTGAAAAATTGTAAAAAATTAAATTATGCATCTTACAAAAATAGACAAGATTATCACTTTAAAAATCTTACACACATTGATAATATAATAACAAAATAATATACGTGATTCAACAAAAAATTTAAAAACATGGTATATAAAAAGTTCTTTTTATCTTATAATTATTTAATTTAATTTCAATTTTTGTCTGTGTCATTTCGTTAGTAGATTTTAAATTAATTATCATTTTGTTAGATTTTTTCTTATTAATTAACAGTTAAATTTAAAATTAATGTCAGTCCATTAATCAGCGTTGAACTACTATTAAAATGAATGTTGTTCGAAACTTTATTTATTTATTTTGTACCTTTTCTCTTATATTATCTAATATTTGCCATTATTTTATTTTTTTTAAGAAATTTGAGATCTATCAGTACAATTTTCCAAACGAAAAGTAATCGTTTCAATATTTTAAAACTTATTTTAAATGGGAAGATTTTAAGTCTATTTATTTGTTTTGTAAAGCTAATCTATATGATCGATGTTTGAAATTTTACATAATTATTTCTTTTAATCTTCTTTTACTATTCTTCAATAAATGATCAGTTTACTGTTCCTTATAAAAAAAGTGATTTATACATGCATTTGACTTTAAATTTTGACTCATATTTCTTCCTAAAACATGATCTTAAAAACTTGCTCTTTTCTTATTTTAATCTTCAATGTTTCCTCATCTTGATTAACTTGAATTCACTATTAAATTTTAACATACTCAAAATCTTCTCATCACTTCGTTAAAATATATTAAACTTTTCCAAAATCTTTTTCTATCTAAAATTATACCTTTATTTACTTTAAATGCCCAATATTTCATAAGATATCCTTTTTTAAAGTTTTAAAATATTTATTAAATTTACTTATTTTTTGGCTTAGCCGTATTGTTTTCTTTCTTTTTTTTTTTTTTTTTATAACTACAGCTGTTGCCATTGTAAGCTACATAGCACACTCCGATTGAAATAATTACTTCTACTTCTATTGTCACTTCTAGCCGCAGCTTGTAAACAAATTAAAAATCAGTTCCATTCTAAAAAAGTGAAATTGCACGCAACCAAAATAAAGATGTTCTAAAAGAACAATTTATTCTCGTTTCTTTTCTGTCGTTTGAATTTTAAGTTATAAAAGAACATTGCAAGCGTTCACATTCTTAGTGACCCTAATTAGTTATTTATAAAGATGTCAGAAACTGAGGAATCATCGACAAAATATGAAATAGCACGAGTGAGTGTAAAAATACCTTGTTTTTGGCCTGAAAAACCAGAGATACGTTTTTTTTTTTTTTTTTTTTCAAGTGGAAGCTCAGTTTTCTACTTGTGGAATAACTGAGGAATTTAAATTCAATTACTTAGTTTCACAATTAGAACCAAAATTTGTTGAAAGTTTGTGGGACATTATAAGTGACAATTGTAAAACAAAATATACTGCTGCTAAAGAACGTCTTCTGAACACTTTTAAAGAAAGCGAAAATAAGCGTTTACAGAGATTGTTTACAGATATAGATTTGTAAGAGGAAGTTAGGATGGAATGGTTGGGAGGCACCTGTGACAGCGTCACGCATCCACCATTACCTAGATGTGGAAACTACCGGAGTGAGAGTCCCGAACAACAATTCACTGCAATGGAGAAAAAGGGGGGGGGGGGGGGAACACAAAAAGCACAAAAAACAATAACAAATAATTTTAGAGCTTATTGAAAGAGGAAACACAATAATAAAAATAGATTTGTAAGATAGTAAACCTAGTCAGCTTCTACAAAAAATGCGAAATCTTGCTACTGGTGGTATTTTGGATAAAGTTCTTAAAACACTATTTTTGCAGAAGATGCTGGAATCTGTGTGCAATATTTAAATTGATGAAGATATTGAAAATCTGGCACTAATGGCCAATTGGATCGTCGAAATGCAGCCAAAACAAGAATATACTATGTTAGTAGTATTGTTTCTCCAGGAGCAGATGACATAATGGAGTTACGACAACAAATTGCAGCTTTGGATAATAAACACGAAAAACTGAGTGTCACAAGAAATTCTCGTACTGGATCAAGAAATAGTACTCGATATTATAATCGAAGTAAGTCTCGCACTCGTTATAACCCTGATAGCAAATACTGTTAATTCCATTTTCGTTTTCGGGAAAAATGTTTTCCTGATAAATGCAAAGCTTCCTGTGCATGAAAAGTCAACCCATCGGAAAATCTGAATCAGCAGTAGAATTAGCGGCAGGCTCTGTTGCTGTAAATAAAGAAAATTACCGTAGATTTCGTCTATTTTTCACGGGCAATAAAACGGGTTTACATTTTCTGTTTGACAGTGGAGCAGATGTAAGCCTTATTCCTCAAACTACTAAACACAAACTGATTAGTGACTATAAATTATATGCTGCAAATAATACCGAAATTGATACTTTTGGTACGGAAGTATTAAGTCTTGATTTTGGATTGCGCCGAGAATTTTAATTCCTATTTGTTGTCGCCAAAATTAGCTCATATTAGGTGACTCATATTAAGTGAAAATTTTTTGAACAAGTTTAATTTATTGATTGATATAAAGCATAAAAGGTTGATTGATGGTGTAACGAACCTTGCAGTTTATGGTGATATTGCACCCATCTCTATTAATGAAAGTGTAAATACAACAAGCAGCTTATGTAAATATTCTGATTTATTTTCTATATACCCAGTATTACAAAACCGAATTTTCTTATTCTACTGTGAAACATAATGTGAAACATCGTATTGTAACTAAAGGACAACCCGTGAATTGTAAAGCAAGACAATTAAACCCCAAACGGTTGGAAATATCTAAAAGAGAATTCAAATATATGCTAGACAATAACATTATTAGTCCGTCTAGTTCAGAATGGGCAAGTCCCCTACATATAGTGTCAAAGAAAGATGGTTCTTTCCGCCCTTGTGGCGATTATAGAAGGCTAAATCATTTAACTATATGTGATCGTTATCCCATACCTCAAATTCAAGATTTTCAACATATTTTAACTCATAAAACTATATTTTATAAAACTGACCTTTTTAAAGCATATTTTCACATTCCAGTAGCAGATAAAGATAAAGAAAAAAGTGCCATCATCACACCTTTTGATCTTTACCAATTCAATGTAATGAGTTTTGGTCTCAAAAATGTCCCAGACACCTTTCAGAGGTTCATCAATGAAGTCTTTTATGGACTAGACTTTGTGTTTCCGTATTTATTGCCTCTTCTTGCGAGGAAGAACATCGTTCACATCTTAAAATAGATTTTCAGCGTTTAAATAAATATGGTATTCGACTTAATATTAGCAAATCCGTTTTTAGAGTACCTGTAATAGACTTTTTAGGCTATCAAATATCTGCAGAAGGCTCAAAATCCCTACCTCAAAAAGTTAAAGCTATCATGGAATATCCATTGCCAGAAACTATACATGAACTTCGTTGCTTCTTAGGGATGATCAATTTGTATTGTAGTTACATAAAGAATGCCGCACAAACTCAAGTTCCGCTCCATAAACGTTTGAAATGATCTACAAAAAAAGATCGATGCAAAGTACCATGGACCAGAGAAAGTTTTGAAAAATACAAACAAGATATTGCTCAAGTAGAATTGATGGCCTATCTCAATTCGGATTACCCTCTGGCACTTCTCACGGATGCATCTGATTGGACTGTTTGTTCAGTTATTCAACAAAAAGAACAAAATGAATGGAAACGAATTGCATTTTTTTTTTCAAAAAGGCTTAATGATGCCCAGAAAAATTATAGCGCTTACGACCGCGAACTTTTGGGTATGTATGTATCCATAAATAATTTTAAACACTTACTTGAAGGCCGTGATTTCGTTATTTATACAGATCACAAGCCATTGACATTTTCTTTTAAACAAAACAGTAACAAAGCCTCCCCCAGAACTAAGACAGTTACAATATATCTCCCAATTCTCTACCAACATATAACACATAAGTGGCCAAGACAATGTGGCTGCAGACAGGCTATCTAGAATTAAGGACATCGATTCACCTGTTGTTTATTTTGACCAATAGCAGATGCGCAAATTAAGGATGATGAAATGCAACAGTTGAAATTACATTCCAAACAGCATCAATTACCATCAGGAAATCTCTTGTATTGTGATACCTCTACATCAATATAAGACCATTCAGGCCTAAAAACTTTAGGATGACAATATTTGATACAACGCATGGTTTAGCTCACACTGGAATCCGCAGTACTGTAAAAGAAAATGCTAAAATATTCATTTGGCCAGATATAAAAAAAGATGTTAAACAGTGGGCCCAAAGTTGTACCAACTGTCAGAAAAATAAAATAACTAACCATACAAAATCAGAATGTTCACAATTTCAAGCATGAGACAAGATATTTAGTGTCGTGCACATAGATTTAATAGGGCCTTATTCATCTTCTAATGGGTGCACATATTGTTTGACGTGTATTGATCGGTTTACCTCTTGGATGGAAGTAGTACCATTATCAAACATCATTGCAGAAAGTATAGCAAGAGCCTTTTATGAAAATTGGATTACCCGATTTGGTGTACTTTTTCGTGTTATTACTGATAAAGGTACTCAGTTTATTCCGGAACTATTTCGAAACTTGGCATCGCTATGTGGTGTAAAAGTAAACCATACGACTTCTTACCATCCTCAGAGTAACGGGAAAATTTAACGTTTTCACCGTACCTTAAAAACAGCTATTAGGTGTCATGACTCTCTTCGTTGGTCAGAAACATTACCTACAGTTCGTATGGGTTTGCGAGCTGCTCTACATGAGGACTGTTAATATACAATAGCTGAAATGTTTTATGATAAAGCTATTGCTTTACCTGGTGAATTTTTCGAAGAATCAAACATGCCAAAAGCTGATGATAATTTTGTAAGCAATCTTCGAAATCAGATAGCCCTCTTAAAGCCCTACCAATCCAAATCCAAATGTAAATAAAAGATTTTCATTTCAAAAGATTTTTACACATGCTTGCATGTGTTTCTGCGGGTTGATAGAATAAAAAATCCTTTGGAGCCCCGATATGAAGGACACTTTTTGGTACTAGAAAGAACCCCAAAATATTTTCTTCTATCAATTAAAAATAAACAAGTTAATATCTCAGTGGCTAGATTGTGACCGGTGTATGTGTTACAACCTAATGAACTACTGTCTCCAACTTCAGAAACTGATCATACATCTGTGTCAAGTCGTCCAAAATCAGTACCAAGTCAGCAGCTAGAAGAAACCAAAAAAAAACAACACGTTGTGGAATGTAAAACTCCCTGTTCCTTTCAATGACGTTATTGACTTTCCTTGAAATTATAACTCTTCCATGTTCATTTAAAATTTAACTATGTTTTGTTTATGTGCCTAATTTGTATTTGTATACATTTGTTTCAATGTTTTTTTTTTATAGATATTTGTATTTCTTCTTTTGGTAAAACCAAGTAACAAATCATGGTAAAAAGTTTACCACCTCATGGTTGCAGCTACTGTAGTACGAAGTTTTCATTCAACCTTGGACAAGATTTCTAACAGTGAATTCAAACTTAAGGATATTTATCCAAACACAAGAACACCACCTAATGTTTGTTTCTCTCATATGTAAGTGTATCGATGAATTAAAAAAAAATGTATTTTAAAATATTATGTAGTTGCTTATATTATGAAATTAAAACTATTAAACTTTAGAATAATAATACAAAAAAAAAATCGCTTTATATTTAAGAAAGTGAAAGTATTTTTAAGATTATTTTTTCTTGCTATAGTAAAAATGCTTGTAGAAATCATAGTTTCTAAATGCAGCAATAATGAATACCGGTAGTTTTGGCTTATAGGAAATATTGATCTGAATTCATGTATAATATTGTCGATTTAAGAAACCATTTAATTTGACGATTGCTAAAAATATTATCATTATTCACTTTATTTGTTATTTATACAATACACATCTAGATATTGAAAAACAATTTACAGTCTTTCAGAATAACTATATTTAAATTTCGAAAACAATTTACTTTTATTCAGGAAAATTCTAGGCACTTATGGTTATGGGATATATTAAATTTTAGATCAACAATCTAAATTGATATTAAATGATGATGCGAATTTTAAAATAAACGATAGAAATATATACATGAAAAAAAATGTATGTTCTTTGAAAAGCTGAAATTCTCATATGTCTCCATTTTAAAACAAAATTTTCTACAATCGAAAATCACAAATCAATACTACAGATTAATTAAATAAAAAAGATTTTTGCTTATTTAATGGATCTAAGGTGTGGAAATAAAGCAGAATATAAAATATAGGATATAATCGTTACAATACATTATTGAAACATTCTCAAAAAATATAATTGTATAAACTACACAATGTAATACTTTCGGATTTTATACATTAATTAATGTACAAAAAAATATACTTAAAAAGTTTATTAAATCATGCATATATTTTATATTTTCTGTCCATATATTTGGTTTTAAGCTTATTTATTTCGAAATTGACCTATTCGCTCAGTTTCCTACTCTCTCTTTGTGTATGTACAGTCGGTAACAAAAGTCTCCGAACACTAGCAAAAATTCCTATGTAAAAAAAGTGCACTTAATACAGTTTTGTTAAATAAATCCTTGTCGAATCCTGTTCTTAGTCAGTCTAAAAACAGGATTCGACAAGGATTTATTTGACAAAACTGTAATAAGTGTACTTTTTTTACATAGGAATTTTTGCTAGTGTTCGGAGACTTTTGTTATCGTCTATATGCATAGGAAAAAGCGGAGTCAGTTACCATACATTTTATTTTTCAATTCTGATAATTTATGAGGATAAACATTTTATTTCATCAAAATATTGTGTTTTAATAAAATTTGACTAAAAATTTCTACTTAAATGTAGAAAAAGGGATTTCACAACGAAAAATAAATTCTGCTTTTTATTATACCTACCTATAGTTATTTGAATACAATTAGATAAATGTTTGGAATCAACCACGAATGTAGGAGTTGTGCACTCCTTTATTTGAACAGATATGTTCAATTTCCGTACAAATTCACTTGGGTCATGCAAGCCTCGTTTGACAATCTCCATTTTTAAGCTATTGTATAGCTTTTATCGCGGGCTTTGAGCGCGACGACCGAATCGAAAAATTCCGTAACGAAAAAAAAAACCTAACACAGTTCGGTAGATTTCGGCTGTACGAAGCTCGCACAGATCGAGACGAGCTGCTCCGAAATCGGACGAATACATAAGCAGCTGTTTGTGAGAAAGTATATAAGTGTATAGGTATCTATCATCTATGTACAACAGTGAATAGCTGTACGCGTAAAATTTGTGTATAAAGTAGATCAGATAAAACTTGAATATCTCCATTCGACTTGCAGGCCTTTAAAACCTATTAAATACCTTTTCTCTATTAAAATTTGTTTTCTTATCATTATTGTTATCTTATCATTATTGTTATCTTATTCATTACTATCAAAGAAAAGCCTTGAATATCCCCATTCGACTTACAGGCCTTTAAAACCTATTAAATACCTTTTCTCTATTAAAATTGGTTTTCTTATCGGTCACCACGCTCAAAAAGTGTAACTTGAATTAATATCAAAGAAAAAACTTGAATATCCCCATTCGACTTGCAGGCCTTTAAAACCTATTAAAATACCTTTTCTCTATTACAATTTGTTTTCTTATCATTATTGTTATCTTATTCATTAATATCAAAGAAAAAACTTGAATATCCCCATTCGACTTGCAGGCCTTTAAAACCTATTAAATACGTTTTCTCTATTAAAATTTGTTTTCTTATCGGTCACCACGCTCAAAAAGTGTAACTTGAATTAATATCAAAGAAAAAACTTTAATATCCCCATTCGACTTGCAGGCCATTAAAACCTATTAAATACCTTTTCTCTATTAAAATTTGTTTTCTTATCGGTCACCACGCTCAAAAAGTGTAACTTAAATTAATATCAAAGAAAAAAATTGAATATCCCCATTCGACTTGCAGGCCTTTAAAACCTATTAAATACCTTTTCTCTATTAAAATTTGTTTCCTTATCGGTCACCACGCTCAAAAAGTGTAACTTGAATTAATATCAAAGAAAAAACTTGAATATCCCCATTCGACTTGCAGGCCTTTAAAACCTATTAAAATACCTTTTCTCTATTAAAATTTGTTTTCTTATCATTATTGTTTTCTTATCATTATTGTTATCTTATTCATTAATATCAAAGAAAAAACTTGAATGTTCCCATTCGACTTGCAGGCCTTTAAAACCTATTAAATACCTTTTCTCTTATAAAATTTGCTTTCTTATCGGTCCCCACGCTCAAAAAGAGTAACTTGAATTAAAATCAAAGAAAAAACTTGTTTATCTCCATTCGACTTGCAGGCCTTTAAAACCTATTAAATACCTTTTCTCTTATAAAATTGCTTTCTTATCGGTCCCCACGCTCAAAAAGAGTAACTTGAATTAATATCAAAGAAAAAACTTTAATATCTCCATTCGACTTGCAGGCTTTTAAAACCTATTAAATACCTTTTCTCTATTAAAATTTGTTTTCTTATCGGTCACCACGCTCAAAAAGTGTAACTTAAATTAATATCAAAGAAAAAACTTGAATATCCCCATTCGACTTACAGGCCTTTAAAACCTATTAAAATACCTTTTCTCTATTAAAATTTCTTTTCTTATCATTATTGTTATCTTATCATTATTATTATCTTATTCATTAATATCAAAGAAAAAACTTGAATATCCCCATTCGACTTGCAGGCCTTTAAAACCTATTAAATACCTTTTCTCTATTAAAATTGGTTTTCTTATCGGTCACCACGCTCAAAAAGTGTAACTTGAATTAATATCAAAGAAAAAACTTGAATATCCCCATTCGACTTGCAGGCCTTTAAAACCTATTAAAATACCTTTTCTCTATTACAATTTGTTTTCTTATCATTATTGTTATCTTATTCATTAATATCAAAGAAAAAACTTGAATATCCCCATTCGACTTGCAGGCCTTTAAAACCTATTACATACGTTTTCTCTATTAAAATTTGTTTTCTTATCGGTCACCACGCTCAAAAAGTGTAACTTGAATTAATATCA
Source organism: Salticus scenicus (assembly GCA_963930645.1). NCBI lineage: Eukaryota > Metazoa > Arthropoda > Arachnida > Araneae > Salticidae > Salticus > Salticus scenicus. Next base: position 348,908,862 of record OZ005650.1, on the reverse strand, counting down.
AAGAAAAAACTTTAATATCCCCATTCGACTTGCAGGCCATTAAAACCTATTAAATACCTTTTCTCTATTAAAATTTGTTTTCTTATCGGTCACCACGCTCAAAAAGTGTAACTTAAATTAATATCAAAGAAAAAAATTGAATATCCCCATTCGACTTGCAGGCCTTTAAAACCTATTAAATACCTTTTCTCTATTAAAATTTGTTTCCTTATCGGTCACCACGCTCAAAAAGTGTAACTTGAATTAATATCAAAGAAAAAACTTGAATATCCCCATTCGACTTGCAGGCCTTTAAAACCTATTAAAATACCTTTTCTCTATTAAAATTTGTTTTCTTATCATTATTGTTTTCTTATCATTATTGTTATCTTATTCATTAATATCAAAGAAAAAACTTGAATGTTCCCATTCGACTTGCAGGCCTTTAAAACCTATTAAATACCTTTTCTCTTATAAAATTTGCTTTCTTATCGGTCCCCACGCTCAAAAAGAGTAACTTGAATTAATATCAAAGAAAAAACTTGAATATCTCCATTCGACTTGCAGGCCTTTAAAACCTATTAAATACCTTTTCTCTTATAAAATTGCTTTCTTATCGGTCCCCACGCTCAAAAAGAGTAACTTGAATTAATATCAAAGAAAAAACTTTAATATCTCCATTCGACTTGCAGGCTTTTAAAACCTATTAAATACCTTTTCTCTATTAAAATTTGTTTTCTTATCGGTCACCACGCTCAAAAAGTGTAACTTAAATTAATATCAAAGAAAAAAATTGAATATCCCCAATCGACTTGCAGGCCTTTAAATCTTATTAAATACCTTTTCTCTATTAAAATTTGTTTTCTTATCGGTCACCAGGCTCAAAAAGTGTAACTTGAATTAATATCAAAGAAAAAAATTGAATATCCCCATTTGACTTGCAGGCCTTTAAAACCTATTAAAATACCTTTTCTTTATTAAAATTTGTTTTCTTATCATTATTGTTTTCTTATCATTATTGTTATCTTATTCATTAATATCAAAGAAAAAACTTGAATGTTCCCATTCGACTTGCAGGCCTTTAAAACCTATCAAATACCTTTTCTCTTATAAAATTTGCTTTCTTATCGGTCCCCACGCTCAAAAAGAGTAACTTGAAATAATATCAAAGAAAAAACTTGAATATCCCCATTCGACTTGCAGGCCTTTAAAACCTATTAAATACCTTTTCTCTATTAAAATTCGTTTTCTTATCGGTCACCACGCTCAAAAAGTGTAACTTGAATTAATATCAAAGAAAAAACTTGAATATCCCCATTCGACTTGCAGGCCTTTTAAACCTATTAAATACGTTTTCTCTATTAAAATTTGTTTTCTTATCGGTCACCACGCTCAAAAAGTGTAACTTGAATTAATATCAAAGAAAAAACTTTAAATATCCCCATTCGACTTGCAGGCCTTTAAAACCTATTAAATACCTATTCTCTATTAAAATTTGTTTTCTTATCGGACACCACGCTCAAAAAGTGTAACTTGAATTAATATCAAAGAAAAAAATTGAATATCCCCATTCGACTTGCAGGCCTTTAAAACCTATTAAATACCTTTTCTCTATTAAAATTTGTTTTCTTATCGGTCACCACGCTCAAAAAGTGTAACTTGAATTAATATCAAAGAAAAAAATTAAATATCCCCATTCGACTTGCAGGCCTTTAAAACCTATTAAAATAGCTTTTCTCTATTAAAATTTGTTTTCTTATCATTATTGTTATCTTATCATTATTGTTATCTTATTCATTAATATCAAAGAAAAACCTTGAATGTCCCCATTCGACTTGCAGGCCTTTAAAACCTATTAAATACCTTTTCTCTTATAAAATTTGCTTTCTTATCGGTCACCACGCTCAAAAAGAGTAACTTGAATTAATATCAAAGAAAAAACTTGAATATCCCCATTCGACTTGCAGGCCTTTAAAGCCTATTAAATACCTTTTCTCTATTAAAGTTTGTTTTTTTATCGAGCACCACGCTCAAAAAGTGTAACTTGAATTAATATCAAAGAAAAAACTTGAATATCCCCATTCGACTGGCAGGCCTTTAAAACCTATTAAAATACCTTTTCTCTATTAAAATTTGTTTTCTTATTATTGTTATCTTATTCATTAATATCAAAGAAAAAACTTGAATATCCCCATTCGACTTACAGGCCTTTAAAACCTATTAAATACCTTTTCTCTATTAAAATTTGTTTTCTTATCGCTCACCACGCTCAAAAAGTGTAACTTGAAATTATATCAAAAAAAAAAAAAAAAAAAAAACTCGAATATCCCTATTCGACTTGCAGGCCTTTAAAAACCTATTAAAATACCTTTTTTCAAAAATTAGAGTTAGATCATTGAAATTTGGTTCATCGAGGTTTTCGATACCTACAAATTGATTGCGGATATTTTTGATATATTCTCATTGCGGATATATTCTCATTTATTCAATAAAAGAAAAAAAATTTGTTTTCTTATCGGTCACCACGCTCAAAAAGTGTAACTTGAATTAATATCAAAGAAAAAACTTGAATATCCCCATTCGACTTGCAGGCCTTTAAAACCTATTAAATACGTTTTCTGTATTAAAATTTGTTTTCTTATCGGTCACCATGCTCAAAAAGTGTAACTTGAATTAATATCAAAGAAAAAACTTGAATATCCCCATTCGACTTGCAGGCCTTTAAAACCTATTAAATACCTTTTCTCTGTTAAAATTTGTTTTCTTATCGTTCACCACGCTCAAAAAGTGTAACTTGAATTAATATCAATGAAAAAACTTGAATATCCCAATTCGACTTGCAGGCCTTTAAAACCTATTAAATACCTTTTCTCTATTAAAATTTGTTTTCTTATCGATCACCACGCTCAAAAAGTGTAACTTGAATTAATATCAAAGAAAAAACTTGAATATCCCCATTCGACTTGCAGGCCTTTAAAACCTATTAAAATACCTTTTCTCTATTAAAATTTGTTTTCTTATCATTATTGTTATCTTATATTCATTAATATCAAAGGAAAAACTTGAATATCCCCATTCGACTTGCAGGCCTTTAAAACCTATTAAATACCTTTTCTCTATTAAAATTTGTTTTCTTATCGGTCACCACGCTCAAAAAGTGTAACTTGAATTAATATCAAAGAAAAAACTTGAATATCCCCATTCGACTTGCAGGCCTTTAAAAACCTATTAAAATACCTTTTCTCAAAAAATAGAGTTAGATCATTCAAATTTGGTACATCGAGGTTTTCGATACCTACAAATCGATTGCGGATATTTTTGATATATTCTCATTGCGGATATATTCTCATTTATTCAATAAAAGAAAAAAAAATTGTTTTCTTGTCGTTCACTACGCTCAAAAAGTGTAACTTGAATTAATATCAAAGAAAAAACTTGAATTAATATCAAAGAAAAAAAAGTACTGCATAAATAAAATAAATAAATAATTATAATTGCATAAGTTGATAAAAAATGTTATGCAATAGCTTTACTGCGGCAGTCCTCGAGTGCCACACGTATTTTTTTTTTTTTTCCTTTTCACGGTGTTAGATATACGAATCATTCAAAATATTTTTCAAATAAAAGTTTATTTAAAACAATTTTCAACTGTTATTGAAGGGATTTGTGAAGGTTCAAATGCAAATCGGAAATCTTTCACTTTAAATTAAAATAATACGCCTAGAGTGGAATGGAGTATGAAGAACTAGTGGTATGAATGCTACGAAGGAATATTTTAATAAATGATCTAATCGAATAAAATATTTTACACTGATGATATTTACTTATAATAATATATCTTCTTCGTTTTATAGAAATAAAGAGATAATTTTTTTTCTGAATTGTCAAAATAAAAAATTCCCGACGAAATATATTTCGAGAAACGTATGTTCCGAAATTAAAGACAAAAGATAGTAGAATAAAGAGAAAGTAAAAAAAAATAAATCATAATTAAAAAAAATTCTTCTTTATATATATATATATCTTTGCTCTTAAATTGTATGTCCGCTGTATTTAATTTTTTATAAGGATAAAATCAGGAAATATATATATATATATATATATATATATATATATATATTATATTTATAATTTATGAAATTGAAATAAATTTGTGATTTTAAAATAACATGAGGAGTTTGGGGAAAAAAAAAAAAAGATTTTTTGAACGTTTACTAAAATTTCGCTACAAAAACAGATATCTAATTATTTTCTAAGCAATAATTATAACTTTCAAGCACAAAAAGTGAAACTTTTGATATTACATGTTTTACAAAGATCTGAAAATTTCCTTTTATCTAAAAAAAAAAAAGCTTTTTTGTTTTGGTTTTTAAACCTACTTAATGTAATTTTAAATTATTTTAAATTTTAATATAACTAAACTAAGAAATATATTTTAAAAGAAAAATTGATTGAAGATTTAAGCAAAAACGAAAAATGATTATTAACATTTTCCAATTGCACGTACTTGTTGCATCGTATACTTTCCAATACTCTTTGCGTACGTTATCGAACAGCAGGCAGACAGAAGGACTGAAAAATATGAGATTGACTAACTGAATTTAAAATCATTCCTAAACGTTGTTGGAAAGTTTAAAAAAAGCTCAACGCAAAACGAAATTCAGCCGTTAGATTATAATTGCAGTCATTAATGTATCTGAATATTTTAGTGTAGTCCTGTAAATCTGAAGGTTAACCCGTTAGCGCTCGGTGTCTGAAAGTTAACCACATCGTATTCTATACAAAACATTCTTTTAGAATATTAACAATGCATGTCAATTTCTTTATGATTTTTACAGTATAAAGTTATTTATATATAATTTTTAAAAGTGTATGCTCTAAAACGCAACACATTTTTTTTTTTTTTTTTTTTTTTTTTTGTTCCTGTACACAAATTAGTTGTACAGGACATATTAATGTCATTTTAAATAGGGGACATTCCATCATTAATAAATATCATTTTTTAAAAATTCTGAAAATATTTACGGACGCTAGGTGCGGGAGACAGACAGTTAGAAAGACAGACAATCTCACAATCGGACAAACAAATTAAAATCATTTTCAGGATTAAAAAAGTGTTACGAGATGTTAGAAAGTGTGAAAAACGCTTAATGAAAACGGAAATGCAATTCCAGCAATTTTTTTATTATTAGCTCTTAATATAACTGAATATTTTGGTGTGGCTTTGTAAATCTAATGCTGATCCCACTATATTCTATAAAAAGCATTCTTTTGTGCATATTGAAAAACATATTTCAATTTCAATAAACTTTATTCAAAGTAAAGTTATTAAAATATGGTTTATAGAAATATCTCTGACCGAACACAATGCTTTGGAATACTTTCGGGTGCCCTGTGCACAAACAAGATGTGTTATTTACCCCATTTTATATATGAAACATCCAATAGTGAACTTGAATAACATATTTCAATTTCATTAAGCTTTTGCAAAGTACAGCTATTAAAATATGGTTTACAGAAATACTTCTCATAAAACTTGGAATTCCCTTGGATGTCCCTGTGTACAAACCAGGGGTGGTATGTAATACATTTTATATATGAAATATCCAATAGTGAACTTGAATAACATTTTTTAATTTCATTAAGATTTGTGTAAACTAAATGTATTAAAATATGGTATATGGGAATACCTCTCATAGATCACAATGCTTTGGAATACTTTTTGGTTTCCCTGTACACAAACCAGTGCTGGTATTTACTACATTTTATATATGAAACATTCGATAGTAAAATGGAATAGCATATTTCAATTTAATTAAGATATGTGTAAAGTAAAGGTATTAAAATATGGACTATAGAAATACCTCTCATAGAACAAAATGCTTTGGAATATTTTCGGATGTCCCTGTACACAAACCAGTAGAGATATTAACTCCATTTTCATTAGGGAACATCCGATAGTGAACATAAATAATATATATCAGTTTCAAGAAATTCCATAAATATTTACGGAATTAGAGCCCAGACAGACAGATAGACGGAGAGACAGACAGAAAAATCGAAGTCATTAACACTTTTCAACCTTGTTGGAAAGTTTTAAAAAATATGTGTTGAAAATGCTGTCAAATTAATAGTCTGAGACATGACCCGAATTTATAAGACCTGTTTTTGAAAATTGATTCAGATAAAAAGCAAATACTACTAAAACGAAAAGAAGTGTACAGGTAAAAATAAATGAGATAAATAACAAGAAAAAAAAACACTTTGGTTGTTTTGTTAAAACCGCATATATATATATATATATATATATATATATATATTTAATAATCTGATGTGCCACTCACACGACTTTCTCTTACCCTGAAATTTATTATTATGAATACAGATTAGAGATTATAGGATAAGGTAATGAGTACTGTTATGTAAACCTATGTTAAAATACTTCAAATTAGGTTTCGGAACAGATTTATTTAACAAATAATTCTAAGTGAGGGGGAAACCTCCCCCCATCAATCCCCCTCATATCATTATAGTACCTACATTTATGTAGAATTCAAATCTGTTATTAAATTCTAAAGTTCGTTTAATGTTATCCAGACAACTTTCACATGCAACATTCTTTGAAACTTACTAATCTAGATCACCAATTCCTAGTAACAAACGTATCAACTTCAAAATACAACATTTTGAATGCCTGAAATTATTTGTTTTTAATTTACTCTAAGACACACAGACAAAGATTAAACGTTAAAATTTTCACTTCGGCATTTAGGAAGCTTCAAAAAGTGTAAATATACAAAAAACCAAACGATGAATATTTAGTTTATAAAAAATACGTTATATACCATATTGCTATTAGTAATTAATTTCAATTCCTGAGCAGCGTTCCTGAACATGGTAAAATATTATTGTAAAGTATTTTCACTAACAATTAAAAAAAAGAATGTTACTGTTTAAATATGACCAGGTCTGTATATATTCTGTAGGTTATGTACACATCACATGGTGCACCTAAATATAATCCTATTTTAATAACACACGGCAGAACGTAAAATGTGTTTTCACCAATATTCAAGCATTGCCCTACCATATTCTACATGAGACATGTTTTTACGCATATAAAGAATATATATTTGTTTCATTCGATTTAGCGCTACCTATAGATATTAAACTCTAGTTACCTGTAATTTCACCCATAGACGTAATATATTTGAATTTCTCTTGGGTGTCCCTGTACACGAACCATTTACTTAATCTCAAGGAAAAGATTAGTGTTGCATCCCTATATGATACACATTTAGAATACCAAATTTGGACTTTTTGCTATTATTTGTTCTTTCGATATGCTGATAACAGACAGACACATACACATACACACAGACCAACGGCTAAAAACATGATTTTTGGATTAACTACAAATGGAATACACACCAAAAACTATACAGATAACTCCGCGTGGCTCGTGAACATGTGTACCAAAATCTTAAGTCAATAGCGTGGTTTTTCCGGCCGCTATGACGAGACAGACAAACAGACAGACAAATAAACAGATACAGAGGCGAAAACCAAAATCTTTTTGAGTCTCCACAAAGAGGCCGCCACTGAAGTTTCGGTAATTAGTTATGAACATTCAAATGTGTTAGGAATTAGATTTGATATATAACATAAGTTAAATCTATAAGATAAATGGTCATCGTTTTCAAAGATTGAAAGAACAAATTTAAAATGCAAATACAAGAATTGTTTACGTACATTTATAATTTTATTTTCTCTTACCTATAAGGTAGAGAAAGTATTGTTTTAGGGTCAAATTTTCGAACGTGAGTTTTTGTTATATTTACACGTTTTGAGGTCCCCTGAATCCGAAAATCATGTTTTTAGAGAATGCTCTGTGTGTCTGTCTGTCTGTGTGTGTGTTATCAGCATAGCTCAAGAACAAAAAGTAGCAGAAATTCCAAACTTGGTATTCTAAATGTGTATGATATAGGGATGCTACACTAAGCTTTTCGTTGAGTAGAAGGAAATGGTTCGTGTACAGGGACGCTGGTAAGTACAGTGCTGGTAAGTACAGTTTAACATCTATATACTGCACGAAACCAAATGAAACGAATATATATATATTTTATCTGCGTAAAAATATGTTTCATGTAGAATATGGTAGGGAAATTATTCACTGTTCGTTTACAGGGCTACACTAGATAAACGTGCGAACTAGATAGAATTAGATAAAAGTGCAACAACAGTTGAAAATTGATGGAAGTGTATTTCAGGCTGGTCTATGTATTATTACTATAAGATTATATTTAGGTGCACCGTGTGATCTGTATATAATCTTAGAAATATATAAAGGGCTGCAAGTAATTAAGCGATAACATTATTTTTTGTTGTTAGTGGATGTGCTTTATTGATAATATTTTGCCATTTCTTGGAAAGCTGTTCAGGAATTGAAATGAATTCCTCATAGAGATATGGTAAATAATGTATGTTTTTAAGCTAAATATTCATCACTTATTTTTTGTGTATTTACACGTTTTGAGACTTACTGATTTCTGTAGTTAAGTTTTTTAACGTTTGATCTTTGTGTGTGTCTCTTACAGTGACTCAAAAACGAATAAATTTACGAGATCTAAATGTTGTATTTTGAAGTTTATAAGTTTGTTGCTGAAAAAGTTTGATCAAGTTTGACAAGTTTCAAGGAATGTTGCGTGTGAAAATTGTCTGAATAATTTTAAGTGAACTTTTAATTTTACTAACAGATTTAAATTCTATATGAATGTAGGTGCATTAATGAAACGGGGTTTGTGGGGGGCGGTAGCCCCCTCACACAGTTGCAATTATCATGTAAAACTCTTCCGAAGCCTAATTTTAATTGTTTAACACAGGTTTACATAACAATACTCGTTATCTTACCTCTTAATCTCCAACCTGTATTTATAGTATTAAATTTCTGGGTAAGCGAAAGTCGCGTGAGTGACACACCAGATTATTTATATGTATATACACATCATATTTTAGACAAATATAATTAAACATTGAAAAAATATGTAGAAAACTTAATTTGAAATTAAAGTGACATATAGCCATCTCTCCTTTAAGCCGAGGGGAAATCGCCATATAATAACAAGAAAAAAAATATGAAGTTAAAACAGACGAAAATAATTAACTTTATATAGTTTATCATGAAAAACATTCACGATATTTTTAATGATACATTAATATTACAGAAAATCAGTTATTAAAATTCGAATAAATGAAATTTGAAATATAATTTCAATCCTTCACTTTTCGTAAACTTTTACCGCATTTTTGGCACAGGTCTTGATAGTTTGCGCATGTTTCATGGAACCACTTTATACACACTGTCATTAATTTTGGTTAAGTTACTGCATTCTTCTCCATATCTAACACAGTGACACTTGTAAAATTCTATTCTTTGGAATCTATAGAATCTGATAATTTCAAATATATTTCCTTTTCTTCGTTGCTTGTAGTGTCGTGTTTTAGTTTTTTTCTCACTTTTTTTTTTTTTTTCAAACTTTTTCTCCTGTTTAAGATAATTTATCAACTTTACCTGTTTCTGGGATGAAAGTTTCCGATGTTTCTCAATATTACTTGGTGATGTCAAAAACATATCTAACTGGAGACAATTAGCTCTCTAACAGTTAAAAAACATACGTGTTTAGCATATTTTCTGTCTTTTTCATGCATAAGTCAGAAATTGGCGTATTATCGTGCAGTATTTTTGTTGGTAATGGTACATCATTAGTTTTCGATGTCTTGAAGATGGTAATCACTCCTCGATTTGATGTGACCATCTCTCTTAAAATTGACTATTTATACAATTTATAGCGTCACTCCGACATTTTGTACCTTTCTTTTAGGCGTAGAAGCAAAAGCTGGATTATATACGAGCCTTAAAAGCCCGTATAGTAAAAAAAAAAAAAAAAAAAAAATGTAACGTACGTATTGGAAGAAAAAAAAAAAAAAAACAGATACTTAACTCAATAAAAATATCCAACCACTAAGTTAAATTAACATTAAAATTCCACTTACTTCTTATAACCGAAAAAACAGCTGCACCTCGCAATGAATGAACTCGTTGAACTATATTCTAGGAATAAAATATAAGCTGCCATCTATGATTAAGTTTTAATATTTAGATTGATCTTTTCTTCTCTATGGCCATGTATTCTAGAGTTACCCTAACTGAAAAAAGAAAAAACCATATACTCGAACTCGAAACTACACGGTTAACAATTTCCACAGAAAAACTACTGTATTTTTTTTATTTTAGGTTTCATATAAAATTACTGGAAATGCGTGAATGGAATTATTAAGAAAAAATATTTTGTATGTGAATTTTAATGACTAATTTTATTTTATTTATTTATTAATGGTTGTGTATTAAAAATTTATATATTTTTTTTTTCTAAAGTAGAGACATTTATTTATTTATTTATTTATTTATTTATTTTTTGAGAAGTAAAGCAATAAATATAATTAGAAAATTAACCGCTTAACGTTAAAGGTTTTTTGTATTTTAATTAATTAATTAATTAACCTTTATTTATTTATAAAATGTTGCAGTTTTTTATTATGTATTTTTAATCTTCATTGGTGATAGAATAAAATAGCATAAGTGAGTTGATCATATACGATGTTTTTCATACCCAAGAAAAAAATTGGAAAATTATTTTAAATGCACGAGTGAACGCATAGTAGTGGGGAAAAACTAAAAATGAATGTCCGAGTATAATCGGGCTAAAACGTTAAGTGGGCAAATGAAAGATTGAGAACCTCGATTGTTTATCTTTAACTGGAACTATATTAAATTTAAAGTGGCTCCGGAAAAAAAATTACAATAAATTTCCGGAAATTTTACAGTACATGTTAAAAATTAAAGACGGACGTATAGTTTAAAATTATTTCAAAATATGCAAAATTTACGCATATAAGAACATTATTCTTATAAATTTTTAGTAATATTTTTACGAAAGAAAAAAAAAATTCTGTTTCGGAAAAATCTTACATTTTAATCAATAATACGAACATCTTTTTCTTTATTATTACTGTTAATGCCAACTTCCCATTAATAATAATAATAATAGTAATAGTAATAATAAAACTATCGCATTTAATATCCGTACTTAAATTAGCAACAAAATTTATTTAATAAAATAATTTATAAAAATAATTTATTTTCACAATAAATTTTTCAAACTGTACACATTCACATAAAAATGCAATATATTTTTATTGGAATTGAACTGAAAGAAGACAAAAAGAAAAGAAAACGCAATGTAACAGAAATTTTTTAGTCCAAAATATTCTTTTGAAAAATTATTAGAACTCCTGTACACCAATTAATTAAGAATATGATTTTTTATACATAATTGATTTGTTCGCTTTAAGTACATAATTGTAAATTAAATTGAAAACTTCTCTTGCATAATTTTATCATTAAAGAAATAAGTTCATTAAAGCAAATTACTTTAGTTGATGAAAACCTAATAAACTTCATTAACATAAATTTCTACAACAGATTTTATCAAGTTTTTTTTTTTTTTTTCTTTTTACTAAATTTAATTTTCTTGTAAAAAAATTGGTTATTTATTAAGAAGTTATTTTTTAGCAGTTCATGGAAAACAATGTTTAGTTTAATTATGTATGATACGTTTAGATAAACACATTATTTGACAAATTTTAGAACACAGTCCTGCTTTCTTTTGTATAATTAGTGAACAAAATTAATTACTTAATTAAACTGAATCATAGAGTTTAATAAATTAGCATATATGCATGTACATGTATAAGCTTTTTAAACTATCAAAATTGTGTTGTTCTTAAAATAAGTGTTTTATTCCTATCATTTTATAGTGTAACCTTTGAGCATTATAGTATAAATTTTGAACCATGAAATACTTTTATAAATATTTAGTTATATAAATATGCACTCAATTTAAAAAAATGAAATATATTACAAAAGTCATATTTTTCTGTCAGAAATTTTTTTTATCAGAAAATTTCTTTTTTGTACCTTTTTCAACAAATCTCTTTTTTTATGTAACGACTTTTTAATTTCCAATAGTTATTAAAAATGCTACTAAAGATTTTTAAATCATAATAAAAAATATGTAATTTGTTATTAAATATTCTTTTCACTATGTTCAACTTATTTTCACTATATTTATATTAAACCTTTTTCCTTTCCATATTCATCATACTTAGATACGAGCAAAATTGTTGAACAAATCTGAAAAAGTTAGTTAAAATGTTGAGTGAGCCATCGGTGGCTCACACTGAACTTTCCGTTTAGGTCGCGTCAACCACCAGTGGCTGACAGTGTAAAATGTGATATAAAGAAGCGTCAACAACCAGTGACTGACAGTGTAAAATAGGATATAAAACTAAAAAAATTACATTATTTTAAGTACTTACTGAAAATTTATTTGAAATTTACTTAATTTTTATTTATTATAGGATTATGTCATTAAGGCGTATTAATGGAATATGTTGAAACACGGTAAACATAACTTGCTTCTAAGCAGCGAGCGTGGCCTGACGGGGAGTTCTTTAAGAATTTAAGAATTCGCGTGGCGCTCAATATGTTAAGAATTAAAACAGAAAGAGCTTAAGTATTGATAAAATTTATTGCCAATTTTTAATAGAGAATAATAATTCTTCCGAATGATTATTATTATTTTTTTAATACAAAAATTTTACATTGCATATGTACATCCAATATATATAGGAATATACAAATTTACAAGTTACATTAAAAAAAAAAAAAAAAAAAAAAAAAAAAAAAAACATATTCTAACTTTTAATATACAAAGTGCTAATTATTTAATAATAGAATGTTTTTTTACAAGAAGTATTAATTGTGTTGTTGCTTTATTACTTTTGAATATTATGCATGTGTTTGTATTATGCTTACTAGAGCCTGTATTATTCTAGCATACTGCCATTCAAATATCAAATATAAGTTATCCATGAAAAAATGAACAGTCAAATTTCTTTAAGGAAAAAAAGTAACATTATAATACATATGTGTTTTCGGTGGAAAATGAAAAATAATACTATTCTGAATATATAAAATTTGTTGTCAAAATATTGTATATAATTCCCTATTAGAAGATTGCCAGTTGTCAAATTGTGCCAAAATATCAAAGATTATATGTACTAGATATATAAATGTTAGATTAGCTTTATTTGATACTTAAAAATGAGAGTAATATCTATCTACCTATATATATATATTTTTTTTTTCTCTATAAGATAGGAATAATTTAATGGTCAATAAAGAGCAAAATATTTAAAGATTTGAAAAAAATTATGTATTTTAAATGCTAGTTTATTATAAATACAGCGATTAGAAATTATTTGGGGAAATAAAAAATTCAAATTCACTCATATTTTTGTATAGATTTTCTTTACTTGAAGCAAAATATTAGTTAAAAACTTTTTGCACTATTAGCAGGATTTTTTGGAAGTGGCGGTTGTGGGAAGAATACGAAACAAACTCTAGAGCATTAAGAATTTTAGTTTGTATTTTGCACTTTATATAACACGTAATATCAAGTGTTGATTCAGCACTGTAGAAATGATTTTTTGAAAAACTCATATTTTAATATGAGTTATGAGTTTAACAAAATTAACAAATAATTATTATAAATTAAAATTTTTAGAAAATAAATCTATAATATTTTATTCGTTCATATTAAAATAAAAAAATTATTGTTAAATAAATCTACAATTTAAAGATAACATCCCTTTAACCTTTCACGTTCACTGGTTTCACAGCGAAACCAAACATTTGACATCATTTAACAATTTTTGTGTAGCAGTTTTTTTTAAACATTTCCTGCTTGTTTTAGTCAGTTTTTAAACTTTTGTCCCTTTTCTGTTCGGTATATAGCAGCACTATTCCAAAATTTAACAAATAATGCTTCCAAGGAAGCTAAATGCATAAGTCATTTGAAGTTTCTTAGCGGGCGCGAGGGCAAATTGCTTGTTTGATGATGCATCCATGTCTAGTTTTTTTCATTTAATGAAGAGCTGGACTATTATTTTCACCTGAAATAGTTTTTACGAGTTTTTGTAGTCGATAAAGTTTACTTATAAAGTGTTTTATTTATTAAATTAAATAGTATTTGAATTTAATAAGGTTAACCTATAGATGTTTCAAACCAATGATTTCTCCAAAAGGGGCAATGCTAATCTTTTATTTTTTAAATATTTGTGAATAGTTATGTGTGTAAAATCCATTTTTAAAAATAGTTTAGTAATTTTTAAAATAACTTAATTAGTGAACGTTAAAGGGTTAAAGATTAAAATTATATATATAAAAAAAAGGATAAATTTCCATTAAAACAAATAAACGAATTTAACTCTTCTGCTAAGAAAAAAATGTATTATTCTGAAACAATCTTTTACTTTATTTCAACTTTGCCTTATTTTAAGAAGATTGTATTTTAGTTGAAGAAAAGCTATTTCGGAAATATTTTATTTACATACATTTCCAGAGATTTCAATCAAGCAATTTGAGAGCTTATAAAAATAAAATAGCACATGTACGTGACACGACTTGAAAAATATAATCTGGGTGCGAAGGAAATTCTAAGTGGAACTGGTAATAGTATGTTTATCATTTTATGTAGAAAAATAAATGAAATGACATTAAAATATTTTGAAAAAAAAAATAATAATTTATTTAATTTATCATACATGCATTTACTCTCGACTGTAGATTCTGTATGGGTTTCTTATTTTTTCTTATTTTTTTATCTTTTTAAAAGAAAACTATGTTAATATGATCGTTATACATGCATTTTAATAAATTTACATTAGCTGTTTTTAAATGTTTTGACTATATCATAGGTGTCAACTTGTACGGGTTTTCAACATTGATATTTCTTTGTAAAAAAATTCATCATGTTTAATAGAAGAAAGCTGTTAAAGTATTACTAAAAAAGTCTACTAAAAATTTCTCGTAGAAAAAAAATGTACATGTTAACAGCTATGCTATATTAAAAATGCATACAGTTACTAATTTGCATTCCCATACCATTTATTATTATTATTATTATTATTATTTTTAATCTGCGCAACTTTGGAAACATCGAGTAGTTATCAGGTATGCAACGATGGGACATTGTCCCAGTACTCATACCACTATTAGTTAAACAGAATTATCTTCTTCTTAAATCAACGATTTCATAAGTACAATTTTTTTCAAAAAACATATAATGGTATGCTTTCTGCGCCAGTGTTCCATCCCGGCGACGGTCTGGGACCCACCCCTAGAGGTGGTCCGGACACATGGAGGACATTGCGGCTACGAAAGATTTTACGTGCAGCAGCTACCATTAGTGTACACGACAGTCTTAGGCCTCTATCCCTGGGTGTATAAATAAAATTGAATCATTCAGTTATTCAATAAATTATCAAAAATAAAAGTATAAAAATTTGTTTCAAAATTTTTTCTCGTGTGCTAAAATCTTTACAATATGCGGTAATGTATCCATATTATAAATAATGTCATACTTATTTTTAAAAAACAATAAGCAATACTCACATAAATTCTATAACGAATACGCATTAGCAAATCAACATAACATACATCGGTTTTTAATGTTTTAAATAATTTACGTTAATTTTTATCTTGCAATATTAAAACTGACTACAATTAATTTTAAAACGTATGAATTATATTTTGCATCGCTGAAAAAAAAAAAAAAAAAAAAAAAAAAAAAAAAACATATATATGTAATATTTATAAAAAGTTATATAGCTCTAGTAACGGTGACCAATATTATGCCTACCGACATTTATCGCAATCGGATAAGCTATTTAAATGATATTACACTTAAAAAAATTGAGTCCATGGACTTTAATGATTAAACATTTTGTCGAATGAAATATATGGGTACTCCAAGAATGTGAATGAAAATATGATGAACGTGTAGCATAGCAACTAAAACTTATGGACTTAATCTCAAATTAATAAACAAAATCCTAATTGCAATAATATGTCAAAAAAATTTTCTGTCAAAAGCAGCTTCGCTTTTTTTTTTTTTTTTCCCTTGAAACAATTGTGTCTAAACATTAAAAAAAAAATCTTTCATTTGAGCTAACAGATACGAATAATGCGATATTCGATCTCTAAAATAACACTATATTAGCAATTTTTTTTTTAATCATTAGCAAAAATAAATATTACGGACTAGTAATATTAAGAAGAGTTAACTTTAAAATCACAATGCATTTTTTTTTTCTTATTTTATGTTCTACATAAATTTATTACAATTTCTTAAAACATAGTGTATATTGCACCAAAAGCATATGTTAGCTTTCTTCATAATAATAATAATAATAATAATAATTTCACAAAAAGTGAATAATAAGTTCTGATGCTTTTTTTTTTTTTTTTTTTTTTTTTAAATAAATATTTCATATTCATGTACTTTCAAGTAAAAATGTTGATAAATTGTTACAGTATGTTACAAAATATACATTATTTGACCCCTTTCCTTAAATAATGATACATAATAAATATGATACTACATTTACGCTGGTAATTTTTATCGGTAATATTTTATAGTAAATCCACTGAAATTTCACTATAGTGTAAGGTATACGTACACATTTTATACGCGATTTTCGTCAAAAAACACATTTTTATTCAAACATTTAGCTTTAAATATCTGTTTGAATTTTGTTTCTAGAATAAATAGAACCCGAGTTGTGACATTTACACGTCCATTGCAAAAATACGGAGAAATGTTAAAAGCCTCCAGAAAGAATACAATATCAAAATGGGAAATCTAAGAAGGTGTTACATATAAAAGTATTACATATAAAACAGGTGGATTTTAAATTTTGGGAGACAAAATTTTGACGTATATAGATATCAAATTAAGATTTTTGCTTTTTCTCCATTTACCATTTTTTCATTTACACAGTCAGCACAAATTATTTTACATATATACATAAACTACTCTACTCTGGTCCACAAAGTAATCCTGGCAAAAATTGATTTGTTAGTTTTGGCTTATACATATATTTTTTGGTGTACTGAAACCGGAAAAGAAATCAGTTTTATTCTAACATATATAAAATTATGCGAATACAGGTTGTCTACGGACACATTTTTACATTTTCGGTTGTTTTGGGATATAGTCAGTAAAAGGGGCTGATGACATTTGCACTTTTGTTAAACATCTAACATATTATTTTAGTAAAACTAAAAAAACAAATACTTTTGTGCGAAACTTAACAAACTATAAAAATAGTACGCTTTAACATCTTTTTTATGCAGGTAAAACATACAACATGCATCACAGATACCTGTGAACCCTAGCATGTGTAACATTTACAAAAATTCCGGAGAACGACCTTCTCTACACAGTCATAATCCAAGTCTCCAGATTTATTATCTGGATTTTCAGTTCTTCCAAAAATCTTGATTATATGCAAAAAAAAAAAAAAAAAAAAAGGGGGGGGGGGCTATTTTCCCACACGACAACCACCAATCAGACAGTCTTTTGTCATGCGAAATATACAGGTTCACACCCAAGTAGCACAGGAACGTTCTGTGAACGTCTAATAACGGTTTCAATAGTTCAAACACCGTGTTTCGTGTCAAAAGAACGTTCTAAAACACGTTCAGAAATAGTATTATTTAGAACGTTCTGAAAATGTTTGATTTGTACCATCTATAAAACGTACAATTCTAGTTCTATATAGAACGTTCAAGTGTGACACCGTCATAACACGTTCTGTAACAGTGTAATTATAACGAATATGACAAAATGACTTTTTAGTACTATTGGTTGGGAAACTAGGTTAATCATTAAAATTTTTTACTTCAGCTTTTGATTTTTTTACACGTTTTGTGGCGTGAGGAATCCGGAAGTCAAAAGGTTGGTATGGTATCTGTTAATGTGTATCGGCACCTATTAGTGTGATAGCCCGTTAGTTCATGTACACGATATCTCAAGAACAAATGATTGCAGAGAGATCGGACCAGTATTAAAATATCACTTATGATATTGATAAGAATCTTATTGAGAGATTTGCAACATTCTAATTTAAAAACTTCGTAAGTTATTCGAAATTTATAATTTTTAGCATGATAGAGAATAGAGCATTTTTTACATTTTCAGTTTAACGTTTTGTTAGCACGTCAGTAAAGAATGCTTCTCAATAATCAGTAGCGGTGAGGTGAAAAAAAATTACAAAATTTTAAACTCATGGAAAAATTTTGTGGATTTTGTATTTCAGGAATCAATGTATGGAATTCAACCAAACTTGTTACAATATTAGATCTTGCCCTAAATTGGAGTTTATTTGAATTTCATTTGGGATATATCGTCCGATAGATTGCGGTGCTATGCAATGAAACCCTCTATTTATGGGACGGCTATACCTCAGCTTCTATAGTGTACAAATGCATTAAACTTGATATATTGGCATATATTATCATAACTTCTGCTAATACAATTTGGATGTATACATTGTCCAACAGGTGGCGTTGCTAATCTGCAATTTAATCATTTTAACGGACAGGCAATATTTTAACTCTTGTGATTTAACAATAAATTTTGTGATACACTGAAGTTATAAGTGAAATCGATTTTATGTAAAGCTTTACTGGTCCATTTTGGATGCACATCGGACAACAGGTGGCGTGTCTATGTTGCAATTTAATCTCATAACGGAAACGAAAAATCTCAACTTCTGTGATTTATAAATATTGTAAATTTGGTAAGTGAAATTAATATTACGTAAAACTCTACAGATTGCCTTTGGGTGCATATCGGACGACAGGTGGCACTGCCACGTTCCAATATTTTCCATTCACAGAAAGGCTATCTATCAGCTTCTGTAATATATATACTCACCAAACCTTCTGCGTGACATACATTTGATATATATTATTGATTCAATTTGGCTGTATAACGAGTAATAGTCAAACAGTTTTTTTTATTATTATTATTCATAGGACATTGTTTTTTCCCTAGGAATAAGTATACATCATCCCTGGAGGATGGGGAAGGGGTGGATAAAAATTTTCGCAATGATTATCTTTCAAAAGAATTCGATATCACCTTTAAAACGAATAATTGAAACATCGTTTTCTGATGATTTAAAACAAATTTACTGTTTTTTTTTTTTTTTCATTTGTAATAATAATAATAATAATAAACCCTTAGAAAAATACATTTTCTAAGATCTTCTATACAGCATAAAAATGATTGTCTTCTGTCATGAAAATCTATGCATTCCCCAGACCCAGAGTTTAGATACAAAAAGCTAATCACGGATGTTATTGAATAAGTAATATAGTGCTTTACGCGAGTTTCAAAGAAAATCACGGGAAAACTCCGAAAACCTAAGTCGACGAGCGTGACCAGGAATCGAAACCAACACTTCCCGTCTGTAAGGTTCGAGAGTAGAACCTCGCGGTCTCTAATACTCATCGGGAAGTTACAGAAATGAGTTTTTTTCTTCTTTTCTTTAAGCATAATTTTAAACTTTTATTATATTTTATTTTTGATTCTATTTAAGTTTAAATGTTACTGATAAATTATCAATATTGATAATGTTGTTAAATCATTACTCTGTTTGATTGTTCTTATTTTATTTTATTTATTTTTACTGAATATTTTGTTCAATACTGAAATATACACTAAAACAAAATATGCTTTTCCGTTTAATTCGAGATTTTAAAATGGAAAAATAAAGTGATCTCATAAGATTTTAAAATTCTTAAAAATTTAAATAATTGTTTAACTCCACTCCATTTTTCCTTAAAATATTGCCTATATGTTTTCTACAGCTATAAATGCTTAATAAATTCCTGTTTCAAATGTTGAACTTTGAAACATGATTACTGCGGATGCAGGAAGGGAGAGCAGATGATAACATCGACATCTGTGGATTGCATTTATTTAATTTTCGCTGACCGTGCAACTGCAAAGTCAAACGCCAGGTCTTGGGAAAGTCGTGTCGTTATGTGAGGCGGTAATTTTAAAATATGTAATCTGATTTGTTCAGTTTTAGCGTTATAATGACTAGGATAAGCTTTAGAAAAGGTAAAAATGTAATATTTTTAACCTGTAATATTCTCTATGTTCTATTTATTAAAGTCTTATTTTAATATCAATTAAACAATCATTTTCATATCTGCGTAAGTTCTTAAGCCTAACTTTTGATACTTGAAAGCAACGTTGAATCGCAGAAAAAACTGCTCCTGTTACAGAAAACCGCTTAGAAATTATGTATTCATTTTATTAATTTAGTCTTCTGAGATGGAATTTGTTAAAATAACTATTTTTGGTTATAATAATTCTGAATGAAGTATGAAGAAGTCACAAAGACTTTACAAGATAAAAGCTAATTTTAAGTGAATGCCCTTCCGACTGGTCATTGTGTATTTTAAAATGCTAGTTGGAAGGATGTTTTCTTGAAGAAAATTCTTATGAAAATTCAGAAGGTTCGTAATTCTTTTATTCTTTTCTTTTTAAATTCTAAAGTATTTATTTAATGTTTATATGATAATATATATACAATCTAGGTTATGCAAATTGCACATTTTTAAAATAATATCCTAAGTTTCACCGACTTACAATTTTAAATATCTCTTTACTGTTATTTATTAAATAAAATATATGAAATTGTTTAACTGCATAATAAAACAAAGATTCAATTCAATTTTATTCCACATCTTTATAAAAAAAAAGATATTCTGCTTAAAAAAAAAGGACGATTTACTATATTATTTATTAATACTAATAATATTTACATTTATCAATTATTTAATATGCCATGATAGCATAATTACATCAAATGAGGTAAAAATTGCGTTGACTCAATTTAAAGAAATTTAAACATTTAAAAAATACCAATTACATTGCCATGTGGAATAAATTTAAATACCTGCAAACATCATTTTTGTAAACTGCTGCTGTAAACTGAAAATATGTATACACACATGCACAGAAATTAAAAAATATGAAGTATGTTAAATATTTTAGAAAAATATTTTGATTAAATATATATATATGTATTTAAGTATTTGGAATTTTTTAAAATTTCCTCCTTCTAACTAATTTTTAATTTTTTGTTTCAATTTCTTATTATTATAAATTAACAATATATTCTAAACTCAATTATATATTATTTTAGCGGTGTATTGGTACATTCATTTTTGAAATTATTTTTTATGTTGAAATATTAAAACTTTCTATAAACTTCAGCATTCAAATATATTTATAAACTATCCATGGACTTACAAAGTAGTATCCAGAAATGTTTAGAATATACAGGGTGCAAAGTCGAGAGCAGGCCTTTATTTGCGCAACAATTGGCCTGAGACGTCCTCCAATAAGAAAATGTATTTAAAAAAAATGTAAGAATTCATTATATGACATGTTTAAATTTAAAAAATCAATTTATTAAAAATCACAAAAACTGATAATTTTTATACAATTTTCATGACACTAACAGTGAAAGTTGAGTTCCAACCTAAAAAATATAACACAAAAAGATTCACTTTTGTGCACCCAAAATTGTCTGAGATAGTTAGTTTCAAAATTTAGGATTATTTCGCATTTTCTCGGGCTTTATTAAAAATTCAATGAAAAATTCTTTAATAAACCCAGGGAAAATGCAAACAAAGTCCAATTAGGATTTTTAAACCGATCCTTTATTGAAGGCCGAAATATGTTAGAAAATCCAAACTTTAAATATCTTGTTCCATTTTGGGAGAATAGAAATGAAACATTTTGTTAGGATGAGTGTCAGTTTTCTAAATATGACTATAGGGATCTGTGACTATGTAAAAAGTTAGTTTTTGCAATTTTGAAAAAATAGATATTTTAAATTTAAACATGTTATACCACAAATGCTCATATTCTTTAAAACATTTTGTAACTGAAACTATATATTTGCGGCCAATAGTTGCGGAGATAAAGGTATTCTCGTCACAATGCTTTGCACCCTGTATTTAAAAAAAAAATTAATATATATATATATATATATATATATATATATATATATATATATATATGTGTATAAATGAATTTTTAATATTAGTTAAAGCCAAGCAACAGATATAAGATCCCTGAAACCACATAGGTCAATGAGAAGGAAATTACAACAAATTTAAATAACCTGGGGAGACTGATTGTGATTTATTGAAACATTTATTTTTTATTTATTGATTTTTATTTTATTTAACTTCAGTCTAATCATAAATTTATTCCTATATTGTTAGTTGCAATTTTAATAATTTTGCCGGTGCGTAAAAACCACATGAAACTCAAATCAAAAGATACAAACAAGCAACGAGGAAATAAAAAATTAAGACAGCATATTAAACATTTTTTTACGGAAAAGCTTAGAATGGTAGAAAAAAAAAAAAACTCGTCAGGGGTGACCCTTTTCGTCGTTGAGCACCAATGTACGATTTCGTTCGTTAGCAGCTATAATAGCAAATTGCTAGCGGGCACCCTATCGTACAAGAAATTAATTGAAGTTAGAAATTAAGAATAAATTGGAATAAATTATTTACTTCAAGAAATCAGAGAATCAAACAGAAAACAACCATGAAAAACAAACATTAATCATAGGATGACGCATTCGGAATCACAAGGATTAAAACAAGCAAAATAAATCAAGAGTTTAGTTGTACATAGCAGATGAAGAATAATGATACAACACAGCAACAGGGATATAAATTACTTTTTTTTAAATTCAAATAATGTTTGAGAAATTTTAACATACTTACTATTCCTTTAATTTCAACGTATATGCATGAAAAATTCCATATTTTATGACAGTAATTTCCAAAAAGTGTCATAACGTGTCTATAACCCTTAAAAAATTCCTTAATTTTTTGCATTTTTAAAAAATTTCTTTTTTCCCCTAATTTGAAAATAATGACGTTATAGTATTAATTACGAAACTTTGAATAAACACCATAAAATGCAAGAACTCGCAACTGCTACAAACAAAGCACGGCTTCTACAAACAAAGCGGCAACCCATTCAACACACTCTACGTGCTTGTTTGCAGCTCTCGTGCCTACAATGTTCGCTTAATGAAGGGTTGTGTCTTCTTTTGACCTGAAACAGTTGGTGCGAGTTCTTGCATTTTATGGTGTGTATTCAAAGTTTTGTAATTAATACTACAACTTCATTATCTTCAGATTAGGGGAAAAAAAGAAATTTTTAAAAAATGCAAAAATTTAAGAAATTTTTTAAGGTATAAAGAGACGTTATGACACTTTTTGGGGAAAACTGTCATAGAATACTAGAATTTTTGATGCATATACGTTGAAATTAAAGGAATAGTAAGTATGTTAAAATTTCTCAAACATTATTTGAATTGAAAAAAAAAAGTAATTCATATCCCTGTTCATGTGTTGTATCATTATTCGTCATCAGCTATGTAATTTTTACTTCTAAACGCTCGATTTTTTATAATGACGCCATATTTTTTTTTTTTTTTTTTTTTTTTTAACTACACTATTTTAGAACGTTTACAGTACGTTTTCTGGAACGTTCTGAAAATGTGTATAACGTTTTGAAAACGTTCTAAAAACGTTTAGAACGTTCTGAGACCGTATACATAGAACGTTCTCAGAACGCTTCTATAACACCGATGGTGATAGTTACACGTTCATTGAACGTTTTCTGAACCGTACTATTGTACGTCTTCAAGATGGACAGATAGACGTCTATAACACGTTCAAAGTGAACGTTCTTAGAACGTGTTTGCAGAACAATTTTTGAACGTTCAGAGAACGTTTCGGTGCTGCTTGGGCACCCAGTTCAACAGTTCATTGGTGTTTCTTTGGCGCCAGAAAGGTGGGGTACCACCCTCGCTTGGGAATCGCAAGGCGGCAACATCAAAATCAACCATGAAATCGCGGCAACTTAGCATCTAGGAGGGTGAAAAGCCGCATGCAACGTCCGTTCTCATGAGTCTGCAGACAGCGTGGCTCCATGGACCTCACACGGGCAGTCGAGTACAGTGGACACAACCTTGACGATGTTACAGTTTCTAGTATGTTTTCATAATTAATTTTAGCTAATTAGGAAAACATAATATAAAAGTTACCATATAATTATATTGGTGGAAGAATCATGGTAATCTGTATAAAATCTGTAATGACAAAAATCAATACGTGATAGAGAAAAACTGACTTCAGTTTCAGTTTCAGAAAACCAAAACACATAAAGATCAAATTCAATGTATTATTTGATTATTTTGGTTTAGAGATAATTTTTAATTATTTGAATGTGTAAAATATATTTATTTCTAAATTATTTTTTACGTTAAAGTACTAAATTTGTTACTTAAAACTTTTTAACTAAAAACTGTTTTAAAATAATCCCAAAGCAAAGAAATATAAGAGCTTTAAAAAAATCCTTGTTTAAAAAGAAATTGAGACATTTCTCTGGTAAATTTTCAGACAGTTTAATGCCAATAACTTCAACTTATCTAAAATGTCGGTCACTTAAGAGCAACATAAAAACTTTTAAAAAGCTTTGGATGTGTAGGAATTATTTAAACTAAAGCTGTGTAAGTCTTCTAAAGTGTCATTAATAGTTTTTCTTTTCCAGATTAATGTCACTTAAAATTGTCGTATTACAAGAAATAAAATTTTAATTGAAGAATTTTTCACACAAAGAAAAAAAACCCCTTTAACAATCTCCTTCGGTAACACAGTTTTAGGCTTATATATTTATTAATTTTTTACTTATATACTATTTAAATAGAATATGATATGCATAAAAATATATGCAGTGTTACGCTGGCTCTCTTTAGAAAAAAGGACCCTAATGTCGAAAACAAATGCTTTATGACGCGTATAATATCCAAATTGCACCAATTTGAAAGATTTGAATGACCATTCCTATCTTTCTGACCACTTTAGAAAAAAGAAAAATACAACGTTTTTTTTTTTTTTTTTAGTTCCCCATCATACTATAGGTATGGGGAACTTAGGTAATCGTGAAAAATTTCGACCTCGGTTTTTTGACTTTTCTACACGTTTTCAGGTGTGAGGAATCCGAAAATGACAAAATTTCTATGGTGTCTGTCTGTAGGGTGTCTGTTAGTCTGTTAGTCTGTTAGTCTGTTAGTCTGTTAGTCTGTTAGTGGGTCAGTCCGTTAGTTTGTTAGTCTGTGTACACGATATCTCAAGAACAAATTGTCGCAGAGAGGTCAGATCAGTTTTAAAATATTACTTTCGACACTGGCAAGAACCCTATTCATTTGCAACATTCGATTTTAAAAACTTCGTAAGTTATTCGAAATTTACGATTTTCTTAACATGGGAGAATAGGACAAAAAATCACTTAAACGTGCATTAAATGAAAACTTTTTTTTGTAAAAATGTCAGACCAGTTTTAAAATATCAGTTTTGATGCCGGAATGAACATCAGTAACTATAAATATGCTACTTTGAAAATTTCGCAAGTTACTGGAAATTTACGAATTTCTTAACATGGCAGTATAAGGGAAAATTTCACATAAACGTCAATTTTGAGAGATATTTTCATCGTAAAGATGTCAGACTACTTTTGAAACATTATTTAGGACACTGGCATGAATATTAATGACTATGAATTTTCCAATATAAAGATTTCGTAAGTTATTGGAAATTTACGAATTTCTTAACATGGCTGAATAAGAGCAAAATTTCACATAAATGTCAATCTTGAGGGATATTTTCATCGTAAAGATGTCAAACCACTTTCGAAATAATATTTAGGATACTGGCATGGATATCATAGACTATGATTTTTCCAATTTAAAAAATTCGTAAGTTATTTGGAATTTACGATTTATTTAACATGTCAGAATAAAGCAAAATTGAGCATAAACTTCCATTTTGAGGATCCTAAATACGTTAGACAACTTCAAAATTACGTTTATGATATTTGTTTGAACATGATTGAATACAAATATTCTAATAGGAAAATTTCGTAAATTATTCGTAATTTGCGATTTTATCAACATAGCGAAATTGTAAATTTTTCATATAAATATGAATTTGAGGATTATTGCATTGGAAATAGTAGCATGAAAACTAAACAACGAAATTGACCCTGATAAAATAAATTAATAGATTAGAATAAGATAAATATATCGAAATGAACGGTGGATAGCCTATTAGGCGGGGATATCATTCTGTCACTGTATGAAGCTTTGGTCAAATTGATTTCTTTTAACATTATTGCCGAAACGTCAGTGGAGGCCCTCTGTTGAGACTCAAAACGGTTTTGAGCTGTGTCTGTCTGTCTGTCTGTCGCGCGATAGCGGCCGCCAAAAAAGCGCTATTTACTTGAAATTTGGTACACATGTTCATGAGCCCCACGAAATCAGCTGTATAGTTTTTGGTATGTATTCCATTTGTAGTTCGTATACAGGGACACGCCAAAGTTTTTCTTATCATTACGGCCTATGGGAGAAATTTATATGTATCACGATAGCGGCCACAAAAATCACGCTATTGACTTGCAATTTGGTACACGTGTTCATGTGCCCCGCGAAATCTGCTGTATAGTTTTGGGTGTGTATTCCATTTGTAATTTGTGTACAGGGTCACGCCAAAGTTTTTCTTATCATTACGGCCTATGGGAGGAATTTGTATGTACCGCGATAGCGGCCACAAAAATCACGCTATTGACTTGCAATTTGGTACACGTGTTCATGAGCCCAACGGAATCAGCTGTATAGTTTTAGGTGTGTATTCCATTTGTAGTTCGTGTACAGGGACACGCCAAAGATTTTTTATGATTAGGGCCTATGGGAAGAATCTGTATGTACCGCGATAGCCACCGCAAAAATCAAGCTATTGACTTCCAATTTTTGCCGAAATGTGAATGGAGGCCCTCTGTTGAGACTCAAAAGGATTTTGGATTCCGTCTGTCTGTCTGTCTGTCATGCGATAGCGGCCGCAAAAAACACGCTATTGACTTGAAATTTTGCACACATGTTCATGATGCCCACGAAATTAGCTGTATAGTTTTCGGTGTGCATTCCATTTGTAAATTCGTGTACAGGGACACGCCAAAGTTTTTTTTACCATTATGGCCTATGGGAAGAATTTGTATGTACCGCGATAGCGGCCCCCAAAATAACGCTATTGACTTGCAATTTGGTACACATATTCATGAGCCCATTGAGCAAGCATTTGACGAAACTGATATAGATCTGAGACTGACCGCCTTGGCGAAAATAAGGCTCCTTTTATACTTTTCTATCGAAAACAGACTGTTCTGGAAAATTCTCGTATCACATCAGCCAATGAGATTAGAGCTTCCATATTTGGTATATCTCTAATAAGGATTTTCTCGCCAAGATCGCCAAAAAAATCGCCAAGGAGGGAAATAGTCGCCAAATTTGTTTCTTCCCTTATAGGAGCTTTTTAATGCGTTTTTAAAGGAAAATTTGGCTATTTTAACGCTAAAACGACTATAAAGGCACAAAATTAGCATTTTATCAACTTACTAAACCTCTTTGAAAGAATTTATACAAAAATAAATGCAATTATTTACAATTTCGTAACACTTTATATCATATACAAATAGGTATACAAAGAGAGATACAACGGGGGGTTGAGGGGGGCTCCGCCCCCCTCAGGAATGTATTTGATTTTGGTAATAAGTCGATCGAATCAATATATACTATTATATAATAAGGAATAAATAAAAATGACCTATTGAATAATGTCTGATGCAAATAGGACGTTGAGGCTCCTGATCTGCAGATCCACTAGTAATATGTCTCGCACTAGAAATTTCTGAGAACATAAATATGATGGGGAACTGAGCAGAGTCCACCTATGCCAACTAGTTTTTTTTTTTTTTTTCTTTTAAGAAAATTTTTACTAAGGGAACTCTCTGCCTATCGTCTCCGAAAGCCGAAGCCAATGCTATTCTATGGGAAATTTTGCCCCATTATAATTCATTAACGAATACATATTTTTACTTTCTCTTACCCATAAGGTAGAGAAAGTATTATTTTTGGATCAAATTTTCGAACGCGAGATTTTGTTATATTTACACGTTTTGAGGTCCCCTGAATACGAAAATCATGTTTTTAGCAAATGGTCTGTGTGTATGTCTGTGTGTCTGTCTGTCTGTGTGTCTGTCTGTTATCAGCATATCTCAAAAACAAATTATGGCAGAAAGTTCAAACTTGGTATTCTAAATGTGTATCGTGTAGGGATGCTACAATAATCTTTTCGTTAAGATCAAGCAAATGGTTCGTGTACAGGGACAATCAAGAGAATTCTAATACATTACGTCTATGGGGGAAATTGCAGGAAAGTAGAGTTTAACGTCTATAGACTGAACTAAACCAAATGAAACGAATATATATTTTTTGTAATAGAGATTGTTAACTGGGAAAAAATTTTTGTGTATGTAGGAGCCTCGCCTCCCCCCCTGGGGGGGAAGTCCCCCCTCGAGGGGAGTAAATTTTCATGATGGGTATCTTTCAAAAGAGCTCGCCAATACCTTTAAAACGAATGGTTGAACCATCGATCTGCGATAATTTAAAATAAAGTTATCGATTTTTTTTATTTTTAACGAAAAAAAAAAAAAAAAAGAAAGAAAAAAAAGATGTTTTTTTTTTCCTTCTTTTTAATGATGAGAATAAAATGGACTTTTTTTTGGATATTTGGTGTTATACCACTTCTGTAATATGGAAATCGTCTGCATTATCATAACAGATATATTTTTTAAATAATAATTTTAATAAATTATTTATTAAAAACAGAATTATTTTTTAATAACCGAATTAAATTATATGTAAATGTAGGTGCATTAATGAAACGGGGGGTTGAGGAGGGCTGTAGCCCCCCTCACACAGAACTAATTACCATATAAAACTCTCCAGAAGCATAAAATGAATTGTTTAACATAGGTTTACATAACAGTACTCGTTATCTTACCTTTTAATCTGCAACCTGTATTTATAGTGTTAAATTTCAGGGTAAGAGAAAGTCGTGTGAGTGACGCACCAGATTATTATATTCCGTTTTCAGTTTCTGAAAATTCACAACTATTAAATAACTTGTCGCTTTCAAAAATTGATTTTTTTTTTTTTTTTTTTTAAGATTTCATTTTTAAGCTCAAAAAGGAAAAAATTCACATTGTGAAAATTCACATTTTACAACCTAATAATGACCTTCCCACATATCAAATTTTGTTTGATGATACGCAATAGAACCTGGGATATAGCCTTCCCTTATATTGCAGAAATCACTGTGTAACAGCGCCACCTGGGGAGCGGTTGACGCTAAAAGTTGGAAAGAACTAATTTATGTCAAGGTGCATCTACATATAAATTTATATGCATTTCTGTGTATTAGTTCCTGAGATATAGCTTTTCCTTAAATTGTAGAAATCGCTGTATAGCAGCGCCCCTGTTGCCCTATAAACATTCAAATTAAACCAGCTTAATACCACATAACACTCTCTTCTTACATAACAAATTTCGTTTGATTATACTTATACTTAATAGAACCTGAAATATAGCCTCCCATTAAATTGTGGAAATTACAGTATAACAGCGCCACCTGTTGAGCGGATGACACCAAAGGTTGATAGGCACTATTTCAGGTCAAGGTGCATCTACATATAAATTTATATGCAATTCTGAGCAGTAGTTCCGGAGATACTATTGCCACTAAATTCTTGTCACACACACACACACACACAGACAGACGGACAGACAGACTTTTTGTAAAAATGGTAAAATTGGGTTCTAGACCTCTCAAAACGTGTAAATCCGTCGAATACCGGAAGTCGAAAATTTTTACGAATCCAATACTTTCTTCTATTGAATATAGAAGAAAGTAAAAATATTTTAGTTGGATATTGCTTAAAATAAATATCTTTTTTCATCATTATGAATTCATAATCTAAATATGTATACAAGAAATAGACATTTGAGACAATTTGAAATATTTTCATTAAATTCTAATTTTTGTCTAGTATTAATGACAGGTGTTTCTTGCTACAAGGTTTTAAAAACTTAGAGCAATAAAATATATCGCTATTTTTGTTTATCTTGTTTCATAGAGATCGTTAATATTAACTATTTAAACTTTTTTCTACTTAAAATAACATAATAATGCTTAAACACGCTTAAAGAACAATAAATAATAAATAACGAACGTTAAATAATAAATATTTTCATAGATAGTTTTGTAAATTTTATTATAAATATCACAGTAATTTTTTAAGTGAAACATTAGAAAGAATTATGAAAAAATATTATGTTTTTATATACTATCTCTTGAAATAAATTTTTTTTTTTTATTCCCTTAATTAACTTTAGGAAATAGTTGATACAGTTTATAAAAGAAAGCAACAACCAACCATTTACCGATTATTTTAATTGCATTCATGACCAGGCATTTATTTTTTATTTTCATTTATTATTTATTTATTAATTATTATTTTTTTTTCATATCTATCTATCTATCTATACATATATATTGTTTATTTAAATTTACGTTAAAATCTATCTATCTGACTTGTATTCAACAGCATTTCGTACTTAAGATAAATGTGTACATCTATTTATCAAAAGAAATATTTCTTCAAACACAGAGTAGACTTCTTCAAAACTTAAACCAAAAAATAATTCTATTATATAAAAACATATTATTAGGATAATTTCTAACTAAATATTGTAAAATCTGAATAATTAAAATGTATTTTGCAAATAACTGGTCTTTTAGTGAATATACGTTTTAAATAGCCTTCCTTTGAACTTTTGCCTTTTATTTTTTAAATTTAATTATGTTCCATTGCATCTAACTTTTAATTGCTAATTAATTGCTAAAAAAATCTCACAAAAGTTGTAAAATAACATAAATTATAGTTAACTGAGGCTATATATTAATTACTTTTCATAACAATTCATTTTGACAGTATCATCTCCCTCGATGATATGAGATTTTCCTGTTATTCCAAACTAAGCATCTTTCAAAACACGCTCTAATATTTTAAATTAAGCTGTCTCAACTAAAGTTGACAAGAATAATTTATGGTGGAAGCATTAATTATGGCACTTATAAAGCTTCAATAGTTTTTAAAAGTGAAGTTTAGAAGTTGTAGTTCAAAATAAATGTGATGAATTATTAAGAATTTATGGTGTTGTTTAGACTACGTGCGGAAATATACGATTTATTTTGGTATTTGAAAGGCGAAAAACAGAACGTTTCTTTCTGAAGTAATCTAGTAATGCACTGAGATAAACATTGAAGTATATATATATATATATTATTTTTATTCTGAGAAACAGAATAAACAGAATGTGAAAGGAGCTAAAAGGATCTGCTTATTTATTTATTTTTTAATTTTTTTGTGTGTGTCTGTGTAATTTTTTTGCATGTTTAGATTACTTTTAAAGCTAGTCATTTTTTTAATTCTTTTACATTTATTGAGATTTAAGTTATAACTTACGTAATTTTAGATAGCGTAAGTAAATACCGTTTCAAGCAATAGCTTATTCTTTCTCAATATATATTTAGAGTTAACTTGATATATATTCAAGTAATTATCATTTGAGCGGAACCCCTGGATAAAAAAAAAGCGTAAATAAATTTCAAGATAAGATTTGTGTGTTTGTGTGTACTGGCAAAAAGAAGTTGTAGTTTGAAAATTACTGTGCGAAAATTAGCTTCTTGCACGCAGAATTCGGATGAGGTGAACTTTAAATTTCAAGATAATATTTGTTGATGCACGCAGTTAGGCAGTACGTGCATTTGCATTTTGTATGCGACATAATTTATATTTACAAAGTATATAAAAATGATGCTCACAGACTTCGTACATATTGTAAAATAGAAAATACAAAAATACGGAAGAAAAATCCGCGGCCAAAGAAATATATATTTTGTATTTATAATTTTTATATGAAAAGAAAGAGTTAAGTTTGTTGTATTTAGTTTTCAGAATACTGTAATCAGTTGAATTTAAGACTATTTTGAATAAGCTTCTTCTAGAAGTTAAGTTTCTGAAAATTCAAAATTGTGAAGTAATATCGGGAAATTTTCAAAAATATAATAAAAAAAGGAATACTTTTTGCAACATGAGCATTAGTTATTAGACATGTTTTTAAATTAACGAAGAAACTTTGAAAGCTTTCACAACAGGAAATAAATCGGAATGTTATGGAAATTAAAAAATTGTAGACTAATAAAAGAGGATGAATAAAAGAATGATACGCTGTTTCCTGCATTGTTTTTTGTTTTGGAAATAATCAACTGAACAACGACAAATCCAAAAGACTGTTTATTTACAGTCGTCTGCAAAATTATTCGAGCACTAGCAATAATTCCTATGAAAAAAAAAAAAAAAAAAGGTAGGCTTATTACTGTTTTGTCAAATAAATCATTGTCAAATCATGTTCTTAAGTCAGTCTAAGAGCATGATTCGACATGGATTTATTTAACAAAACAGTATTAAGTGTACTTTTTTTTTTTTTTTTTTTTTTTTTTTTTTTTTTTGTATAGAAAATATTGCTAGCGCTCGAATAATTTTGCTGGCAACTGTAGATAGTAACAGACAGAGCGGGTAGAAATTTGAGTTAGGTACAATATATGGACAAAGCTAATTGCTAATAATTTAGCATAAAACTCTTTTCAGTTTAAAGAGTTAAACTTGATAGTGAGAGTTATGTTTTTCGTTTACCAGAGCGTGCACGGTAGACTAACACTGCCGTTCACACTGTGATGTCTGTGTAAATGGTGACAGGAGGCGAAGCTGAGGACTGTGTTAGAAGCAGGTTATTCAGCATGTAAAATTTGGAAAATTTAAAAGATTTTGAAATGTAAAAAAGAGATAAAAAAAAAATAATAACAATGTTATTAAGTATCGTTAATTTGCTTTTGAAGATTAGGTATTGGGGATATTTATTCATTAAAAGTGCATAAATCGGCAATTATTTCCTCGTGCACTCACAGTGTATCCGCAGAAACTAACCTGTAAGAGTAAAAAGTTTTAAGAAGACATCTAATATTTGAATTTAGATATTTTTTATAATTCCATACGAGTTGAGGTCTGGGAACCAAATTTGAAACCGTTGGAAATTTGCTTAATTATTATTGTATGATTAAAAATTTTCAAAAATTGCGTTTTGAGTACCCTACCACGAATTATTACGAATTCAAAACTGCAAAGAAATTAGACAAATTTTAACCGTATGTGCAAAAATTGGTTTAACTAATTTAACCTAGAATCTAAAGGTAGTTAGAGGTTGCTATGACTGATCTTGTGGGGACAGAGAAACAAATAATTTTAAAAACAGAATTACGTGGTGTAAAGAGAAGCGCTCTAACAAAGAGAAATTTAAATGCAACTACAGTCGGCAGCGAAAGTATCCTAGAACTAGCAAAAATTCCTATATAAAAAGAAATACACTTAATACAGTTTTGTTAAATAAATCCTTGTCGAATCCTGTTCTTAGTCAGTCTAAAAACATGATTCGATAAGGATTTATTTAACAAAACAGTATTAAGTGTACTTTTTTTATATAGGAATTTTTGCTAGTGCTCTGATACTTTTGCTGCCAACTGTATATTTTTATTGTAATTTCAGACCTGATTTATCGATGATATCCGCTAATAGCTACTTTAAAAAATACTGTATAAAAAGAACCCTTGAATCCAAATTTTCTTTTGTTGGATTCCTGCTAAACAAATACCTAAAGGACATTTAAGAAGATTTTCAGTTTTGCGAAGTGAAAAGAGACATGTAACACCTTGAGATCTTTAAGGAGGTGTTCAACATCATAGCCACAATCTTCTGACTTGTAACAACTAAAGCCGCTATCAGATGAAGAGCCATATAAATGTAATTAGTACATACTACTATCTCATAAACAGGTTTTTCATAAGGAGAGCGGTCGAAATATCCCCAATTGATAGAATTTGTCACGTTTGTTCGTCAATCACGCATTTTCGACTGTTTGAATCACATACGGTAGTTTTCAGCATGAACTCCTCCAATTAGAGAATCGCGATTCTAGAATATCCTCAATCCTTTTCCCTTTTAAACACCCTTGAGGTGGGTTGTCACCAAATGTTCAGTCTATTGTTTATATTTGTGAATTTCGTTTATGCTTAAAAACAACCCAACGGAAACCCTTAAAAAGTTGTTTGGTAGCTTTTGAGCGGCAATATACTTCAGACAACAAATAGACAATTTGCATGTTTTCTGATTTTATTCTTATATAATAGAAAATGAAAAGGTAAGAAAATAAATACATACATTTTCTCTATTTGAAATCTAATGACTGATTTATAGCAATTTTAACATCGCTCTATTTACTCTATCGAAAAAACGCAGTATAATATATTGTGACGTCACTCTTTATGACAACAAACAGAAGATATCGTTGTTTACATTCGATTTCGTGCTTTGGTTTGCTTCTTGAATCAGTGAAATATGTTTTGTATGTTAAAATAATGAAGGAAATTTACAAATCGTAGTATAAATATTGCATTGTACCATTTTGCACTGATACAACGGCTAATGTTCCTCAAAAGTTACTCTTTAGCGTTCCACGGGATCCTATTAAACGAAAACATTGGACAACTGCTATGAAAAGAAAACTATGGGAAATAATGATAATGGAAAATGGTGATAATGATATTAAATGATTATAAGAGGAAAAAGAAATGCTCAGAAATCACATAAACAATTGATAATTACGAAAGTTAAAACGAATTGCTGCTTACTAACTAGGCTAACAAAATGTAAACATTGAAGCATCATAAAGTGTGACGTCAGGCAGCGTTTTGAAGTCACGTGATTTTTGGTTAGTTTTATAGTTATTTTTGAAATTAATGAGAGCCTTTTTTGCATTTTTAATAAACTTTTTAAAATTTATGGGCCTCCCAAGTTAAAATTCTTGCTGGTATTTGTTTGCTAGTCTAGCATTAAATGCTGTATCCCAGCAAGTAAAATAGCATAAAATACCAAAAATATTTGCTGGTTCCACCAAAATTACCAGCAAGTCATGGTGTGTATTGGCACAGTTTATTGCTTGTCCAGCATACATAATCCAGCTTCTGTTGCTTGAATAGTATGTTGCTGGTCCAGCAGTAATTATGACTACTATTTGCTTGAAATTTCTGCTATACTAGCAGTAATTCACAACCAACAGATGCTTTTTTGTTGCTATTTTCTCACTTCTCACTGGCATCTAGCATGCCATGCTATTTCTACTTAAGCTGCCGACATAACATATTACGCTGGCAAGCATAGAAAAGCACATAATAGCTTGTTAAGGTACATACCTCTCCAGGCTTTGGAAAAGCTTAAACAACAAATAAGCATAAAATGCTTGTATATAGCTTGTCGTGCTATTGCTGTGTAAGCTAGCTAATATAGCATTTTATGCTGGCTAGCATTATAAAGCATATAACAGCATGAAAATCTAGCAGACAAAGCAAAACATAGCAATAACTAGCCTGTTTTCTTTGCTGGTACTAGCATGGATTTTAACTTGGGCTAAAACTACCAGAAAAATAGGATTTTGTTCAAATCCCCATGTGTGCAAATTGTCCATTCTTCCGTCTGATAGCAAATTTAGAGAGTGATAATTTGTGAGGAAGATGATAAATTGTGGTTTGCACATTGTTAAAGTTTATTTCTTGTGTTTTTAACCATTAGGACATAAAAAGCATTGGAAAAACTATGATACTTCCTCGTGCTTGTTAGAACAAAGTTAAAAGTTCATTTGTCACCAGAAACCGTAGATGAGGATCCCTGATGAGAATATCTAAAAACAGCGAAATTTAGTTAAAAAATTAGGTTAAGCTTTTTATTGGTTATGTAGGTTTTCAGTGTGAATTAATTCAAATTACTATGGAATAATTCAAATATATTTTGAATTACGAGTAGAAGAACACATAGAGGTAGAAGACCATAAGAAGCCCATAGATTTATATTTGAATTAAAGGAACTACTCAAAAGCTGCTTTTATGTCCTGCGATATAATTGGACAATATTTAAAAAATAAGTAGAGAGGTATTAGTTTATTTTAGAGAAAATATAATTGAAAAGGTATACCCCAAAACTAAATTCAAAACTGGTGTACAATCGATAAATAGAGCATAAGACTTCTTCACACGCCATAAATTTTAAGCCAGCAGAACCAGTTTCGAAAGGACGTATCCTTTCTTCATCAGGTGCAAAAAAACACGTGCCTTGGAGGCAAAATCAAGACTGAAAGCAGGGCAAAATCCAGAGAGGGAGGAGCAACACAAACAACAAATAGGAAGCATCATTCAGGACCAATCAGAGAGGAACACACATACACACACAAAAAAAAAGGAGGGAGGGAAGGAATAATCAGTTTATTTATTTATATATTTTTTTACTTAATTAAAATTATACTAATAAGTAAATTTAATAAAATTTATTTTTTTATTTTTTTATTAGAATTATTTAATTATAACTATTATTATGTTATAAACATAATGAAGGAAACTATTTAATTGAATTAAACAAGTTTTTCCAGGCTGTAGACAGCAAAGTGGAATAAGATTTTTCATTGACAATTTTATCACGATTAAGGTAAATAACTAAATTTTCCAAAAAATCCAGTTCGGAAACGCGTTTGGCATGAAAGATAATTTTGGTCTCTTAAAATTAAAACAATGATCAAATTCCAAACTGTGTTTCGCAATAGAAGATTTAGATATTTCTTGATTAATATCTACCTCTCAAAAAGAATCTCTTCGCCATATTCTTGCTGATTGCATTTCTTCCAATAATTCCAATTACAAATCTAATCTTTCTAAATCTGAGAGTGTTGCTCTTAAGGATCTCTAATCAAAATCTTGTCATCACTAAAGCAGATAAAGGTGGCCAGAATGTTCTCATGGACAAAACTGATTATGTTGATAAAGTTAATTCTCTTTTATCTGAAGGACCTTATACTGAAATTAAAAAAGACCAAACTAAATATCTTCTAAGTTCTGTTTAAAAAGATGTTGAAAATTCCATTGTTCTTCATGACAATACGAAATTCTTGGTTTCTCCTTCTACAGCAATTTGTGCTAATTTTTATGCTTTACCTAAAGTTCATAAAAATAATGTTCCCCTCAGACCTATTGGTATATTGGTAATATTGGTGCTGCTACTTATCCCCTCTCTAAATTTTTAGCTTCTATTTTTTCTCCTTTATGCAGCGTTAATAGTCATACTATAAAAAATTCCTATGATTTTGTTAAGAAGTTAAATAATCTGAATCCTGTAAATTGCTCAATGTTATCTCTTGATGTGAAGTCTTTATTTACTAATGTCTCCACTGAAGGTGCGCTTAATTGTTTAGAGAAAAGGCTACGCGAATTTCCTTATTCTGACATTGAAATCAAAGAATTTGTTAATCTAACTATGTGTTTCCCAAACTACTTTTGAATTTAATAACAAATTTTATAAACAGTGTGATGGTTTAAGTATGGGTAATCCATTATCTCCTATTCTTGCCGATATCTATATGCATTATTTTGAGGAAAAATGATTAAAGATGTTAAATTTAAAATGCTGATTGCGTTACGTAAAAGACACTTTCATTCATGTTGAAAATCCGTTTGATGTTTCTGCCATTCTTAATATTGCTAATGCTATTGATCCCCATATTCAGTTTACCTTCGAGTTAGAAAATTGTAATCAACTTCCCTTTCTTGATGTTTTAGTTACTAGGTGCTATTCCTCATTTAAAACCTCTGTGTTCAGGAAACCTTTCTCTGTTTCTAACCCTCCCCATGCTCTCTTTAATCATCCGGCTAAACAAATAATTGGCACTTTTACACTTACGTGTATCGTGCCTTAAAATTTATTCTGATACTTCTTCTCTTAAAGAAGAACACGATTATTTGAAGTCCGTTGCTATTAAAAGAGGTTTTAGACCCTCTATAATTGATAAAGCTATCAAAATGTTCAGTAGACAAACTTTTAATTCTACTCTTTCCATTGATGATAAAATTAAACCTGATAATATTATTGTCTTGCCTTTCTATTCCTCCTTATGTTTTAAATTAGCCAAAGTTTTGAAGCGTTTCAATTTTCACGTTATTTTTAAACCTGTCAATAAATTCCAATTCCATTCAACTAAATCCCCTGTTCCCGAGCATCATAAGTGGGGTATCTATAATGTATCTTGTAATAATTGTGATTATCTTATATTGGTCAAACAAAAAGAAATCTTGAATGCCGTTTATGTGATTATTCTCGGTATGTTGTTAATCAAGAAATATCTAAGTCTTCTATTGCGAAAAACAGTTGGTAATTTGATCATTGTTTTAATTTCAAGAGTGCCAAAATTATCTTTCATGCCAAACGCGTCTGCGAACTGGATTTTTTGGAAAATTTAGCTATTTACCTTAATCGTGATAAAATTGTTCATGAAAAATCTGATTCCACTTTGCTGTCTACAGCCTGGAAAAAATTGTTTAATTCAATTAAATAATTTCCTTATTATGTTTATAACATAATAATAGTTATAATTAAGTAATTATAATATATATATATATATATATATATATATATATATAAATTTTATTAAATTTACTTATTAGTATAATTTTAATTAAATAAATAAATAAATAAATAAATTAGTTATTCCTTCCCTCCCTTCTTTTGTTTTTGTGCGTATGTGTGTTTCTCTCTGATTGGTCCTGCATGACGCTTCCTATTGGTTGTTTGTGTTGCTCCTCCCCCTGTGGATTTTGCCCTGCTTTCAGTCTTGCTTTTGCCTCCAAGGCAGTAGCACGTGTTTTTTGCACCTGATGAAGAAAGGCTACGTCCTTTCGAAACCGGTTGTGCTGGCTTAAAATTTATGGTGTGTGAAGAAGTCTTATCATCTATTTATTGAAGAGGTATAGTTTTTTTTATCGAAACTCGTGTCGGCCTTCTTCTAAACAGTGTGGTATTCTAGAAGCTCGATGACTTGTATTTTGATGAATTAGTTCTTCATATAGATTAGAACGAAATTTTTGTCACATTCTAACATACACAAAAACAAACATAACGTAAAAAAGGTCAAATTATGTTTAAAATGTTCGAAAACAAAAATTCATCTGAAATTGGAACTCTAAAATCATCAGAAATTTGTTATTTTCTTAATAAGGTACAAGAAAATAAGAATTAAAAAAGTTTTATAAATGTAATAAAAGAAAAACGCATTATTCTTTTCATATAAGAATATCATATTTAATATTACTAAATATTCAGATAAAGAAAAATAACATTATTTTCTTACGACTTTTCATTAAGAAAACATTGCTAAAATAAAGGAATGTTATTTATTGAAATAATATATGTTATCCTAGTATCTTTTAATTGTCGATCTTCACCCGTCTAGTGGTCGATATTTCCAAACAAATCAATTTTCACATTTGCCATTTTCTCCAAATCAAAAAAAGTGACGAAAACACGTGATAAACGGTTAATTATGATAAAAATATTATTCAAAATAAAACTAGGTTTTTTTAAATTAATGTAATGGAACTTGAGCAATAAAATATAATTTAAATTTTATTATTTATGAAAATCACTACAATATAATCAAAACTTATTTGCCGAAGAAATAATAGTAAAATGTAGAAACTTTATTATACATTTTTTTACTCTACCTGGATCGCAATCCGATAATAAAAAAAGTACTTTTTTTTTTTTTTTTTTGTTTGAAGTTATTATCATTTGTATTATTTTAAATTTTATATTAAGCTTTTAACTTTTTAATAATAATCAATTTAAATGTATATATATATATATATAATATATATATTACGTTTTCCTGTAATTTATCTAAATTTTTTAACAATAATTTTGCGGTTTATTGCCATGGTGGAGCAAAAATAAATAAATAAATAAATAAATAAAAATCCAACTCAGGGTCTATACGTAGAATTACATCTATTTTTTAAATACTTTCTTTTTTCTTTATTTCATTTGTTTGAAGTCAAAATTTATTTTTTTCTTAATACTTTGTTGCAATTGTGACATCCTGTTATTCTGCTAAATAATGTATTGCAATGAAGACTTTAAGTACGTCTCAGTAAAAATTAAAAGGAATAGTAAAAACAAAACTATATATATATATTTATTGATTTTTTATTACGAAAATTAAAATCGTAATAGTTAATTACGATATTAACAATTTTTAAGTATCTATGGAGTGCAATGAGGATACATTTCAATTATAAAGAATGACTCTTTTAATTTATACCATAAAAAAGAAAAAAAAAAACAATATTATTTATTGATTTTCAGTTATCTTTTCATAGATAAATGACGTTTTAAAGACTTTCATAAGTATAGATAACTTTTTT
Source organism: Salticus scenicus (assembly GCA_963930645.1). Classification (NCBI taxonomy): domain Eukaryota; kingdom Metazoa; phylum Arthropoda; class Arachnida; order Araneae; family Salticidae; genus Salticus; species Salticus scenicus. Next base: position 348,868,499 of record OZ005650.1, on the reverse strand, counting down.
ATATGCTTTTAATATATATTTAAATATGCCGGAGAGAATAAAAAATCAATATATTTTTCTCAATACTTATTTATTTCATGTTAATGTATTTCATAATGCCAAATATTTGTATTTTTGAAAGTTGTGTATTTTTTCACGTAAATATGAAATATAATATACAGTCATTCATAAATAATTTAAAAAAAAATTGCATGCTTGAAACATATCTAAAATTTAAAAAAGAAGAAAAAAAATTAAGAATTTCAATTTCTTAACAAAAGCTTGCAATATATATATATATATTTTTTAACTTCAAAATTAACTATTTCCATGTGAAAAATATTTATTTAAATACTTTTATTTAAATCTCTTTCTGTTTACATAATCTGAGATCAACTTAGTTTTTATTGCATAAATGTTAAAATAAAAGCATTTTTAATGTATATTTGTCAGTTAAAGTCTATCTTTTTTTCAGTGAAAAAAAAAATGTATATATATATATATATATATATATATATATATATATATAACTTTAGTACTAATGATAGTTTATATAAGAAATAAAATATTGTAATAAATAAGAATTCCAGCAATTAATAAATCTAAAATGCTACCTTACATCTTCTTTATTTTAAATTTTATTTTATTTTAAGTAGAACACAATTGTAAGTTGGTTTCTGTTAAAATAAATAATATATATATATATATATATATTCAATATACTTAAAACTTATGTTTAGATGCGAGCACAATTTAAATCGATATCGTCATTGAAAAACAAAATATGTTTGAAATAATGAGTTCCTTGAATGTTATATTCCCTTCTACTCGACTGAACTTTTTTTTAAATTAATTAATATTATATTTTATTTTCCAGGTATCTCCTTTAAGGGCCCTCTTCACTCACTGCCGTCGGAAGCCGAACCTAATGTTATTCTATGGGAAATTTTTCTTTACAAATAACTTATTAACTAATACATATTTTTAAATTCTGTTTTCACATTCTGAAAATTCTCAGCTGTTAAATTGACGCACCTTTTCTAAAAAGATATATTTTTTTAATTTTTTATATTTTATTTTGAAGCTTAAAATAACGAATTTTCAATATGTGAATTTTTTCCATTTTGCAATTTCAAAATAAAATATTAAAAATTTAAAAAATACATTTTTATAAAAGGTCCGCCAATTTAACAGTTGGGAATTTTCTGAATGTGAAAACAGAATTTAAAAATATGCATTAGTTAATAAGTTATTTGTAAAGAAAATTTCCCCATAGAATAACATTGGCTCGGGCTTCCGGTGACGGTGAGTGAAGAGGGCCGTTAATAGGATTTTTGAAGAAGCACACGTGCATTTTTTGATACAGATAAATAAATTTTCATTAAATGCTATGGATTTGTTTTAATTTTTTATCATAAACCTATTTCCATTAAGAGAAATTAAAAATCTAGAAATTTATCCAATATTAATTTTTACTTTCCCTTACCCATATGTATGGTAGAGAAAGCATTGTTTTAAGGTCAAATTTTTGAAATTGACATTTTTGTTATATTTACACATTTTAAGGTCCCATGTATCCAAAAATGATGTTTTTAGCAGTTTGTCTGTGAGCCTGTATGTGTGTATGCCTGTATGTCTGTCTGTTATCAGCATATCTCAAGAACGAATAGTAGCAGAAAGTCTGAACTTGGTATTCTAAATGCGTATCATATAGGAATGATACACTAAACATTTCGTTAAAATTAAGCAAATGGTTAGTGTACAGGGCCAACCAAGAGAATTCAGATACATTATGCCTATGGGGAAATTTCTGGTAAGTACAGTGTAAGATCTATAGGCAAGAGCGTCGGCACATAGGAGCAAGGGGGAGAACTTGCCCCCTCCTGAAAAATTATAATAAGTAAAAAAATATTTTAAAAAGTTACAATTAAAGCTTTAAAGCTGTGTCATTAGAATTCAACTGGGCAAATAAAATTTATGTCACAGAGCCAATTGGAGTCAAACTGACTCAACCTGCATTTATAGGTTGTCTCTAACATTTCCCTGCAAAATTGATTTGACAGTACATTTTTTGGATTAGTGTTCGTCTAGAATAAGCTGTATAATTTCCATAAGTAAAATGTTTGAGCTTAAACTGCATGCGTAAAATATTGTTGCAGTAAATGCTTACACATAGGCTTACATAATCACCTCAACCAACCAACCAATCATTAAAATCTAACTGAATTTTTAAAAACATGCTGAAATTTTGCAATTTAAAGTTTGCCTCCTCCTGAAAATTTTTCTGGCGACGCCATTGTTTATAGGCTGACCTAAACGAAACCAAAAGAACAAAATGTATTATAAAAGGATGTTTTGCGTTAATTGTGATATGGAAATCATTCATCATTCCTTTACAAGGCTACACAAAATATTTGGATATATTGGAGATATACTTGTAAATTGCAGGAATCTTAATTCCTTTTGTGTTAAATGTTTGTCAAAGAAGACTAATTTTAAATACATAGTATTATTTATATTACATATTGGTTACACAGTGCTATCCTGAATTAAGCAAAACATTCTTTTCTATTTAATGAAATTAATGGTAGTGCTTTGAACATTTTACTATGTCGACGAACAATACGGCAAAACTAATTTTTCAAGCCCATACTTGTAAGCATAAAAGTATGGATTGTGTAGATTGTGGCATGGAAATCATTCATCGTTATTTTATAAGGCTATAAAATTTTTTGGATATATTGGGCCTATACTTGGAGATTGTTGAAATTTTAATTTATTTTCTATAATTTTGTATTGAAGGTAATATTGCTGGAAGTGCTTTGTACATTTTACAATGTCCAGGAGTGTATGTTTTGTATAATATCTTCTTTCTTTAGCTAGATTATCAAGCACATAGGGCATATACATATCAGATTATTTAGTATAAGATTATTTTTTATTATGAAAATAATTACCAATCAATTAATTTTTAAATACTAAACGTGTTCACACGTTTTGAGGTGCCTTGATTACCCAAGTCTAATTTTTAGCGGTTGATTTGCATGTGTACCTTTTATCAGTGTAATTTAAAAACAAATAATAGCAGGAAATTGAAATTTAGCATTTTGAATGTCGTATTAAGTTGCCACTTATAAATTTGATAAATACTGGTAAGTTTGAAGGAAAATTAATAATAGTCTGAATATTTATTTAAAAATTATTGAATGTACTGTAATTGAAGGGGTTACAAAAAAATACATAAAACTGTTCGTAAACCTATTTTATATTATTTAAAAAGTACATTGAACTTTATTATTTTGCGCTATTGATTTTAAGTCTTAATATGCAATCTATCATTCTAGCATTGAAATGTAGGGTAAAAGAAAGTCGTGTGAGTGACACACTAGATTATTTTTAATCTAAAGACGCATTTATAAACACGTTTGGTATTTAAAAATTAATTGATTAGTAATTATTTTCATAATAAAAAATAATCTTATACCAAATAATCTTATATGCATATGCCCTATGTGCTTGCTAATATAGCTGAGGAAAGGAGCTGCTAATTAAATGCTATTCAGCTGAAGTTAACAAAAATATTTATTTCATGACCTATCTCTTATAACAAGATATTTTGCCAGTTTTTACAATAAAAGCAGTGAATAGCTCTGTGAATTTTTTCAAGGCAATTTTATTATTAACGATAGCATTCATTAAGAAATATGGTGGCTCATAATAATAATAATAATAATAAAAAATGTTGTTTTCCCGAACAGAATTTGTAACTAAAACAATGCATAATTTGTGTAACGTATTTCCCGGATTTCCTTCGAAATTTTATTAATCTGATCATTTCATTATTATTATAATTTTATCTTTTAAAAATATTTAGTTGTGAATTTAATAAAACATGTTACAAATAAAATAAAATGAACACATTTTTTAAAAATCTTAAAGGAAGACCGTGGAATGTATTCCAGAAGTATCACTACATTTAAAACGTTACATTGTAGAGAAATCGTTAAAGAAATAAATAAATATTCGGCACCTATATGGATCCATATCTACATAAAAAAGGAACATAAGAATAATTTAACAGAAGCATCATACATAAACTTAAACATCAAAGTTTCACTTATGGTCACACGGTTACTGAAAATCATTTAATAATTTTCAGTTCTATTATTTAAAGCATGAGTTAATCTAAAATATAATGCAAAACTTTTATTTTAAAAATACCTAAATATATTTGTCCGTATTTTAAATGCGATAAGAAATAATTTCAAACTTCAAATGAAACAAACATAATTATACACATTTAATACATCATTAAAAAAAAAAAAAAAAAATGCATTTTTAAATAAGGTTTATATTAGCTAAATTTCTACACACGCAAAAAATCAAAAAATAGTAATTAAATAAATAAACTGAATAACTGAATAATAATAATAAAAATAATTGAAAGAATATATATATATATATGATTTTACAATCAATTAGGGTTTGTGAAACGACTGTAACAAGATTGTACAAACTTGGACCAATTTCGTTTGTATGGGCTTGAAAACAAACGCTACTTCATTTATAAAACATAAAGTGACACATCGCAATATTCTATATTTGTAGATTTTCCAACGAAGTTTTAAAAAATTTACAATTTTGGATTGTCTGTCTGTAAATCAGTCAATATGTCTATCTACACATTTATTTCTTGAAATATTTAAAAAATGCTTTGAAACTGATATAAATCATTCAAATTGACTGCGATATATTTCTTATAGAAAATGGTTTAATTGGCATAATTGCATTTGTTAAAAATGTCTCATTTAGAAAACAATAATTATGTACATATTTAGAATGAATTAGTTTCGAAAGGTGTGCTCAACTTTGACTCCATCTTTCTGATTGACAAATTCACAATATAGTTTTTATGAACTGAACACTTCTTACAAGTTTCGAGTTAAATAGCCTTCCATTCCTTATTTAAAACTTTCTAAAACAGATTAATTTCTTTTGCTTTCATTGAAAAACCTTTCTTTTTAAAGTAGCTGAACCCAAAAGATTTCATAGGGCATATATTAGGAAATTGTGTAGAAATATTCAATTTTATAATGTAATTTGGAGCTCCGCTCTGGACTTTAATTTCTCAATATATTAACCCCTTCCACTCCAGGGACGTACGTGCGTACGTTCTAGTGTTAATGGCCATTAATACCATGGACGTACGTGCATACGTCCAAAGAAAGTATACGATACTATTTCAAAAGTATAATCTGGTATTTCAGACATTTACACTATAGCTAGCCTGGAGCGGAAGGGGTTAAGTTGCTAATTTAGCCACGGGGCTAATTGCTTTGTCAGGATGATGAATAATCTTTTCTTATCATTTTGATAAACCAAGAGATTTTTCTTTTCGAAAATAGTTTTTAAAATACTGTCAATGTAATATTGAATATTAAGTTTTACTTTCCTTGGTACTTTTTTAGTGGCTTCTCTTAATTTCCTAGCCAACTTTCATGGCATTTGATTAATCAATATTTTTATATGTATTTATTCGTTATGGGGTTAGACATTTTTTGTTGTTCCATTACGATAGTTGAAACATAATTATGCCTATTTGAAAGTAATCGGATATTCATATACTTATATGAGGCCTTTAGAATTTTATAATCATATATTTAAAAGTTTAAATGCCTTTTGCAGAGCTTTCTTGAGCTTCTCTTACAATTGGCTTTTCATGATTCAATAAGCACTGTTCAATAATCACTGATCTTTTTTACAATTTTCTGCAATAAAAACAATATAGGCAGCTGTAGTCTGGTCGGTAGAGCATGAGCTCGTAAGACCGTCTGTAATCTAATGGCGACGTGTGAACGTTAAATATGTCGTGGTCGCAATATCCCCAAGTTCCCATCAAAGCTATACTTCTAGGGATACTGGATCGTGGGATTACTCGACCATGATCTGAATCAAAATTCGATTTTTTATTGTTCGCTCTTGCTGTATCCTTAGCCATATTGTAGCTACATCGTTCTTCCACCATTTGTGATGCTCTTCTAAAGACAAAGGCACTGTCCTCTGACTTACCTCAGGGTAGCTTCACTACCAGAATTCAGGGTTTCCGAATGGCATATGTAGCAAAAAAAAAAAAAATGCGTACAGTTTTTTATGAATGATTGTATTTACAGTGCGCAATACTATTTTTGTATTATTTAATTATTTAATTTATTTTGTTATTTCTTTTTTGATTTGGTGAATTAGAATTTTATATTATTATTATTATTTTATTTATTTTATTTTTTATTCAGACAGAGGTATTTACCTCTTTTAAAAATTGGCATTATCTGTCCTTATAATTTTGCTTGCAGTTTTTTTTTTCTTATTACTCTTACAATAGTAAATTATGAACTTTATTTCCTTTTTATAATGGGTAGACATTCAATATATGGTAGACATTCAATTTTCATGTGTGGAAAGGGGGGGGGAATCACGCTCATCTACCTTTAATCAATTTATTGTTGTGATTGTTTACAAAATTTTCTAAACCCGCAAAATATTAATCATATTAATATTAAATTGTTATACGAAGCAAAATTAAGCTCATTAAATCAAAGTTATTATAAAATAGTCATTTTTTATAAAATATCTTCAGTATTTCTATAAATCATATTTTAATATACTTTACTGCATAAATCTCGATAAAATTAACATATATTATTCCGATACACAAAAATAAACTTTTTTAATTATTATTGATGATTAGCATTAATAATTTGTTTCTAGGGCTATACACAAATGTTAAGATAACTTAGGAGATAAGAATTGACAATTGTTATTTCTATCCGTTGTCTTTCGTCCATCTGTCTGATTTTTTTTTTTTTTTTTTTTCTACGTCAGTCAGCACTCTAATTTTCGCAAACATTTTTAGGTTAACCTGAAACTAGTATATGTGAATCAATACATTTTATATTTTTTACTTTGCAGCAGAAACTAAATCAGAACATTTCTTAATATTTCGTTTTTCTGGGTTTAGAATATAATGTACCAAGAATAATGCATACCAAATCATATCACTCTGGCTCATTTTTTCCCTCAAGAAAGTAGTTCCCCCCACCCCCTATCACCCAATTCTCCAGAGGTCTAGCGACTTCGTTTTCTTCTGAAGAATCCTCTCTTAAGGCAGCACTTTAAAACAGTTTAGAAAATCATTTTCATTGATATAAATATATTTATATTATTTTACTATAAAAGTGCATAATTTTTATTTTAACAGGTTTGTTTATCTTTTTTTTTTTTTTTTTTTTTTTAGAATAACGAAATATTTAAAAAGTTTAGAGGATTAAAATACCAACTAAGGTTTTAACCTTTGTTAAATCCCACAAAATAAATAATAGTTAAATAAATACTAAAAAAAAATATATATATTGTTTTGTTCAATTAGTGCTTCTTGTACTAAGGTACAATAATACATTATCAGAGGTGACTTATAGCAGAGAATATTTTGAAGGAAAAAAAAAAGAAAATCCATTATGCGAAACTTTTTTACGCAATCACGAATTACTTATAATTTAGGTTACCATGTGGGTCGGCCCTGAATTCGTCTATCTTAGTACTCATTCGGCATTTTTAACTAAAATTACTTACATGCAATAATATGTTAGAAATAATTAGTTTAAATCCCAAAGAAGCTCAAAGTAATTAAATTAAAATCCGTTTTTCATGATGAGTAATTCATGAGTGGTGTAGATTGGTTTACAGAGATCCATAAATTTGTTCACATAAATTCTGTGATAAAAATGGAAATTACTCAGTGTAAATTGTCAGTTTTATTAAGATTATTTTAGTAAATTATGGGGCGCAAACACATTTTATATTATGTACAAGGATACACAAAACTAATATTTTTAACTTTTCCTCTTCAGTAATAAATCTATAAAATTTATTTTGTGTCATTGCTTTCTCCATAATACAAATAAAAATACATATCGGTAGTTTTGTCGTTTTTAAATAATATGAAAATCTAATAAAAAACAATCGATTTTGTTTCATTTTATTTAAATTGATGCTTTTTTTTTTAAGTAAAGTTATTTGTTTTCTTTCATTGCTAAAAATAAAATGCGCTTTATTTATTTATTTATTTATTTTTATTTGTATATTTTTAGCACAGTTTAATGCCATTAACAAATATTTATGTATATCCCTCCTTTATATCGTAATGCATGAAAATTATTTTCGATATCCATTAAAAAGATAAATAAAATTCTTCATACTGAACTTTCAAAATGAAATAAATGATTCTTTGAAATAAAATGACGCGTATCAATATTTGCGTAAACCAAGCACATTATGTAAGACCAAACATTCGAACACAGAATGACAGATAAAACATTAACACATTTATTTTTCTAGAAACAGTTAAAACTATGTTAGAACGTTTACCTATATTTTATTTTAAATATAACAGTTAGCATATTATTTAAGTTTAATAGAATCTAAATTGATTTTTAATGTTAATAGTAATGGCAAAATATTACAAAAATTGCATTATATTTAAACATATTTATTACTCAAAAGTGGATAAATCTTCATGCTGTACAGAAAGATTATAATCCTTAGAAATAAACAGGGAAAACTTCGAATCAATTTTCTTAAATTTCAACTATTCTGCTCTTTAAGAACAAAAGATATTTGAAAGAACAGAAGTGAGTCGGAATGAATTGGCTGAAAGGATTGAATTCAAATCTTTTGAATAAAAGATTGCCGATTATTTTGACAAAAGTTACACAATTTTCTCACAAAAGTTTTAAGAATTTCGAAAGTTTTACTGTATAAGAGTAGGAACGCTTTATGTATTGTTAAAAAAGGTATTATTCTAATTTTCAGATTTGAAAATCAGTGCACTCAATATTTTCTATGGATATAGCGTAGAAAAAGGGATTTTAATAATCTAATTAAAGGTTGAGATACAAACTATTATTAATAAAATAAAAACTATTTGGTTCAGTTTTTTTTCTTTTTTTTTCTTAATATTTTTAGAAGGCTCTTGATTTTTTTTATAAGACTCTTGATTTTTTTATGAGGAAACAAAAAGGTGACATTTTTAAATTGAAACAATTAACTATCTTTTCAGAGTTTATGGCGAGGCAGCTTGTACTATGAAAAGATAGTTAATAGTAATTTAATACTAGAACATTTAGTAATTAGTAAGTTCAACCTCTCCTATAACAATGTTACATCTTAACTTTTTTTGAGAAAATGCAGCTGATTATTGTCATATATTTTTGACCAACTTTTCATCTCTATGCCTTTATAATTTTCCTTTATATCAAACGTTTCCTTCTCAGTTTTCTGTATTTAGTTTTTGGTAGTTTATATATATGCCCTACACAGATACAGGTTTATATAGTTTATTCACCAATGACCTACAACATGCACTACTTTATGCACTAGTGCACTTCAAATAATTTAGTCTATAGGTCTTAATAATAAGTAATTATTCTTTGTGTCCCTATAGAAGAACTATAAGTACTACACTCATCGAAATCTATACAGATCGTACAACGATGATCTATAACATACCTACCAATTTTTAGCTTAGTCGGATAAGGTGTTTAATTGCTATCGCACTACAAATAATTTACGTTCTTAGTCCATAATAAAAAATATTTTTTCTTTCTCTGCTTGTAAAAGAACTATATGGCTAACACTCATCAAAATTTATAAAGGTCATGCGACGGTGACCTGTAATATGCCTATCAAGTTTTAGCCAAATCGAATAATGTATTTAGAAGCTAGAGCGCCCATGAGATTTAATGATAATATTTTTTCTGTGTGTCCCTGTGAAAAACTTATAAGTACTACACTAACAAAAATCTATACAAATAGTGTGATTGTGACCTACAGCATACCTACCAACTTTTGTTTTTGTTGCTGTTTCTAATCTGCAACCTAATCTGACGGCGACATATCAGCAGATGGAAGAATGACTTGACACTCAGTCGATGACGAGAATGAGACATGAATAAATTTCCTCCCGAAAGAAAACCCAAACAGTCCAAGATGTATTTTGCTGAAGCTTGGTGTTGGTGGCATTTTAGACAAAGAGGGCAGGTTTACCCTTAGAAAAAGAAAGTCCTTTTATGTGGCTGTTGGGAAGGGGAAAGACGCTGGTACAGTGTTTCCTGTCGCATGAAAGGGATAAGATACACCCAACTTACTGTGGGAACGCAAACCAGTTTTTCTGATTTTGAGATTATTTCTTTTAGGGTCTTCGAGATATACAAAGCTTGTGGATTACTTATTAGTCGTGGCCTTCTGCCTAAATCTCGAGCGCATTCCTGTTTAGTCTGCGTGACAGACGATGCAGCATCGAAATCATATATCAACTAATCAGTGAGGAGGGAATGCGCAACTTTTCTTAGTCCTAAAACCATACCAGCTGGAGGTGGAAGACTGTCTTAGCTCCTTTGCTTATATATTTCAGCTGGGCAAATGGAATGGTGTTCACGCCTACGGTGACCCTACCAGCTACGAACTCTCGAGATACTTCGACCATTCTCTCCTCCAGAGGCACCCTCCTAACTCGGTGAGGCAATCGACAGAACTTGGGAGGGCTATTGTATTGTATTTAGACTCTATTGTACTGTAAGTAAATTGAGTCTTTACGCAGTAAGGATAACTAATTTCCTCTGTGTTCCTGTAAAAGAACTAAAAATCCTACGCTTATCAAAGTCTGTACAATGCATGCGATGGTAACCTATAAATAACATATCGCAACTTCATTCAAATGAAACGTTTACAGTTATTGCCGTTACTCACACGGATACATTCACATACACATACACATCACCGTAAATATAGGAATAATTCATTTTTTTATATAGTTCATTTCATATATGAAAATTAATAAAATGTGATGGAGTTTTTCTTGGTATACTTTAAATGAATAAAGTTTCTAACATAATAAGAAATAATTTCTGGAATTACTTTCTGTCATTTTATATATAGGAAAAATTTTAAGTTTTCATTAGTCATTCTTTAAATCATTCTGTATTTGAGTAAAATATTTAAAGATATTTATGGATAATCACAGTGCACATGACCATAAATATCTAATTTGTATACTATATTTGATAATTGCAAATTCATAAATAAAAGTAATCATTATTATTTAATTTACATTATTATCAGTAAATAATAATATTAATGATCAGTATTATCATAGTAAATAAAATATTAAATTTTAGAAAAATACAGTTAATGTTTTCACAAAGCTCTAAAACAAATTAATATTTCCTTATTAAATAGAATTCCAAATATCTTTTGACTATATATGTTTAAGACAATCCATACAACTATCCAGAAAAAATACCCATTTAATAAAATAAATATTTATTAATTTATTTCTGAAACGGAAATAATAATTCGTTTATAATGGAGTTAAAGCAATATCATTTCTGTACTTTTTTTTTTTTTTTTTTTTTTTTTTTTTAAATAACTTTATTTCCACAATGTTCCAAAATATATTTACGGTTAATTTTCAAACATGGCATCTTTATTTTATTTCTGAAAATAAATCAAATGTAGGAGGATTTTTCTCGGAGTTCATTAAATGAATAAAACTTCTGAGATAATAAGGAAACTTTCTGGAATTATTTTATATTTTCTTTTCTTTCTTTAGAAGTGCATTTTTAAAAAAAATCTTGAATATTTTTAAGTAAAACACTACATGATTTATGCATTATAGTTGGAAATTAGGAAGAAAATTTATTTTGATATAATATATATAATTCATTTTACATATATTGGGAAAAAATTGGTATTAAATATATTGTTAAAATGTTACTAATCTATTAACAATATTTTTAATATTCCATGATTCAATTGTATATATATCATTAATATTTCTAATTTTATGTTAGTAATATGTATTTTAGTTGATGTTCACTCTTAATATTGGGTGAGTGTAAAAGTTCTACCCGTTTTTATTACCAATAAAGGATAATAAATAAATAATAACAGCAAATAAACGTAGAATGAACAGAACCTATTATTGTGCATGATCCCCATTGCTATCTATGACCTCTTGCCACCTTTCTGGTAGGAGATGAATCCCACGGCGGTAAAATTCCAGCGGTTTCGAGTCAAAAATGTATTAGATGGCAGTTTTTACAGTATCAAGGTCCTCAAAGAATTTCTGACTGAAAGAGTTGTTCAACGTACGAAATAGGTGATAGTCAGTTGGTGCCAAGTCAGGATAATAGGAGGGTGGGGTAAAACCTCCCAACCAAAGCCCAATAACTTTTGGCGAGTGATGACAGCAGCATGTCGCTTGGCGTTATCGTGATGAAAGATAACACCGCGACGATTGATGAGACCTGGCCTCTTTGCTACCAAATTTGAATGCAGCCTATCTAAGAAGTAGAAGGCAGCATTGATGGTTTTGTTGAGTGGCTGGACCTTCCAGGGAATTATTACCTTCACATCCCACCACACATTCAATAACGCCTTCTTGGAATGAAGTTCAGCTTTCAAAGTCGATACAGGAGAATCAGATGGGCGACACACAGTCCTACGACGCTTTACGTTACGGTACATAACCCACGTCTGATCTGTGTCAAGAATGGACGCGTGAATACACACGGGAATACATACGAATATTTTAGCAAATAAAATTTAAGAATAATTTATTTACTAACGGTGAATGAAAAACTAACACCAGGTACAGTTTCAAATTCGTATATATATATATATATATATATATATATTCAATACCACTTAACGTGTGATTCCAGAACTTTTTTTCTTTCGGCATCAAAAATCTTTGTACGATAACATGGGGATGATAGATCTATATATATTACTATACCTATGATAGAACTACATTAGCACTTTATCAATGTTTATAAAATCTTTAAATTGATTATGACGTCAATTTTCGTAATATAATTAATTTAAATTTTTATAATTTTTAACGTTTACGTTTGATTAAATGTATTTATTTTTATGTCAAAAGAAAATGAACTCTTTTTTTTTTTTTTTTTTTTTTTTTTGGCAGCAATTAAACTTATGGAACTCACATATATTTTGGAGCGACTGTAACAAAGGGCTATAATTAACAAATAATTGCAATAAAAAAATACTGTGACGATAAATTGAAATAAAAACTATCCTATCCCTCAAGTTGGACTAAACTGCACACAGTGTGAAAAATTTCATTAAAATCAGTTCCTTAATTTAGACGTTTATCGCGGTCAAACATCGTGACACGTAATTTATATATATTTGTTACCGCGAAAGTGCAGAAATCAGTTAATCTGCAGATTAGCTAGGAAATCTTCACATTAACTAGAGTAATCCGTTAAAGTGAAGAAAATTGTTTTATTTCTCAAATTACCTAGGTAATCTGCGAATTACCTAGATAATCTGCAGATTACCTACTAGGCACTCGTTAAAGTGAAAATAAGATCTCTAGTGTTGTAATTTTACAGCACGCTGTGCTGTATTTGTTTTTGTTTTTTTCATTCGAAAAAAAAAAAGATTAGTTTTCTTTTCCTTTCTTTTCTTTCTTTCTTTACTTATATTAATCTGTATGTGTTTTAAAGTTTATGTCTTTTAAAGTTATATTTGTTTTAATTTTTTTATTTATTTCATCTTTTTTATTCTGTCAATATAAATTTGAAGATGTTATGCATTTTTAATATGAAATATAATTACTTTAATAACTTTCAATAAATTCTATTTTATAAATGAATGTTGAATTGAAATACAGTACACTGTAAAAAAAAAAAAATCAGGAACGTTCCTGGGAAATTTAGGGCAGCTAATGTACTAAACTTTTACCAGTAACCTTCCTGGAATTAACCAGGAAGCTTTCTGAAAAATTCGGAAACACTCCCTCTAAAAGTTAGTAACATTCCTGGAATTAACAAGGAACCTTTCTGAAAAATTCAAAAACCTTCCCTCTAAAAGTCAGTAACATTCCTGGATTTAACGAGGAACCTTACTCAAAAATTCAGAAACATTCCCTCTAAAAGTCAGGAACCTTCCTGGAATTAACCAGGAACCTTACTGAAAATTTCAGAAACATTCCCTCTAAAAGTCAGTAACCTTCCTGGAATTAAAAAGGAACCTTTCTGAAAAATTCAGAAACCTTCCCACAAAATATCAGTAACCTTCCTGGAATTAACCAGGTACCTTTCTGAAAAAATTCAGAAACGTTCAAACTAAAAGTCAATAACCTTCGTTTAATTAACCCAGAACTTTTCTGAAGAATACATAAATCTTTTTCACTTAAAGTCAGTAACATTCCTGGTAAAAAAGCAGGATGACTATATATTTCAGAGATATACCTGAAAAATCATTTTAATTTTGACCAATACATAGTTCACAATTTAGTTAGCTTAAAAGTTTTGCAAGGTAATTTTTGTTTATCTCACGAACATTTTAAAATATAACACACACATATATATATAGTTCATAAATGCAATATTTATCTTAAAATTTTGTACAGACTAGTTTGATGGTAAAATTAAATATGTTTAACTATTATCGTATTTTTTTCCCCCCTTATAGAATAGATATTAAAAAAAAAAAAAAGAAACTAAATATACGTTGTTTTGTATTAAAATTGTTATCTAGTCAAATATTTTGAAAATTCATTAAATATATTAAAATTCTGAGAGAACATGCTAGTCTTTCAACCTTTCCCCATGTGACAAGACAAAATTAGGTTGTGGGCCACCCTTCGCCACCGCAGAAAATGGTTGCCCCTCCTTTACTGTGACTGAAAAATATTGTGTATTCCCTCTCAGAAAGCTTATAATATTTTACCACTCCCCACTCTACACACAGATCGAAACCCATAACAACATTTGGGATTATAAAGAAATATAATTTTGTTATCTATGTAATGATCGCCGAATATAAAAGTTGTACATTTTTGCAGGTACAGTATATGACAGGTATTGGGAATACAAAGGTGAAGACATTGCTTTTAGAAAACAAGATTAAAATAATTAACGATCAAACATTCCTTAATACTCAGTTCAAAAGTGTATGATGAACATTTTGGTGTTTCTGTAATTACAGAAAAAATCATTTGTATTCCCAATGCCTTGAAACTATAAAACATTCTAAGATAAAAAGCCACTCTAGAAACATTAACAGAATATAAATTAAAAATTTTCCTTTTAATTTTTTTTTTTTTTTAATATGTTAAAAATCTAATACCATTTTTTTAAAAGTTTTAACTTTACTCAGCTTTTGCCTGAATTAGATAACAGTATAAGAAACTATTTGATCCTTAAAAGTGTTTTTACCCCCCTTATGTTTAATACCCAAATGAGTTTAAAGTCTTCCAGTGCTTAATAACACACTTTCAGTTTTTTCCAACATTCAGACCAATTCATTACCAATTTATATATATATATATATTTATTTTATTTTTATTTTTTCTGGGGGGGGGGGGGGGGGGGGGTTGTTATTTATCACATTTTAAAAATCAAAAATTTTGCATTTTTAAAATGATACATTAAAATTTCAATAACTTGTATGATATGCAAAATTGTTAACAGTTTTGTAAAATTTGTTGTAATGATTTGACTAGAAATGCCGTTAAGTTGATGGCAGAAAAAAAAAAAAAAAAAAAAAAAAAAGAGAGAGAGAAAGAGAAAAAAAGTCATATCCATCACACCAATATCAATTGTAAACATTAATAAAATACATATAAAAAAAAAAAAAAAAAAAACAGAATTTAAAGGAGAAAGTAGTAACATTAAATCAAGTTCTTTCCAAAACAAAAGAATTCTCTCTCGAACTGTGTAATGCAGTTATTGAAAAAAAGTAATGATATTTGTCAGATAAGGCATGAGTAACAAAATGTTAAACAAGTGTTCATTTTGTAACCTATTTCAGTACAATGTAGCATATAAAATTTCCTTAATCGGTATGGGAAAAATCTCAAAGTTCTACTATGTTTTTGAAGAAGCTGAAAGTGTCTTCAGAAAGCCATCATTTTTTTTTTTTTTTTTTTTTTTTAAATCAACACTAATGAAAAAAAAAATCATTAACACAAAATCTTTAATGTGTTAAGGGGGTTCTGGAAGTATACATGCATAAGTAGATATTTATTTTTAAATGTTATACATTTTTAGGGCTTTCACACACATTTGGCATACTGTTTTTTCTTTTTTGACAGAACAAATTCTTGGAGGGGGGGGGGGGTTAAGACAAACCATTAACGCCCAGGGTTGCATTTTTGCAACATTTAAAATGTGCAAAATTTATTATAACTAATAACAGTAGTTTTATTGAAAATTTTATGTTACAGAATAATTTTTAAAGTTGTATTTGAAAAGGAATTCCCCAAATAAATAATGATGAATAGGCTACTTTTGTACACATCCCTGATTTCATTTAGTTACTAAAAGAAAAAAAAACTTAATTCTAGTGATGATTTAGTGAAACTTTATTCCACTTAGTTAGGATATTAAGATACAAAGAAAACATTCAAATAATTTTTATTTACAGTTTAAAATAGATAATATGAGCAAGATACCAACATTATTCAGAGTAAAATGTCTATCATCAAATTTATTCATACAATCTTCTTTACAATGATACATGTATTTATTTTACATACATGCCAACAAAAATCACAAAAAAACATTCAGTTTAGAAAATACGATATACAAATATATAAAATAAGTGAATTATATATAAAAATACTGCCAACTCAATAACATTTTTAAAATAATAATCCAATAAGAAACTACCATAGCAGCTCAATCAGGCAAGAAAATATAGTGAAATTAAAGACATTCAATTATGTTTTGAACGATATACGAAGATATCAAAATAATGGAATATGCATAAAAAAATTGCACATTCGGTAATAAACTAATCACGCACTGATTAATTTTAAGTAAAGCAGCTTCTCTAGTATATTATCCAACAGTTGTTAATATAAAAATCAAAGCACATGCAACACAAGTGAAAAAAGTTACGAACGATACGAAGCCAAGATGGCGATCCACCGATATCAAAGATGTTCCCACGCAAAAAAAACACCTACTTACTGAATTCAGGAAATTTTTCGCCCGAAAACTTATTTTTCCCAGGAATCTGAAAAAAAAACCGTAAAAACCAGGAACGTTGCTAGAAATAATGCGTAACGTTACGGAATTTTCTTACAGTGATGATTTCTTTTCAAAATAAATATATTTAACCATTTAAGTTTTTAAAAAATGTTTTATTAATAACTTATATGTTATATTGCTATTACTATTTTTTAAAAAAAGTTATGCACCAATTTTTAATTCGCTAAAGAAATATTAAATTAGACAAATCCGAAGCATTATTCAAGAAGTACTTCCAATAATTAAAACTGCTTTAGTAGTTTTTAGAACGCATGAAAATTAAAATGACAGTTTTCCAATGGTTTATTAAACTATATTTTGCAGCATGTATATATCTGTACAAGTTTAGCAAATATATTAATTGTACAATAAATAAATAAAATAAATAAATAAAAACTTTATTAACATATTTTATGTGATAAACTACAACGAAATTATCTGAAAAAGCGAACAAAATTTAAAATAAAAATAAAAATATAATTATGATATATAAAATATATAAAGGAAATTTGAAATTGAAAGAAAAAAAATTGTAATGAAATGCTTAAAAATGCATAAAAATTTCATATTAAGTATTTATATAATAATGCCATAATATTGAATGCCATATTTTACGGAGTTCAAAATTAATACATCTTTTTTTTTTTTTTTTTTTCAGTAAGTTATAGTAATTTAAATCAATTTTAAAATAAGTTAGTTTTAAAAAGTTGGGGTTTAATAGTTTTATTTCGGGAGGAACTAATTACTGTGTTGTAAATTTAATATTCATAATTTAAAATAAAGTTTCACGAGAGAGAGCTTTTAATTAAGATTAGATTTCATTAATAAAATGCAGACACTTATCAAACTTATACTGACAAAATTAAAAAAGAGAAGAAATAAAATCAAAATTAAAACAATTATAACTTACTTGTTACTTTAAATTTTGTGTTGGTCATAATAAGAAATCTAATCATTGCTTCGATGCTCCTCGTTTTGCGTTTACCGTTTATCATCATAGCGGAGCGGAAGGGAAGAAAGTTTTAGTTTGTGTTTGAAGATCATTCGCGTATCTGTATCACATGACTGTTTGACGTCATAGTGAATATTAAAAACTAAGGCTCGAAAGAAACGTTTGAGCTTTACCGACACAGAAGCCGTTTATGTGCAGATTACTTAGTTAAAATGCGGAAAACTGTTGATTCCGCACTTTAACGGTCATTTTAGTTAATTTGCAGATTAGCTAGGTAATCTGCACATTAACGGATTTCGAGCTTTAACGGTAACATATATACAGATATATTTTTACACAAATATCTCAATACCTTTCATTCTTAAAAATGAAGAGGATAATGTTTCCTTTGAAAGTGCTAGAATTGCAATGTGTTTATTTACATAAACAAATGTAACTTACCATGTGAATATGATAAAACAATGAAACAAAACTTTTCTGATTCAAATAAGCAATATAGAGAAGATTTAATAAAATGTTCAAACGGCGTTAAAAGGGATTTGATTTCAACAAAAGCCATATAACTGCTAAAGACGGAGTTCAAACTCTAAATAATAAAATAATAAGTTACGGAAAATAAAAATCTTTGTAAGCAAACACCATAAATTTTAAAGGAAATAAATAAATAAAAAACCGCAACAACTGTTTCGAGTTGAAATAAACCATGATCCTTCATCAGTCAAAGAAAGTGGGCGCGAGTGCCTTAAATGTAAATCACTGCATTCGTGCCTACTTTGTTTACCTCAACGAAGGGACGTATTATTATTTAGATAGAAAAAAACTGTTGCAAGGGTTTTTTTTTTTTTTTTTTTTTTTGGTATGTGTGTGTTTGTTTTATATATTGATTTTCAACACCAGCCTTCGTTGTGTTTTTTACTGTAAAAAATATCCTTTAAAATCCATTTTCTGTTTTAGAAAAGTTAATTTTTCAATTAATTAAAATAACAAGATATGCTAAAAATATTTTAGAGAACGTTAAATAAAATGACAGGAAAATTGGTGCTGAAAGGTTAATAAAGTACGCAAACACCTTAAGTTATCTAAAGCAAATACAAGTCGTTTCGACTCAAAATTTTTAAGCAACAGTCTTTATCAGGAAAAAAACAGTTGACACGAGTTCAGCATGATATCATCAACGGAATGTAGCATAGTCAAAGCATCATTTCAACAAAATCTTGAAGGAGACAACTCACAAAGAGAGTCACGATATGGAAAGTTAGCCACAACATGCAAGTTTATTATTATTATTATTATTATTAAAACCGATAAATTTGGTTTAAAGTATGACAGATCTATGGTTCAACCATTCACTGTAAAGATATTGGCAAGTTCTTTTCAAAGATACCTTTATTGAAAAAATTAGTTTCCCTTGGTTACTGCTCCCGCAGGGAGCGGGAGAAGCGTTCCCCCTTCATTTACAACTGCAACAACAACAACAACGATAATAATAATAATTCCTGGTTGGATTTTACTTTTATAAATTTTTGTACAGACACAGATTTATTATTATTATTAATATTATTATTATTATTTTCAAATTGTGGTTAGAACATCCCAAAATGTACAAATCCTTAGAAAAACAGATGTTGAAATTTTTCACGAATCAAATATTTTATTCTTAATTATATTGAAGGAAGTAAAAATAAATTAAATAAATAAATAAACATGAAATTTCAAATCAAGAAGAAATGAATTACAGCGCCTTCTTTATATTTACGTACACAAATTGTAAGTGATAGTCCGTTACTTCACTTATAAATTGTAGCCACAACTCGGTGAGTATGATGTTGGTTATGTGGTGATAGCCTGCATAAGGCCACTTTTGTTTGTACCACTTTTGGGTTAACGACCTTTTTTCTGCAGGCCTTCATCACTGCTGGCAGCTTTAAACAGCCCGCTACTTGAGTTTCATGTCAGCACCTGCAACTGATGGTAAGTTCAGGAAGTCATCTGTAGGTCCCAACGAGCCCACCACTATAAGTTTTTCTAGGATGTGTGAGTACCATGAGAAAATAACGTATTTTATCGACAGGATTATAAATGAAATTAAAACTACAGCAATTTCCTCCACCACAGCTTCTCTCCCCCCCCCTCCTTCTAGAAAAAAAGTAAAAGAAAAGAGGAGAAAATACTTGTTCAATAATATGATAAATGAACGACATGACTCTCTCACGTCATTCGACGTCATAATGACGATTTCCTTTCATTTAAACCTACAGGAGTCTTATTTTAGCACACAAATAGTGGAATATTGCCAATCATAGCACATCGTTTTCCCAGAAACATTGGAATCTCCGCCTCATTTTGCTCGTCTAATTTACTGGTTGACAGTGGACTGTTTTGCTTTGAAATGTACTAAAATGTTCAGATATTTGTTCAGTTTTTAAAATAATTAAAAGTTTAAAATGGTAACAAAATGTACAAAATCCAAACTTGAAAATATTTAGTTAATAAAAACTATAATAGGAATTCCATGACAATATATAATTTCCAATTTTTACACTTTTTAGCTACCAGAAGAAAAATATATATATATTAGAAACTGTTTAAATAGATATCGACAGCAGCTTTCACCGATTAAATTAAAATAAATAAATAAATAAATAAAATTTCCCGGTAGTTAAAAGACGTAAAATTTGGCAATTATGAAAAATATAAATATATATAGACATATTTAAATATTTTTTTTGATGAAAACTTTGTGAAACATACATACAGTGACATATAGATTTTTTTAAGTTAATTTGTCAAGAAAATGTCTCAATTAAAAGGGTAAATTTATATTACATTATGAAGATGTACATATGATTAACATTGTTTTTCTGCTGTATTAATAAAGGTAAAAAAAAGTTAAGCAAATTTTGTCTAATAGATTTTGTTTAATACTGTCACATTTTCTGATTAAACTAATAGTTGTAAATCTCGAAAAAGTTGTATTATGAAATTCTAAAATCTGAAAATTCTATTAATAAATTTAACTTTACTAATTTTTAGTCTTAAAAACAAACCTTTTATTTATTTGTTTATTTATTATTTTGTTTAACAATGTAAATATATCATTTTAATGCAAAAACAACATATGAACAAGCTCTAACTAAAAAATTTAAAACTTTTAACGAATTTATTTAACTGTAAATAATAAGAGTACGCTTAATTTTCCAATCTAAACGGAAAACACAGTTTACTTTTCACTAAACAAATTAATATGTTTCTATCGTAAACATTACGTAAGTATAATGGAGACAAGAATGTAATTTAATACGACATTAGATAAGCAATTATTTGAAGTTATTTTATACTCGTGCTTTGTCAATTTATAGAGTAAATCTATTCAAACCAATAAAGACAAGTAGCTATGAATTCTAAAAATACGGCTAATCAAACCAGTATAGCAGAAAATTTGCATTTAAAGAATAAATTCAATTTATATAGTTTATTAAAAGTTTTTAAACATAAATGAGGGATTTAAAAGAAATATTAAAATATATACAACACAATAGTTTTAAATTAGCTATGAAAATTAACATATTTTTGCAAGAATTTAAAATGAATAAATATGACATACTTATTTATGCATAGAATCTAAATATAATGGACAATTCATTTCTAGCAATATAAAATTTTTAAAATTTATCTACTTTCAAAATGTAATGTCGCCCCATTCTTATATTAATTCGTTAACGCCCGAATTAATTTTGAAAAATATTATTAGTTGATTATTTCACTTCTAAATTAATATAGAAAACTGACAGTAAAACACATTAACTTAAACAATTCTTCTGATAGTTTTAAATTTAAAGCCTATCCTCATTTATGGACGTTTAGTGTTCTAGCGAGAAAACTTCGAGATTGAAAAACTTTGAGATAACAGATTAATGTCCTATTATATGTTGACAAAGATCTTGAAAGTAAAGTATTATAATATATATTATAATTCAACTTGATTTAAGTTAGTATAACTGCTCAAAAAGCAAATATATGTGAGACGAATGAAAAATCATAAAATGACTATTCAAATATAATTAATAGTAGGCACATAAAATTTTCAGGGATCATTTAGAGTGACGCTATAAACTGTCACTAAAAAACAGAAATCATTCCAAGAAACCACAAAAAATATAGGTAACATTTTATTAGTTGTCCTCAAATGAGGATACTGGGCGCTAACGGATTAATTGAAAACAGAAAGCAAATATTTGTTTTATGCTGGCTGAAAAATGCTATCATGCATTATTATTATGTTCGTAAGTTATGTTTGTAAGCTCAGAACACTGAGAAAAAAAAATATACCGCTTTCATCTAGAACGAATAGGTGGTCCTTTTCTAAATCCCTAAACTAGAAATATAGATTTCCGAGCTATGAGTATAAGGCACGCCAATACACTGAGAAAAAATTCTGTAACTGACATCTAGAATCTGAATTGTGGCTCTAGAAAAAGAAGAATAGAATTCCATGTCATCTTTATAAATTTCTTATAAAAAATTTTCTAGTCCCCTTCGAAAACGAATTCTAGAGACTTCTATTAGAATTCTTGAGCGTTTGCCTATACTATCGAGGACAAACCTATTTGAAAATATCCCCAAATAAATGTGAATACAAGAGGCGGGTTTCAGCAGCTATAATCTTGGTTTATGACCCAATTATAGAAAATCAAGCGAGAATTTCTCGCAATACAAAAGATTCAGAATATTCAGAATATTGTTTCACCATCTAGAAATGTCTAGATTAGAAATTCTCGACCATTTCGTCTATTTAGTTTATTGGCGTGCCTTATGTGCATAGTTTGGAGATCAATATTTCTAGTTTAAGGATTTAGAAAATGACCGTTTTTTCATTCTAGATAAAGGCAGTATATATATTTTTTTCTCATTGTATGTTTTGAAACTAGTTGACGTAAGTGGTCACATCTTACGGCTGAATATCACATAAGTGTGCATTTTGGATTTTTTTAAACTTTTTTTTCAAACTTTGTATTTTAATTTGAATTTTTGAAAATAAGTCCGTAAGTGCATCTTAAATAAATTCTGAGATTGACAGAGATCGAACATAATTTTTTAAAATTTTATTGAAATTTTTCAATAAAAATTTATAATTTTAATTATCTTATAAAATCAAAATTACCATTTAAAAATTTTTTTTTGTGGTTCAGATTCATTAAAAAATACAAGACTTAGGCTTTTCTAAAAAGTTCTTCCCATTTTAAAAAATAAAATAAAATAAAAAACCCAAAAATTTTAAATTAAAAAAAAAATATAAAAAAATAAATAAATTTAAATTTATTTTTTTATAAACATAAATTATATCAATGGGAAATATCATAGACTGCATACCTCTTGACTATAAACTGGAAATAATTAGTTTACTTGCATTAAATTTTTAATTATAGCATTTAAAGATGTCAAAAAATGATGTCACTGAAATGACTGGTTTGTCACTGAAATGACAATGTTTGTCACTGAAACGACTGTTTGTCACTGAAATGACAATATTTGTCAAAATGACTATTTTTCACTGAAATAACATTGTTTGTCAATGCAATAGGACCATATAATATTAAAAATGGAACATATTAGAACAATAGAGAAAAGATTGTGAAGGGAAAAGAAAGAGCAATAATGAGAATATCAAGCAATTTTATTGTATTAAAATCCTTATAGTTACAAGTTTAATGATTAACTGAATTAAATTCAGAAAAAGCATTTTGAACATTATTAAAATCTTCATCCTGAAGTTTAAAATATCTATTTGAAGCAGGTTCAGGAGAATTCCTAATTTTGCACAGAATATGTGGCGCTTGAATTTCATGGACATCCTCTTTGTCAAGCCATGCAAATTATTTTTTCTGCATCTTGCCATAAATAACACAAGTAAAATATTTTGAGTAACATTCTCAATGACACCTTAAAGGGGGCAAAAAATAAATAAATAAATAAATAAATAAAATTAAATAAATAAATAAAAGTTTGCTTTTTTAATTGTATCTTAATATTAATGTCGTATGTAATTTTTTTATATTTACCTGGATACCGGAAAGTACTTTAAATATTTAAATATAAAGCTTATCCTACACCAACAAATCTTTTATCTCAAAATAAAAAATTATTTAAATCCAGGGCTTACAAAATAGTAAATCTGCAACAAATGTCATTTTCGTGACGTCACAAAAATGACCGTCACGAATATGACAAATCGTCAATAATTCGTTCTGTACTGAAAAACATGCTTTCACTAAGCTGATATCGTCACATTTTCTTCTTCTGGTCGTCATTCTCTATTAAAATAAAACTTTGTTCTAAATTTTATAATAATATTTTTTTATTTTTTATGCATCTCGAAAATGACAAGCAATAAAAGTACGCACAGCATGTAAACAATAAAAATAATGTTAACTCTTACCAGTTTTCAATTTTCTTGAGATTTTTTTTCCCCACATATCGTCAATGTTGATTTCTGATCTTAAACTTTAAAAAAAGTGAATGGTGGCACCATCCCTTGATGATATATGAAGTTATTTTCATGTGTCACGAAAATGATGTCAAGACTTGCATACAAGCATTTTAATTACACATGCATGAAAATTAACGTAATTAAAAAGAAAAAAAAATTTCCTTTGAAAACAAATAGTTTTTTTTACAAGAATTAACAATTATTATAATTATCATTTTATTTTTTTTAGTAAAAAACATACTTTGTATGTAAACATTTGGTCTTGGAGACAGTCACGAAAATGACGGTTATAAGGTTTAAAATTTTCTAAAAAATACTAAAATTGCTATAAACTCACATTTTATGATTTGATGCTTTTTTAAAAAGGTACTTCTAAATAATAATAATAAAATTTTACAATTTATTTGCTTAAAATTAATAATAAAGACCTGAAACACTAAAATGCACATTTATGTGATATTCAGCCTTACGATCCTTCCTGTTTATATACATTTCCGCTATAGTGCACACTATATTCATATTAAGAGAATGAACTCGTCGATCACACATGAGGTTCTCAGACAAAAATGCTCCTCTTACTAAACTTCTTTTTTTTTTTCAATTCAACACATTTACCTTATCTTGATTTTCCGATTATGCTTATTAGGGATAATTTAGTGTTTTAATTTGAAGCAATTTAATACTATTTCGAAAGGATAAATCCATGTAATGCATGTTTATGCAAAATTTGACTTATTCTTTTAAATTAAGAAAATTTTAAATTTCAAAAGACTTACAAAGTTTTCAAATTATAATATTCATAATTTGTGAAGTTAATGCTAGTACCAAAAAGAATATTTTGAAACTAGTCTGGCACCTTTATATGAAAATATTTCTCACAATGTATGTGTACGCAAAATTTCGCCCTATTCTCCCATGTTAAGAAAATTCAAAATTTCTAATGACTTATGAAGTTTTCAAATTAGACTTCTCATAGTTACTATGTTCATGAAAGTATCATAAATGATATTTTACCATGTTTTTATTAACTTGGATTCTTGTTTGTGGGTTTGTTTGTTTGTTTGTGGGTTTGTCAGGGACAAATCTTGCAATCGATTTTTAACTAACTTCCCGACTAGCTAGATATTTGAAATTTTCAGGACAGCTCATAACACGGTGACAATACATTTTTCTAATAATTTTAGTCAACTATTTCAAGTCCCGCTGCCTTCGGCAGCGCTTATATGATTCGACAGAAAATTTATTTAACTAACTTCCCGACTAGCTAGACATTTGAAAGTTTCAGAATAGTTCAGAACATGGTGAAAATGCATTTTCTTAATACCTTTAGCCAACTGTTTCGGGTTCCTGCTGCCTTCGGCAGCGTTATCAGTACAAAGCTTGCAATCGATTTTTCACTAACTTTCCGACTAGCTAGATATTTGAAACTTTTAGGACAGCTCAAAACACGGTGACAATACATTTTTCTAATAATCTTAGTCAACTATTTCAGGTCCCGCTGCCTTCGGCAGCGCTTATATGATTCGACAGAAATTTTATTTAACTAACTTCCTGACTAGCTAGGCATTTGAAACTTTCACAATAGTTCAGAACACGGTGAAAATGCATTTTTTTAATACTTTTAGCCAACTGTTTCGGGTTCCTGCTGCCTTCGGCAGCGTTACCAGTACAAAGCTAGCAATCGATTTTTCACTAACTTCCCGACTAGCTGGATATTTGAAACTTTCAGGATAGCTCAGAACACGTGGGCAATACATTTTTTTAATACTTTTAGTCAACTGTTTCAGATCCCTACTGTATTCGGCAGCGTTCGTATGATTCAACAGAAAATTTATTTTACTAACTTCCCGAGTAGCTAGACATTTGGAACTTTCGGAATAGTCCAGAATACGGTAAAAATGCTTTTTAAAAATATTTTTATCCAATTGCTTCCGGACCCTGCTGCCTTCGGCAGCGTTTCCAGTACAAAGCTTGCAATCAACTAACTTCCCGGCTAGATAGCCATTTGAAACTTTTAGAATAGCTCAAAAGACGATAGCAAGGAATTTTTTTATTACTTTTATCCATTTGCTGGGGTTCCGGCGGCCTTCAGTAGCGTTTATATTATTCAACAGAAAATTTAAAAACATGGTTTATAAAATTTTTTTTATCTTATAATTATTTAAACTGATGATCTTTATAGCAAGAAATTAAAACTTCTTCACACACCATAAATTTTAAATCAGCACAACCGGTTTCGAAAGGACCATCAGGTGCAAACACGTGCAACTGCCTTGGAGGCAAAAGCAAGCCTGAAAGCAGGGCAAAATCCGGAGGGGAAGGAGCAACACAAACAACCAATAGGAAGCAACATGCAGGGCAGGACCAATCAGAGAGAAACACACGTACACACACACAACAAAAAGAGGAGGGAGGAAAGGAGTAAACAATTATTTTTTTTTTAATTCAATAATATTAAACTAATAAGTAAATTTAATAAAATTTATCCATTAATAATTAATATTTTTATTTTAATTAGAATTATTTTATTATAACTAATATGATGTTATAAACATAATGAAGGAAATTATTTAATTGAATTAAACAAATTCTTCCAGGCTGTAGACAGCAAAGTGGAATCAGATTTTTCATTGACAATTTTATCACGATTAAGGTAAATATCTAAATTTTCCAAAAAATCCAGTTCGGAAACGCGTTTGGCATGAAAGATAATTTTGGCACTCTTAAAATTAAAACTATGATCAAATTCCCAACTGTGCTTCGCAATAGTAGATTTAGAAATTTCTTGATTAACAACATACCGAGAATGTTCACGTAAACGACATTCAAGATTTCTTTTAGTTTGACCAATATAAGATAAATCACAGTTATTACAAGGGGCATTATAGATACCCCATTTTTGAAGCTCAGGAACAGGGGATTTGGTTGAAGGGAATTGGAATTTATTCCAATAAATTCCAAACGCGTTTCCGAACTGGATTTTTTGGAAAATTTAGCTATTTACCTTAATCGTGATAAAATTGTCAATGAAAAATCTGATTTCACTTTGCTGTCTACAACCTGGAAGAATTTGTTTAATTCAATT
This sequence comes from Salticus scenicus, assembly GCA_963930645.1. Classification (NCBI taxonomy): domain Eukaryota; kingdom Metazoa; phylum Arthropoda; class Arachnida; order Araneae; family Salticidae; genus Salticus; species Salticus scenicus. The sequence continues at coordinate 348,840,876 of OZ005650.1, read as the reverse complement.
AAATAATTTCCTTCATTATGTTTATAACATCATATTAGTTATAATAAAATAATTCTAATTAAAATAAAAATACTAATTATTAATGGATAAATTTTATTAAATTTACTTATTAGTTTAATATTATTGAATTAAAAAAATAATAATAATTGTTTACTCCTTTCCTCCCTCCTCTTTTTGTGGTGTGTGTGTACGTGTGTTTCTCTCTGATTGGTCCTGCCCTGCACGTTGCTTTCTATTGGTTGTTTGTGTTGTTCCTCCCCCTCCGGATTTTGTCCTGCTTTCTTTTGCCTCCAAGGCAGTTGCGCGTGTTTACACCTGATGAAGAAAGGCTACGTCCTTTCGAAACCGGTTGTGCTGATTTAAAATTTGTGGTGTGTGAAGAAGTTTTAATTTCTTGCTATTGTCTGTACGCCAGGTTTTGAATTTATCGTTGATGATCTTTATGATCAAAATAAATCCCATAATCCATGATCATGTGAAAATTTGTTCTAATCTACTATGTTAAGAAAACTGTAAATTTAAAATGACCTACAAAGTTTTAAAATTATAGTATATAAAATCAAGAGAGGGATCTTCCCAGTATCACAAGTGATATTTAAAAACTAGTACGACTATTTTGCGGGGAATAATTTTTAAAATATTCTCCACACAAACTAACAGCTTAATATGTTTACAAACGAACTAACAAACTAACGAATTACTAACGTACAGACTAATACCCCATCGATTTTGTTATTTTTCGGATTCCTTACACATGTAATAACATGAAAATAACGTGCTTTGCGGTTTTGTTTTCAGAACTTTTGCCTACTTCGTTCGTCTGACGAAAGGTCATGTCTTCTTTCGACCCGAAAAAATCGTTTCGAGTTCTTGCACTTTATGGTGTTTACTAATTTTGTACTTGTTACTTTTAAAAGGCTGATTCAGATTTTTTTTTTTTTTTTTTAATAAAAATAATGATGTTTAAATTTTTCACGAATATTTAAGTTTGCCATATATGTAGTATGACAGGGTGTCTGCTGACCCACTTTTTTCGTGACTCTCGAAGCTGATTCAGATTTTTCTTTTTTTTTTTTTTTTTTTTTTTTAATAAAAATAATGATGTTTAAATTTTTCACGAATATTTAAGTTTGCCATATATGTAGTATGACAGGGTGTCTGCTGACCCTTTTTTTTTCGTGACTCTCTAACACTATATTTGTATAATAAATTTTCCAGTAATTAATCTTGAAAAAATAATGCAAAAACTTTCTATGGAAGTATAGTGGTGGAAGAATTGCGAAAATGTTTGTGGTAGATATACTGTATGATGAAGAATTAAAATGGTTTAAACGAAGTAAGTAACAATGACATGTCGCGGTAAAATAAACAAATTCAATTCTGAAAAACAAAAAAAATAAATAAATCTAAACATTTATGTGTACTCAGGTCCTTATAATTATGTTTTGTAAAGAAATGTTTAAACACAAAAAATAAAAAATAAGCATTCCATAAAACTGTATTACAGTCGGTGATCAAATTATTAGATTTTTTTTTAAACACATTTTCGATTTTCTAAAAAGATATTGGTCAAAATGACGCGGGAATAAAGACTTGCAAAGAAATTAAAAACTCACATTTTCCACCATCGATTTAGTTCAGAGAGTATTAGGGCACCAACCACAAATTAAAGGAAAGCCGCGAATAATTTGGAACAAATTGTATCATAAAAAGATATAAATGACTTATAACTTTTACACATTGTTCCATATATGGTGTAACCACGTTTCCTAAAACTTACAGTGACGACGAGTCCAAAAGCTTAGAGGGGTATCAAACTGACCTACAGGTTGGGATTTAGAAAACATCCAGTCATTCGGTGCTTATTTCTTCTCAATCAGATGATTGCCACTCCTATTTTAATATTGCACTCGTTGAGTCAACACTTGCACACAGAGCATTCCATGGTCTCAAGAAATATGGTTAAAGAATACTATGCGAAGCAGGTCGTTTCGACGCCGACGGTTCGACGCCAACGGTTCGACGTCAACGTTTCGACGCGGGGGCAGTTCGACGCTGTATGTTTCGACGCGGGGTCAGTTCGACGCCATATTTTTTTTTTCGTATTTTTATTTATTTTTAGAATAAATATGCATATGCCTGATATAATATATATATATATATATATTATATTATATATATATGAAGAGTGATTCAAATAAATAAGTAATATGACTGATTTTTATTTATGTAATTAGCGATTGTTTGCATGCATATTTGAAATAAATATATGTGTATATGTGTGAAAGTGTTCTAGATTTTTTTTGTGTGTGTGTGTGTCCCAGATTAGTGAGAAGCCCCCTCAACAACGTCAAGGCCCCGGGACATGAGGGAGGTTTTTTTTATTTATTTATTTATTTCACAAAACAGCATCAAAAAGGCAAAATATAGAAATGGTAAATAAACATATGATTACAAAGAAGTTATATTGCAGACAAATATAATAACAGATAAATAAGATTACAGTTAAATAAGATTACACATAAATAAGATTACAACACAGAACTGTTATTATACTAATCAATTGCAAAATTATGCGCCACACCTTTCAGGTATACACTTATTTTTCGATTTTCAAAATCTTCAATTATTACTTTAATTCTGATATCAGCCGGCAGATACTTATTCCGCTTGTGCGGCGGTTCATCTCCACGTACAAATTGTTCATAACATTGATCAATTGTTTTTTGAACACGTCTGAGACCATCTATGAATTTCCATAATGTGGGGTGTGAAACACCAAATTCGGCCTGTAGACGACTGTGCGCTGCTTCAGCGAAATTATTGGTGCGTCCTTCGTTATTTAAGGTTCTAGCATAACATGGCCACATTTCTGGTTTAAAAGTAGGACGACGGCGACGATTATTTCTCTGAATCCTTCCAACGTAATAATCTTCAAAGTAATCTAAAATTGGGGTTAACTGATTAGGTAAATTCTCACTCAAAACTTGGGAAAAAAGATGTGGTGCTAGACTAAAAGTTCCATCAACGTAAATTTTTGTTACGAGGTGAATCCAATCGCTGACACTGGCTTTTCCGAAAATTAAAATTCGGTCTTGATCACCCAATCCCGAATCGGCGATAACAAAATTTTCGCTATTTTCTCCGTAACTATTTATAATTTTCCACTATTTATAATTTTCTGCCAGTTCAATGGAAGCCCTGTCAATTGGTTGCGACGGGGCTGCATTTATGTCTTTTCTACGTCGTTTAATAACTAATCTTACAGCTTCTCTAATTGAAAACTGTCATAATGCTCCAACAGACACAGCTCTTGCGTTTCTTCAATGCGAATTACTGCGGGAGTTTCTTGTGTTTCAACAGCCCTTCGCTTTATTGATGTTAAAGTGCGGACAACTTCAATACGTACTGCATGAGCATGATTGCGAACAAGTTTTAAAAATTCATCCGTAACTGCATCAGTGTAAATTCTTCCTTTACATTTATTGTTTTTGGAAAATTCAACTTCACAACGCCACGATTTGTTTGCTCCATTTTTCTACATATTTATCGAAACAGTATAAATATCCATCGTGCTCATTCTTACCTCTCTTAGTAATATATTTTCCGCTTCCAGACATTTCTACGGCTGCAAGTGCTAACAATGAATTAAAAAATGTCAACTGGCGTCCAAATAGGTTACGGGGCTCTTTAGAGAAGATAAGAAATGTGCATGCGTTGATAATTGGCAATAGATAACTTATATTTAAACCAAAGAACGACAAATCTGAAGCGATTTCATAACCACCTCCCCCCCCCCCCCCCCCCGTAATCTGACACATACAGGTATCAGTAATCTGACGCATACAGGTTAAAATGTCTGAAATTTATTCGTTCAGTTGATAGCGAAGGGGGAGGGGAAGATTGCACTTGTCAAAAAAAAAAAAAAAAAAAAAGACAGAGTTATTGACAAGCCTGTAATATGTGTCAAAGAAAGAAGAATAGATAAGGATAAGCTAGTTGAAATGCAATAAGTTTGAAATATGTTCAAAACCTTTGGAATTTTCTTAAAATTGAAATTAGTTCGGAAACATTATTTGCACTTTTGAAAGACCAACAGTTTAGGACATTCTTTGAGGATGTCAAATTAATAAAGTACGACGCCAGGTTTTTCTTATCCACGAAGTAATTCCTGTTGGATTCTTTGTTATAGCTATTTGGGTTTCACATTAACATTTATTTTATATCTATTATATCAGTCATATTACTTATTTATTTGAATCACGCTTCATATATATAACATGTAAAATATATATATTATATCAGGCATATCGCATTTATTTGAATGATGATGCAAACTTATTCTAAATATAAATAAAAATACGAAAAAAAAATGTGGCGTCGAACTGACCCCGCGTCGAAAGGACCTGGCGTCGAACTGCTCTCGCGTCGAAACGTTGGCGTCGAACCGTTGGCGTCGAAACATTGGCGTCGAACTCACCTGTACCGATACTATGTATATTATTTATAAGTTTTGTTGGGGGAATTGCGATAGTTAGGCAGATATTAAAAAAAAAAAAAAAAATCCGAAAATTATTAGTTTTTTTGGCAAGTCTTGCTTATAAGTAGAACGGATTTACATAAAACTTTACAAAATGTACAGAAAAACTGGCAGTTATTTTTAAATATAAAATTCCCTCGTGTAATATTCGCAGAAATATGAGCCTTTTAAATTAGTAAATATTATCTTAATGCACATGCGCGAAAGATAGGAAATTTTTCATTACACAGGCTAAAATCTACATATATTGAGAAACGTTTGGCAAAAAGATGGGTTAAAATTAAGCAAATTCCTTTCAAAAGAACGAGCTAGATTTTAGATATTTTAGAAAGTTGAAATTTCACAAGGAAAGTTATTTTTTGTGAAAAACCTCTCATGAACTCACAAATTTTTGTCAATGAATAAAAATATGTTATAGTTACAAGCCTATATAAAATATAAATGCTCATGCCTCAGCGAATATTACACGTGAGAATTTTATGTTTCAGAATAACTTTTCTCTAATGTTTTTTCAATTTTTTTGTACATTTTGTAAAGTTTTATGGATATATGTTCTATTTATAAGCAAAAAACTTAAAAAAAAAAATATATATATATATATATATTAATTCTCGAAAAAAAAATATGTATCTGCTTAAATAATTGTGCAATTTCCACAATAAAATATATAAATACTATACATAGTAAGTGCAACAATGTATTAAAGTCACAAGTCATTTATAGCTTTTTATGATGCAGGGTGATCCAAAGTATTTGCACTCTTTTTCAATGTGTGGTTGGTCCCCTAATTGCATTCTGAACTGAATCCGATAGTAGAAAATGTGAGTACCGAGCCATTTTTTCCAGTATTCTTTTAGAAAATCGAAAAAAATTAAATAAAAAAAAAAATAATAATTTGATCACTCACTGTATAATGATTTTTAAGGTTAATTTTTAAGCCTGAGATTATAGAATTAAGATAAATAGAAGATTTGCTAATTTATTGGTTTTAAATTTATTTACATTTACATTATTACTAATAGTAATATTCTTTACCATTTAATCGCATTAATAATTATTTTAGGATCTAATGTAGCTCTATATTTAGAATATAAATTGGAAGTTTGTTGTGAGAGCTGTGAAAGAAATTTCCGAAAACGATAAATGAGCGCGTTTAACAAAACCCTACTCTACTTATATCTAATATATATATATATATATATATATAACACTAAAGAAGAAGATTAGGTTTTTATCAATTCAAATACTACATCTGTCGAAATAATTCAAAAATTTGGTTTATTTGGTTTCTTGCTGTAACTTCAGATAAAGTGCAAAACGAAATTTCTCGGAAAATGCATGAAAACTTTGAACTTATGAAAAATGCATACAAATTATGAACAAGTATAATTGAAAATGGGTATATTAGTGTCAGTAATACTTAAAAAAAAAAAAAAAAAAAAAAAAACATAAATAGCATAATTACGAAAAATCACAATGATTCATTCAGCAATTGAATTTATGCATGTATAAGAATTCCAGTAAAAACATAAATTAATTCTTTGCAATTTTTTATAATGAAAAAAGGTTTCATCATTAGTTTAATTTATTTAATTTATTTATTTTTTAATTAAATATTATTTTATTTTATTTATTTATTTATTTATTTATTTATTTATTACTTTACCTTAACATGCCGCAACTAATCTCTTTTAATGTCTCCGGCTGTAAATCTGAACGGGAAAAAAGAGGAAAATAGCGAATTTCACATGCCATGTATGATTTATCTGCTTTCATTTTCTTTCATTTTTAAGGGTTGAGTGCCCTTTTTATGCATTAAATGTGAAGTCTTTAGAGCAATATCCAAACCTCTCAAAAGGATTTTCCGAAAAGTAAGGTTTTAGAGGTTTCCAAACACATTTTATTTAAAATGTATCCGAAAATATTCACAAATTTTAAATTGTTTCAAAGTTTAGGCATTTATGATTATTTTAAAACCAACAGACCAGAATTTGTACAAAAAGTTTTGAAAATGAGAAAACTGGTTAAGAATTTTTTGTGTTTAAATAATTATTTTGAAAAAATACATTTTTATAGGTTATTTTTTATGACTATATGAAAGTTTAAATATTATTTTGTAGATTAACAGATATCTACTTGTACAAACAGTAAGGTTACTATTTACGTATTAATAAATAAATGAAGCCACTGATGATAATTATTATAATTATTATTTTTGACTGACAGAAAATGTAAATAATATAACAGCTAATGAGTACAAAAATTAGAAAAAAAAACTTGAATTTTTTTGAGTTATTTTATTAATTTTCCTTCTTTTATTACGAAATACCTCAGCTGAGATAAAATTACAAATATATTTTAAAATTTTATTAAATTTTGAAACAAATATTGTACCAGATTCCATAAAGGACTGGTAGATTAAGCTCAGTCATTAGAATATTCAAAAGTAAACAGCATCAATTACAAGTAACACTTTTATAAATAACTCTAAATTCGAGTGGTATCCTTAAGGATCGAAGATTTTATATGGTTCAGTACTGAGATTGTTATTTAACACGAGACTGCTCATACTTCGAAGAATGCATAGCACAAGGGTTTAAAAAGTTGTTATTACTGTGACATTTACTTTACACACATATGAGGCAATGTTGCCAGACTTGGGGACTTTTTTATTCAACTACCACCAATAATTCTGAGAAGTAAAATTTGACATACATAATAGAAGAATAATCTTCGATGTGATTAGGCAACTGTTGCAATAAAAATTTAATGGTGGATGTTGAATAAAAAAGTCCCCAAATCTGGCAACACTGATATGAGGCCCAAAAAAATACTCAGGCTTTATCCGGAATTTAAACCTGGGACCTCGTGCACCGAAATTTAGGACCCTGTCACTGGAAATGGAATGCTTAGGGTCATTGTAAGCGTAAATACGCCATCGACTAGACATTAGAGTAGACCCAGACTAGTAACCTATTTTGTTCCCGAACATCACAATCCACCAATCCACCAATTCATTCGCCAACCCTACATTCCATTTCCTTGAAAGCAGGCATTCAACCTCCTTGAAAGCGGGTTTCCACTAAACCATTTAAAACATACAAAATCCCAAGAACCAGTTGCCAAGAAAGCAATTATTGCCAAAAGAAGGTACAAAAACCATAGTGATGTTCGCGAAATGTTTCTCCATAGCCAGTATAGGGAATCCCTACAGATTTACACAAAAATACACGTAGATTTGAATCGAATATGTTGCTCAGACCGAAGTTGAGCTCTTCTTATTTTCATTTTTCCCCAAATTCTTATATACTTACTTTCATTCACTACGGTATGTTTGTGAATCTCAACCAAATAAAAAATGCGCCTCTATTTTAAGGTAAATACAAGCTTTTTCATTTGTCTCTCCGTGGCTCAGGTGTTTAGAGCGCAATGTTAGTAATCCGGTGGTCCCACTTTCGATACCCTGAAGGTCCGGTGTGATAATTTTTGCAGACAATTAGTAAAAAATATGTCAATTGATAAAACAAAATTCATCGTTGACTACACAATATCCTAAGAATTTTTGAAGAGTTTTTTTAAGAAGCCTTTTTCTTACATCTCTCTTTAGAAGCAAAAAAGAGTCTTTTGTGGACTGAAAGCGCCCCCTATTGGGCGGAATATTCACTAAAATGTCAATGAAACAATTAACATTACAAAATAAACATGATTAGGAAAAACACATAAACATTAGCCAAATCAGTAAAATGTTAATTTATAATATAAAAAAATAATAATAAACTAAAATAATAATAATAAAGGTGCCTCAAACAAATAATTAAATTGCAGATATTGGCCCTTAATCAGAAAAATGAAATCACAAAACTTATAGGCAATCGTGTGGTACTGCATCTGTTGTGAATTTTTTGAAATAATTTCTTTTTTCTTAACACAGTTCAAATTTACCTAATTTTGGTTAATAAAAAAAAAGTTACTTTTTTTTTTTTTTTTTTTTTTTTAATCAAATTTTATTCTAGCTTCGAAAAGATTTATATGATACGCTATAATAAGAATTTGGGTTTTAAAAGTTTTTTTTTTTTTTTTTTTTTTTTTTTTTTAATAGGTTATTGGAGACTGAGATTGAGAAGTTCTCGTTTCTCCAGATTTACGCAGTAGGCAATTGGCGACGTTCTGAAGTTCACCGCTAAAGTTGTTCCAAAATCCTTTTTTTTTCTTTTCTTATGATGACTTTTGAAATTCACCCTGTCAATGGATTTAGCGATTAATAATTTGGCAGCTACTCGGAATACTAAAACAATGTATTTTTTGTACGAGTAATATAGTGCTAAGCTCGTAATTGGAAGATCGCGGGATCGATACCAGATCCAGCCCAAAACCGTAATGAAGGCCTGTACATGTTAAAATCTGTCGTGGCTGCAATGTCCTCCATGTAATAAAATTAATGCTTCTAGAATTTACCAAAGCGAAAACCGCTATTCCCTCCAAATAAGATCCAAATTTTGATGGCTTATGACCTGAGTGTTCAATACCAGGTCGTTGCCATTGCCCACTGCGTATCTATTGTACGATGTTAAAACCACTCAATTCATCCCTGGCTTGAACATGCGGAAACGATTATAGTGAGCAACGATTTTGCTGTTATTGACGGTCTGATTTCCTTCAATAACATACAGTTGGAAGCCAAATTATTGAAGCACTGCCAATAATTCCTATTTAAAATTTGCTCACCTAATATTGTTTTGTTCAGTAAATATTTGTCGAGTCACAGTCTTATTCTGTTTATGAAAAAATAAATTGATGATAAAAATTAGCGATCAAACTAAAAAATAATATGTATATGAAAAGTGTGGATGTGTGGTTCAATAATTTTACTGCCGACTGTATGGTAAAACTCTTAATAAGTAGCATTTAATTTAGATCCGAGGTAAGCCAGTCTCTAGAGCGCCGAGCTCGTAATTCGAAGATTGCGGGTTCAATACTCGAGCCGGCCAAAGACTGTCGTATTTACTAATGGTGGCTGGTGCACGTAAAATCTGTTGTTACAGCAATGTTCTTCATGTTCCCATCCAAATTATACTCTAGAGGTTACAAAAGCAGGGGAAGCATCCCCTCGGTGGAGGACCGAAATTGTGATGGCATGTCTCCGGACCACTCCTAGGGGTGAGTCCCAGACAGTTGCCAATTGCCCACTGCGCAGCACTAGTGACACGTAAAGTCCAAAGAAAGAACGAAAAGCATTTAATTTATCGAAATATAATGTATATGTTGAATAATGTGACGGCATTGAAGGGATATAAATTATTTGTTGGTTTATATTTTTTTTCTGCAGTCTAATAACAACTTAATAACAAGACCATAAATTGTACAAAATATATATTTTGAAAATAGTTTTAAATTTTTAATTGAATTTAAAACACATCTGACTAAATAAAAAATGATAAAAAATATGCTGTCATAAATTTTAATGCACTAAATCCTTTATTTTTCCTGAATATTTTTACAGCGTTTTCGAATCAGTCTAAAAATATGGCTAATATTTCTATGACATTAGAAAGTTTTGAATCCAAAATAGCAATAAGATGATAGTGAAATTTATAATGATCCTAACTAAAGTTTTTTTCAGAAATGTAAAGTAAATGCAACGGCATTATAAATAACAAAAGCATTTATTTATTTTTAAGTCAATCAATTATAAATTTTTGGTACTTTATAATTTATAACTATGTAGAATATAATTAATAATGTTAAATTAGTGGGGTTTTTATATTAATATAGAGATTATAATGCACATATAGTCAAATGCCATAGAATGAAAAGTCTCGAATATACACATGTGTTTTCTTGCTTATAATTTATGTACCCACATTGGCGTTACTCGCATATGAGTCTATTAATAATTTCTAGGATCTTTAATTATTATATTTGTTCATCAGTATCAGCTCATTACTAGCTGGTGTTCGATTTCGGAGACAAAAATCAGTGTACGAATACTAAAAAAAAAAAAAAAAAAACGGTGTGTAACAACCACACGCTTTCTATTACCCGCTATTATGTGCCTTATATGCACTTTTTGGATACAATGTGATCAGAAGATGCAAAATTGATTTAACAAGTTAGACGCCTAACAATTTTCCTTTGAGAGAAAACTGATACATGTGCAAATACATCTAAATATAGTTTACATAGCGAATAAAAAAAAAAAAAAAAAAAAAAAAAAAAATTCAATAGAGCCGTTTTTTTGAAATACCCATTTCCGAGATCTAAAACTGACCTACCCAATCAGGATGGCTGTTAATTTTCCTCCAAGAACCGCACGCAACGCACGCGGGAGAATATCTGAAAAGGTGTTCCCGTAGCAATTTTCAAGAAAATTGTTAGAGCCGTTTTTGAGACAACTTGACAAATTCAATTAATGACCGGAAAACAGTAATTATATACGAAAGGATGTCTAAGAGAATGTCAATGTGGTGAGTTTGAAAAAAAATGTACAACCCTTTTTAAAGGAACACACTTGCGAGACTTCAAATTGGATTACTTATACAGGATGCCTATCGATTTTTATGGATTAACTAACTGTTACATACGAAACGAAAACTAATAGGGTGTTAATGTAGAAAATTTGAACAAAATCGTTAGAGCCGTTTTTGAGATATGGACTTACGGTCCTACTTCCGGTTTCATGTGTTCCACTTCTGGTTTTCCAATTTTCACCAAAAGTTTAAAAAATCATTCGTACACCAGACCTAACTCAATTTTGAAGTTTTGTCTTTCTACCTTTATTATTTTCAGCAATATGGTAGTCAGAAGATTCCCCACACACATACACACACTAACTAATTGCCAAAAACTATTTATTTGGACTCAGGAGACCTTAAAACGTGTAAATCAGTTGAAAACTCGATATCGAATTTTTGGACCGAATACAATGCTCTTATTACATACGGTAGTAGGGTAATGATAGTGTAATAACCAATATTATAACGCCACGTTTCCGAACTGCCCTTACATTCAGTTTCCATTCAACAATAGTCCACAGAGTAATTCTACCGCGAAATTAATTTATTCCAGAATATTGCATTTTAAAAACATATAAAGATTTTTAAAAATATTAATATATATTTTTCATTAATTATAAGGTACTGGATGAAAAATATTTTAAAAATAATCTATTATAAAGTTTCCTAAAGAAATATTTCTTATTAATATTCTATACTAAAAAGCCTGAAATTTGTTTGAGGGGCATGATAGCCTGGGTAGTAAAGCGTCTGGCTTAAAATTGAACGATTGGAAGTTCAATACTTGAGCTGGCAGAAACTAATCTTGTACATGAAATGTGGCTGGTGTACATCAAACTCGTTGCGGCTGTCATGTTTTCGTTTTTCTGTAACTTATTGTCTCTTTTCATTTTAATATTTTAAAAAACTGGTATATGTGGGAATTTGTTGACTATTTTTGAAATCACTGTCTAAAAATCTATCAGTATCAGCTATTGATTTCTGAACACTTTTTTGCTTACAGGCCTGTGTAATAATTAGATAAAAAATGCAAGTATTAAAAAAAGAAAAGAAAAACTTTTTTATATTTTTTAAACGGAAAACTTGTGTTATTTAAAATCTTTTAATATCAAAATCGTGTATATTGCACATGCCTATATGTTGTATATTTGAATTTTCGAAAGTCAAAATGGTCGTAATAAAATGAAATAAAATATATATATAATATATACGCACAATACTGTAAGATTATATTCTATCGGAAAATGAAATTTTTTGTTACTATTAGATTGTATGCTTTCCGATGAGACGAAAACTTCTGATAATTCTTGTTTTGCGTTTCTTTATATTATTCTTCTTTGGTATAGAAACTCGATAACAGAGTGCATCTACGAGAAGGAAAAAAAGAAAAGAAAAAAAAAAAAAAACATTCAATCGTAACATACTGAATAGTAAACCGGATAAAGTTGGTCAATACTGTAAGGAAGCAGAACTAGTGAACAAAAGGAAAACGATTGGGTAAATAAAGAATGAAAATATGAAAAATGAGTAAATAAATAAATAAAATTGTTCAAAAAAATTTTTTTCACATTAATTTTCGGAATTTCTTTTACTGAATTATGTTATTTAATAACCTAAAATTTTTCTTTGAAATATAGTATATTTAAAAGTGAAGCATACATTTTTTCGTTAACGTGTAATGACACAGAAAATAATTGCCCGCATTTTTAAATCATTAATCTAATGCAACTCTGAATAACAATTAAAAAAATATATCAATATAAGCAAATATTCCTTGAACAAGGAAATGTACAACCATCAATAATCTCGTAAATGGTGAACAAAAACTCAAAGTGATTTAAGAATTACATATATTATTCATATTCGCTAATAAGAATTAGTGTATACAAAAAAACTATGAAAATACTTATTCATTAAAAATAATCATTATTTCAATTAAACGTAAGTGCTGAATATATTACACTAAAATTTGTATAAATATATTTATCTAAGGACATTTACAAATATTATAAATCGATTGTTAGTTTTCAATGAATAATGAAAATAAAAGTTATATTTTGTAAAAGAATATAAGAGGTTTAACTATTTGATGAATATTGTAAAAAAGATCACAAGCTGGCGTTTTAAAGTAATAAATACAAAATATTGAATAAACACAATAAAATGCAAGAACTCTTCACAATTGTTTCAGATCGAAAGAAGACACGGCTCTTCTTCAGGTGAACAATGCAGGCAAGAGCGCTGCAAACAACCTATGCAACCACAGTTGTACTCCGGACATCTTATAAATATCATACAGATTCTATATTTGTCATATCATATTGAAAATATGCACTGAAATCACGAGGGATACATCAAACGGATTATTCAATCATTCTTCCCCACCGTAAAGTCTGTAAATTTTCTGATCGGATCATCCGATGAAATTATCTTCAAAAATTCAGGTGGATTTTCTGATCGGACATGCATTCGCAATCGAGACACATAAAATTTTGCGCGGGAGAATGAGATAAATGTTACATTTCATCGCAATTAAATCTCTGAATATCACCATCTCATAAAACCTTTGTTGTGAATGTTTTTTTTTTTTTTTTTTTTTTTCGAAAATAAAAATTGATTGATAAAGTTAGTGTTTTCATTTTTATTTTGTTTTGAACAGTTCTTAAAGACGTAAATTCACTACATGTTGATTAATAAAATTTGACCTCGTGTAAGTCGTAAAATTAAAGCTATCTAAAATTTGACGTTCGTATTGAACGTTTTAAAGTTTGTTAAAGTTTCAGAATGGAGTCGGCGCCTAGTCAGGGAATATTTTTTAGCAACCTGTAGGACAATTTTTGTCATCAACAGAATGTCAGGTATTCATGACTATGCAACCCTCTAGATAATTTAAGGATGACAGTAAGCATCCAGAGGATCTTTATTCCTCCTGCAGCTGTCTGATAAGAATCATAAAAATATATCTTTAGGATCTCTACTGGTGTGACATTTTGACAGCCAGAAGACATCCTCTAAATGAAAAAAAAAGACAATTTCTGTTGTCCAGAAGATATCGTATTATCCTGAAAATGACATCCTCTGGATTTTTTAAGGACGTCATTGTGTTGTCTGGGAAAAAAGGCAAAAAAAAAAAAAAAAAAAAAGCGCATTTTTTTGTACGTTTTATTTGCAGCACATTCCTTACTTTGTTTGGCTCACGAAGGGTAGTGTCTTCTTTCGACCCAAAACAGTTGTTGCGAGTTCTTGAATTTTATGGTGTATATAAAAAGTTTTGTACTTATTACTTCATGTATATAACTATTTAACTATATAACTATAAATACTTAAATAACATTGACTAGCTATGCTAAAATACAACAAAGAAATAAATTGTTAAAATTAAGAATATTCAGCTATTCTAGTGCTCTCGGTACAGATCTGGCTAGATTACGTGAATAAAATATTTTAATCTAGCAGGCTTCGCCTGCTTCAATAGTTACTGTATTTAAAGGAATAATCAAAAAACATTAATCACTATATTTTAAATCACTTAAAAAAAAAATGAAATCGCTTAAAACAACGCTTTGTTGTTTAAATAATATCTAAAAATAATAATTTTGAACTTAGTCACTTTTGCTACGAGAAAGCTAAAAGTTTTTTTTATATCAGTTTTTTACTCAAAAACTATACTCTAAACTGATTAAAGAAATATGTCGGATTTCAAACCAGATCAGACTCGACTGCCTAGTTGTTTGAAGTTTTCGTGGCTTTCTCCAACACTCGTGTAAATCTGGTTACGTTCTATTAAAAAGTTCACCACGGAAGGAATCCCACCTATGTCTAGGACACCCAAACACAGTCAATCGGCCTTAAACCCAAACGTTTAGCATACCCTCGATTCTAAACGAAAAGCAAATCAAGAACAGATTTTATAATTTTGAAGAATATTTTCCGATTTATAACGCAAATTTAAAAATACATAATATTAGTTTTGGGCTCGAGGCGTACAATGAATTTCTGTATCGAGAAGCAGTAAAACAAAAAAATCTCTGTTAAAGTTTTTAAAATTGAATAAGCTAGAAGAAAATATAGTTTTTCTTCTATAAGAAAACATGATATTCCACAATATTTTTATTCTAGTCGGTTGATCTACCTTAGAATTTTTTGCAATGCAAAACTATAAATAGGGGCGACTAGGGTTAGTTGGCATAAGAAGCTAGTTGCTACTCAGCTTCTATTTCCTGCCACACTATAGTTAAAGCGCTGTCATTTTACTAGTGGAGAGTGTATATATAGATGCACTCGTTACCATAAATTTAGTCAGTGGAAGCGTCACGCAGGAAAAATCTCTGTTTTAGTACTTTTTTGACTGGTGAGTAAATTAATTATATATTAATTATTGTAATAAATAAATAAATTCAAATTTAAATATAGGTAATTTAACATTATTTATCTATTATAAGCAAAATTGAGAAATGACATAGGATCAATGCAGTTAGTATGCTTAAAATTATTGATAAAATTATACAACCTTTGAAAGCAAAAACATCATATTTTTAATTTGTATACAAATATTATGCTTAGAATATTAAAAGTATTCTGCGATATTTGTGAAATTGAATTCATAAAAGTAGTATGACTTAAATAATTATTTTTATTGCTTTTGTTGCTACTGTTTTTGACAACAAGATAACTTTTAAACACCAAATGCTGAACTTTTGAATCAATAAAAATATCATTCTCCCACGAATATGCTGTTAAATGAGCTGCATTACTTCAGGAGACTTTCACCTGTTACTTGGCACCACTGAAGGTGTCAGATAAAAGTTTATATACCCATTTAATATTTATAAATTGAACTCTGTTAGGTTTAATTGAAATGTAAGAACAACCTTACGTTACAGCTTCGTGGAAACTTGTTGAAATCGCTTAAAACGGCGCTTCGATGTTTAAATAATATATAAAAACAATAATTTTGACCTTTGTAACATTACGGTCTATGGACTGTATTTAGTATACGTGTATTTTAACATAGTTACACTTCATTAAACATAGAAAAACAAACAAAAGTTATTGGCATCTTTAAAAACATGGGTTCTACATAAAATTATAGGCATAGAACTGGTACCGTAATTTTTGGTGTATAATCCGCAGGTAAGATATGTCATTTTGCTACCAAAAATTTTCTTTAACGGAAAAAATCTATATATTTTTTAAGAAACATCTCCAACATATATAATGCTATTTCTCAATTAAAAATTCTGGCGAAAATTGAATCTGACCGGCGGATTATGCGCCGAAAATTAGGTAACTAGTTACAGGGCCACACAAAATAATTCCGATATGTTATGCAATCGAATAGCAATAAATTTGGTACAAATATTTATCAGTAACAAGGAAATATATATATTCAGATAGATATAGAAAGATAGATACAACGGGGGTTGAGGGGGACAGTAGCCTAGGGTGACCAGCCGCCCTCATTTTCTGAGGACAGTCCTCATTTTGTTGTCGTTGCTTTCAAAAGTTCTCATATCCTCATTTGTCCTCATTGTAGAACGTTTGTTCTCATTTGTCCTCATTTTTCAGTCATTTTCTTCTTTACTTAAACTTTCAACATTAGAGATGCTGCTGACCTTATTATTCTTCAATACTGATTCTTCAACTCAACACAACGTAAAAAAATCCTGGTTTCTTGATTCATTCCATTCATTTTTAAATCATGTTTAATGCTATTACACAGAATATATTTTTCTATTGGGAGATTTTAGTTTTTGCGACGTTATACTTTAAAATATAAAGATAAAAAAAAAAAAAAAAAAAAAAAAAAAAAGGAATATTTTAAAAATTAACATGAAGCTGGAAGTTTAATTAGATTTTATAAATTTTTTAGCAAGATGTAAAATTGACTAAGTCAGGGATTGGAGCTGAACGCAGATTACCTTGTTGATATCTCACGATTTTTTGCTCTCAAATAGTAAAAAGTGCTACCCGAAGGTCAACTTAATAGCTCTGTTTGTCGAACATTAATGCTTTATGCTGTCAGAATAAAGTTCTTATTCCTAGCCAAGCCAGTTTTTGACATTCTTCAGATTGCCTTTTCCTTTTAAAATGTTATTTATTGGATTACTTCCATTTGAAGTAGTTATGATTTCGTTTACACTAAAAACTTGGTCTATACAACCAGGGCCCGACTTAGACTACCTGAAGCCCCGGGCAAGCCTATTCTGGGGGGCCCCTTGCAGAGGCATAAGAGCTCTTTAGGTTGCAGAATATCCGCGTATGCCTGTAGGGGGGCCCCTTCCAGAAGGGGGGCCCAGGGCATTTGCCCCGTATGCCCTGCCGTTAGTCAGGGCCTGTATACAACAGCAACAATTGTATTAAAACAGTTTATAAAAGTAATAATAAAAGCAGATATAAAATAGTTTTGTACTTTCGTATCAATAGCATATCAGAAATTAATACTTTAATATTAAAAGCGTCTCATTATATTAAACGAAGAGAAGTTTAATATGAACAAGTTTATGATAATGTGTATTGTAAATTTACTAATGCATATATAATTAGTTTTTTTACGAAGTTTTCGTATAAGTTCATAAGTAGTAAAAATTTATCATAGTGATGGTTAATAGCTGCAAGTGGGGTTAATATAAGCTAATTTTGTGCTATATTTTATAAAATTTTATGTCCTCTAAAATGTTCTCATTTTTAAAGAAAACTGTTCTCATTCTGCTCATGGAAATAAGGATATCGCATAATTTGTCCACATTTTACATTAAAAAAAATCTGGTCGCCGTACATTAGTTTCCCTCAGAAAAGTATATTGTGTAACGCATTCGGCGCTTGTCAAGAAAAACCAATGAGGTAGCGTCAGAGGCAGTAAATACAGCTTAAAGTACAAGAATTTTTATTTTAAAATAAATAAACGTAGTCTGAGCTTAGTAGCTCCAGATCGTCTGGTACAGCAGTAATTTCGGAGAAGAGTTCAGATAATAATAGTTCATAGACCCCAAATAAAAAATAAAGTCCATCGGGGAGTGTACTTTCACAAGGCTGAATCTCTGCTATCAGAGATTAGAGAAATTTAGAACCACAGCTCACACCCATATTTAATTCTTCTCTCTGTCTTCGGAAGAAGCCTCGATTTTTGAAAGGGAGGAATTGCCATTCAATCTCCAATGGCCTCTTAGTAGGTGGAGGTTCGTTGACCTCTTATTTGCTAAGTTGAAGGCGCCATGATGGCGATGTTTACTCCCTAGCTTTCTTCCCTAACATTTCCCACAAAGTTGCAATACTTGTCAGGGCGTTTTCAGGACGGCTTTCCGTTTGTTGAAAAATATCAAAATCGTAGACTTTCAGTCTACTCTGTTTGAAACATCACAGCTTGCCACCCCTTTAAGACGATTATATGCAAATTTTGCAGAAAATCGAAATTTGAATGGATTCATATAAGGCTACTCACTCAATATTCACTTTGGGTTCAGAGGCAACAAAATAACAATTCTCTAACACTCATTTCGATTAGTATTAATTTTAAGAACTTTAATTCTACAGTCCACAATAATAAATTTGCAATAAAAAACTAAATACAATTACGACACTGGCAAATGAAAGAAATTTTACAGTTACACTAAATAAATGTTTTAACAAGATTGAATTTATTTACACACGAGAAAAATAAATAAATGAATAGATAAATAAATAAATAAAATAAGAAAAAAAAAAGAAATACTCTACCTTTTTTTTTACACCCGGTTGAGACAGTTAACATATTTTATCTCTTTTCTTTTGAAAGGTTGAAGGATTAACACCCAACTTATGCGACGTTGATTGTTCCTTAGTTTCGAATGCAACCGGACAAAATGATTATAATCAGTCACTATTGTGAAGTGCTGACCATATGAGTGACGTTTTAGTCTCTTAATCGCGAATTTTATCCTCGTACATTCTTTTTCTGTAGTACAGAATTTCTTTTTGGTTTCCAAAATATTTCTACACAAATACAAAATATATAGTGCATTCTTCCTTTTTTCGTTCTTTCCCTTGTCTAAGGCGTCTATATTTAAAATGAATTCCCTTGAGTAATCTGGTGTGTTCAAGACAAGACTTTCCGTTTGCTTCTCTTTTAACGTACTTAGCCTCAGCGTACTTTTACAATCCTCCGTCCCTATTGTTTTTTTTCCTTCCGAATCTCTCCTTTCTTTAACGTCGAAGACACATAATCTCTTTTCCCGATATTAAAATCATAAATTGACGTGGTGAAAGGCGGTAAAGTTTCGAATTAACTGGATGATTACTGATTAATTCTATAATCTGTCCTATCGTATCCGTACCCGTACAACCTGGTTCGTTCTAAAATATTTTCCAATATTTCGTGAATTTTTTTCGCAGCATTTCAAATTGTTCGGGGCAATATTTCTCCGTTAATTCACTTTCCTTCCCTATTTCCTTAAAATCGAACTCTCTAAGTTCAGCTACGGGATAAGGAATATTTAAGTCTGATACCTTTATTCGGTAACTATAATTTTCATTTAAAGATATTTATTTGCTTCCCTCTCTTATAATAGTGTTTTAGAAGATTAATATAGAAGAACAGAGATTTCTCTATTCTTTCCAGCAAGTTAACACTGAGATCTGCCTCAAAATTTTGGCGTTTTAATTTTTTCAGTTCGATCCAAGTAGCGGGCAGTTTATTTGGCTTTGAAGTAGCTAATTTAAAAATCTGGTTCCCTGGTTTGAACTTCTTATGAATAGCGTATCATTCTTATCGTACCATTTTACCCGTTGATCTCGCATCGCGTACCTTTTCTTATCGACTAATTCCTGACACAGCTGCAATTTACTGATTTGTTCGTAAACATATTCTGTCGTCAGAACTACCTTATTTTCCAGTTTTACCCATTTTTCGAAAAAGAGAGTCTCGGCAGTCCTAATAATTTTCCTGAAAATTAACTCCGCAAAATTGAAACAGTTCAGTTCGTAAGTTACTGTTTTTAATGTACTAAATATTTTCTCTGGTAATTGTTTTCCCCAATTCTGGCCTTGTTCTACTAAAAATAAGACCTATAATAGCACTTTAACAGAATCATGGAAACGTTCGATCTCTTTAATTCCCAATCTCTCAAAAAATGCAGATATCAGATTGCTGATGAAACTCGTCCCTAAGTCACCTTTTATTTCCTTCGGAAATCCAGCCCTACTAAAATTATTTAATAAAGCCTCTGCGATCGGCTCTGAATTGATATCTGCGATACGAGTTACTTCCAGACATTTTAAAGCTAAACACATAGCCGTAAGAGTATTTTTATTTCTCTTATCCGAAGCAGGTTGAAGATACACTACCACAATATTTAATCTAGAATAATTTTTAGGTCTATCTTCTTTAGGTATGATTAATTGTTTGATATCCATACCTTTGCGATCTGCAGATTTCCTAACTAACAATTCACTCTTCACGAAATTTTTAGTTTTTTTTTCTTGTTTCTCTTTAAAACACGATTTAATTAATCTCTTATCTTTCGACTGTGCAGTCCGAAAACTAACGGTATCTACCTCAGCTAAAATTGACACTTCGCTTTCTTTCATCGGGGGTGATTCCTTTTCTTCCCTCTTCGTTTTTACTTCTCTTCCTAACGCTACGCTTATCCCTTCACTTATAATCCTGCTGGCCTCACCTGGCCGCTTTGGGTGATTTTCACTTCGCATATTCTCTTTTTCCCTTTGTTCAATATGGCTCTGAATAACAACATTATTTATCCGATTATGACGCAGCTTCATTTCTTGAATAATTTCGGCTATATTATTGCATAAAACATAATGAGACATGTTTATGCTTAAATCGACTACAGCTGCCTTTGCTAAAAATCGGCCCGTTTCTGCAAATTCTATCTCTACTGTCGCTAAAGGTAAACATCGAGACTCATTTTTCAGCGCTGTCTTTAACCAAATAGTTTCTCTCTTTAAACTTTCGTTTTTAACGTATTTTGCTAAAATAATATCCACGATTGCACCTGTGTCACGAAGGATCATCATTTGTTTACCATTCACACGTGCCTTACTCAGGTAAGGTGAAAAGGAAGGGGCAAATTTTTCGGCTGTATTTAAATAACACATGCGGTCTCGTTTATTTAAATTGGGACACATCGGTCGTAGATGAGATTTTGGTTCGCTCTCATAACAGACTGGCTCTTTTCTTTTTTAAATTTTTTTTTTTACCTTTCCCTTACCTCATCGACATTATCTCTCCAATTTTTATCAGCCTTCTTATTTCCTGTTATTTTGCTATTCATTTTTTTTTTCGTTCGTTATTTCACTGCCTGTCAAAATTTCTGTTTTCGGAATCATTAGAATTTTGTTTTCTTTTTATATTCCTTACCGCTTCATACTCGTCTAATTTACTCGCAACCTCTTCGCTTCTATTAATTGATCCCGTGCTTCATGGGGAGCCCTTTTTTTAATTTGATCTGCGATCGTCAATTTTTTAGAGAATCGAAATCATTAACTTCGATTCCGCTCAACCTTCCTTCAAGGTAACTTCTTAGTTCAAATACTAAATCCCGCCAAATCGAATCTGATCTCTTATTATGAGTTAAGAATTTAGTTCTAAAAGCCTCTGGGCTTAGTTTAAATCTGTTGAGTAGCAATTTTTTACATAAGCATAACTCTCAATAGATTCCTCCGGATCTCTTATCACAATCTCCGCTATTTCTACGGGTACTAACGCTAGTAATTGAGTTACCCATTGATCCTCAGAAATGTGCAATTTCTTTGCTTGCCTTTCAAATAAGGCTAAAAATATAGAAATATCAGTTTTCTCAGCATCGAACTTTTGCATCACCTGTGTTAAAGACGCGGTCGACTTAGCGCTTTCACTAACTTGCGAAGTTTCACTAACTGTTTCTGAGCTTTGTTGTAATCTAAGCATTTCTAATTCGTGGAATCTTTTTTGTTCTTCTTCCTGAAATCTGCGGTTCTCTTCTAACCGCCGTTGTTCCGCTTCCCTATCTTTTTTCGCTACTTCAAGTTGCGCAAATACCGCGATTTCGTTAAAATTTGGCTCGATCGAAATTTTCTGAATAATATTTGCGATTTCATCACTAGATAATACATCAATTTAAAATTCCTCTGCTACAGTTTTCAAGTCTGCTTTCCGATATTTCAATAGCCCGGCCCTTTTAAACCCTTTAACTATTACACTAATAGTAGACAATAACTAAACAGAAATTCAAATAAAAATTTTCAACATTAAAATTCTATAACATGTAGGAAGTAAAACATGTGACAATAGACAATTTTAAGTTGTCTAACACAATTTTTCCTTAAATAATAGTACAAAATTTTAAATTTCTGACAAGGAATTTCTTTAATTTAATTCACATTTATTGTCAACAAATTTAAACCCTTAAAATATTTTCCAACTAAAACCTCAAAATTTTGGCTGCAAAATTCTGAATAAATAGAAAAAATATATAAATATTAAATTGCATCAATATTATATAATGTTAGTTTTCAAAACTTCAATATTATTTACTCTTTCACATAAAATTTATAATGAATAAGTGTTATTTCACTCACTTGACCTAAACAATTAGGAATATATCTAAAATATTGTAGTTACAGCTAATACAGGACCTCATTGGCTGATTTTAAATTTTTCATTTATTTTGACGATGAATTAAATTATCTATAACAATTATGCATGTCAAGATTTTCGCGAGAAACGTCTAAGCTACTTCGGTGCCAAATTTAAAATTTCGCCAATAGGTTAAACTGTACCATTGTTTTAGAACGGCTTTTTTCAATTTTATTTTAAATAATTTTCAACTTAATTCACGAGGGAAACAAAGAAGAAATTTTTTTATTTGGTGTAAATGTACAAAATATCTCCAGGTAAAATATCCGTTTTTCGTTCTGTTCATTATTAGAAAGAAAATGGTTGAAGTAGTTTTTCTTGTACCACTGATGTCTTTATAAATTAAATTAAAATAAATTAAGTTATCCAGTATCATTAAATTTCCTTCTCCACGCTCATTTTTTATTTTCTAAATTTAATATTACATAATATATATGTAAAAAAAATCAAGGTGTAATCAGTACATATCCAGAAGATGTAGCCAACAAATATTCAGACCAAAATCAACACAAGTTCAGGAGATATCGTCAACAACTATTAAGATGTCATGATCAATATATATCCAGTAGATATCGCCAACAATAATAATTATTCAGCAGATATCGCCAACAAGCATTCAGGAGCCATCATCAACACTTATTCAGAAAATATAGTGAACAAATATTCAAAAGCCATCTAATATATGAATGCTGATGGTCTACCTCGAATACTTCAAACCGGCAAATCGTTTTTACAATACAGTAAGACCTCGTTCATTTAGCGATGTTTCGGTTTTGCGCTCTTTTATTTCCCCAGTGGATTCCCCGAAATTGCTCGCAGCAGTACGGGGATTCCCTGAAATTGTGCGCGCGCTGTTTCGCATTATGCTCTACTTTGATGGAACGTATCCCCCGCGTTAAGCGGGTTCTTACTGTACAATCAAGGATGAATTTTTCACTTATCAGTAGATTTCGAAAAATGTGATTTTTTTTTCCCCGCGATTTAACTTAGTATTGATATAACTTTAGTATATCCCTACAGCTAAATTTGACGATTTTTCATTGGCATCGTTTTGAACGATAACGATGTCGTTCTGGACTGTTTGCGAAATAATATGGCAGCCTATATGTTGTTTATTTTGGATTTATGATTTTATGTTTTATAATTTATAATTTAGATTATGATTGTATCATTTATGATTTAGCCATAATCGCCAATAAAAATCGCCAAATATCGTTGTGGGGATATACTAAAGTTGTTCCTTAGTATTTATTACAGTTTAAGAAATTAAATGGTAAAATCAGATATTGACAGGCATCTTGGCAAATTCATGGTGTAATACAATAAGTGGCGACAATGCAAAATCGCTATCTGAAAGAAATTGTCCTGTCGTACTACTACTACTAATGAAATTTTTAAAATAATTGCAATAATCGCTTAAGATATTTATCTTCAACCTGACTAAATCATATTCTTGAAAAAATGCACTTTAAAAAGTTGCATCTTTAGTGTTGGAAGCACCATTTTAAACCTTGCTGTACGCTGGAAATAAATGCAGAGTATTACATATTGTCCTAAATTAACTAAAAAATTCAATAGTAAAAAAAACATAAGCATTAGAAAAAATAAGTTCATAATTTCTTTAATCAAGCAATAACACCAGAAAAATTCATCGTCAAACAGTGACAAAAATTTAACAAGTCGATCATATACTAAAGTTGTAACGCTAAATGATTTAGATGTCAAGAATTTCTCTCTGTTCTAAATAATTAGTGCTATGGTTGTTTATTTTATGTTCTCTCTCAAAATAATGGCAAATTGTTATTAAATTGTCTAATATTATAACAGATTTTTGACATATTATAAACGATATAATATTAAATATTGTGCATTTCAATGCGATACCAAATATGGTGGATTTCTATAATATTTTTCAACTCTCTTGTGTTATGTATTATTAATATTCCAATTCAATGAAAGGCAAAGTTGCAAATAGTCGGGTAGAATCCCGCAGGGATTAATGAGCGAAGCGAGTCGGGGGGAGGTGAAGCCTTCCTCGGGGATTGGTGGCGGAGCGAACAGGGGGCAGAGCCCCCTAGTAAATAGTAAGTTGCATCAATATTATATAATGTTAGTTTTCAAAACTTCAATATTATTTACTCTTTCACATAAAATTTATAATGAATAAGTGTTATTTCCCTCACTTGACCTAAACAATTAGGAATATATTGTTATATTTTTTTTTCTAAATAATTAGCCTGCTGCTATTCGACGAAGCTTTAAACAAAATAAAATAATTTGCTAGAGAAAAAAAAAAAAAAAATTCTCAATTTGCAATTTGATCTTAAGATAAATAATGATTTTCTCAGAATTTAAAAGACATATGCAATTTAATTTGTTTCCAGAATGACCAAAAATAAATACTGAAAGAGTTTACCTTGTTCTTTCTCTGTTCGGATCTTTATCTCTTCTTTTGAAAATGTAGGGGGAGAACTTGTCATTCAGCAAAGTTTCACTCTGTTCTTATTGTCATCTTGGGAATATTTATCACAACTTAGGATTACGGAATTCATAGAAGAAGTCACTGGAATCTCTTCTTCAACCTTCTTTTAGTGCTATCCCACCGCTGCCACGAGTTAAAAATATACATATGCTGTAACGTATTCGGCACTCGTCAAGAAAAATCAATGAGGTCGCGTCAGAGTCAGTAAATACAGCTTAAAGTACAAGAAGTTTTATTTTAAATATAATAAAACGTAAATAGACAATAAGACTTCTTCACACACCATAAGTTTTAAGCCAGCACAACCGGTTTCGAAAGGACATAGCCTTCCTTCATCAGGTGCAGAAAACACGTGCTACTGCCTTGGAGGCAAAAGCAAGACTGAAAGCAGGGCAAAATCCAGAGGGGGAGGAGCAGAAACATCAAACGGATTTGCTAATGCTATTGATCCGTACAAATCCGTTTGATGCTTCTGCCATTTTTAATATTGCTAATGCTATTGATCCCCATATTCAGTTTACCTTTGAGTTAGAAAATTGCAATCAACTTCCCTTTCTTGATGTTTTAGTTACTAGGTGTGATTCCTCTTTTCAAACCTCTGTGTACAGGAAACCTTTCTCTGTTTCTAACCCTCCCCATGCTCTCTCTAATCATCCGGCTAAACAAAAAATTGGCACTTTTTACACTTACGTGTATCGTGCCATTAAAATTTGTTCTGATACTTCTTCTCTTAAAGAAGAACTCAATTATTTAAAGTCCGTTGCTATTAAAAGAGGTTTTAGACCCTCTATAATTGATAAAGCTATCAAAAAGTTTAGTAGGCCAACTTATAATTCTACTCTTTCCATTGATGACAAAATTAAACCTGATAATATTGTTGTCTTGCCTTTTTATCTCCCCTTATGTTTTAAATTAGCCAAAGTTTTGAAACGTTTCAATTTTCACGTTATTTTCAAACCAGTCAATAAATTCCAATTTCCTTCAACTAAATCCCCTGTTCCCGAGCTTCATAAGTAGGGTATCTAAAATGTCCCTTGTAATAATTGTAATCTATCTTATATGGTCAAACAAAAAGAAATCTTGAATGCCGTTTACGTGAACATTCTCGATATGTTGTTAATCAAGAAATTTCTAAATCTTCTATTGCGAAGCACAGTTGGGAATTTGATCATAGTTTTAATTTTAAGAGTGCCAAAATTATCTTTAAACCCAAATGCATTTCCGAACTGGATTTTTTGGAAAATTTAGCTATTTACCTTAATCGTGATAAAATTGTCAATGAAAAATCTGATTCCACTTTGCTGTCTACAGCCTGGAAAAATTTGTTTAATTCAATTAAATAATTTCCTTTATTATGTTTATAATATAATAATAGTTATAATTAAATAATACTAAATAAATAAATAAAATAATAATAATAATAATAATAATAATAATAATAATAAATGAATTAATTTTATTAAATTTACTTATTAGTATAATATTAATTTAAAAAATAAATAATATAAATAAATAAATAAATCATAAAATAATAATAATAATAATAATTGTTTATTCCTTCCATCCCTCCTTTTGTTTTTGTGTGCATGTGTGTTCCTCTCTGATTGGTCCTGCATGATGCTTCCTATTGGTTGTTTGTGTTGCCCCCCCCCCCTCTGGATTTTGCCCTGCTTTCAGTCTTGCTTTTGCCTCCAAGGCAGTAGCACGTGTTTTTTGCACCTGATGAAGGAAGGCTACGTCCTTTCGAAACCGGTTGTGCTGGCTTAAAACTTATGGTGTGTGAAGAAGTCTTATTGTCTATTTATCGTTTGTACACCAGTTTTGCATTTAGTTTTGATAAATAAACGTAGTCTGAACTTAGTGGCTCCAGATCATTTGGTTGAGTAGTAATTTCGGTGAAAAGTTCAGATAATAACAGTTCATAGACCCAAAGTAAAAAATTAAGTCTATAGGGGAGTCTGCCTTCACAAGGCTGAATCTACTATCAGAGATTAGAGAAATTTAGAGCCTTTGCTCACACACAATCTTAATTCCTCTCTCTGTCTTCGCAAGAAGCCAAGGTTTTGGAAGGGAAGTATTTTCCCTTGAATCTCCAATGGTCTCTTAGAAGGTGGAGATTCATTGATCTCTTATTTGCTAAGCTGAATATGCCATGGCCGTGATGTTTACCCTATATATTTCTTCCCTAACATTTCCCACGAAGTTGCAATACTTGTCAGGGCGTTTTTAGGGCGGCTTTCTCTTTGTTGAAAAATGTCAAATCGTAGACTATCAGTCTACTCTGTTTGAAACATCACAATGGTTATGCAGCAAGTTAATCATATATGTATATAATATGGAATAAATATAAATGATTTATAAATATGAATGATCAAAAGCGATATTTAAATGTTTTTGAAAGATTTTGCGTAACGTTTACCCGCAAATCTTGAATTAAAAGGAACAATGTGTATTATATATACATACAGGGTGGTAATAATATCATTCCCCTATAAACAGCATCGTACAATAAAAACGGGTGAACGGAATGCAATGAAATTTGGTATATAGGTATATATCTTGTCAGGACGTGTATATATCTTGTCTCTCGTGTATATATCTTGTCAGGGAGTTTTTAGGGCGTTTTTTTATTCCCTGACAAGATATATGCGCTCACGAAATTTTGAAAAAAAGTTTTAGTTCCAAAATGTCCACCGGAAAAACATTAAATATAACACAATAAACAACTAAAACGGTATACAGAAACAATATTAACATTTATTGACTAGTTTCTGATCACCTTGTCATTGAACCACATTATCTTCGGATCTTCGGATAGTGTGTGTTGGAGGTACCTGTGACTGATGTCTCGTAGCCTCCGGTACCTAGAGATGAGAGCTAACGGAGTGAAAGTCCTGAATTACAAATTCACTACATAAGGGAATGGGAGATAAAAAAAAAAAAAAATACAAATGCGAATACAAATACAAATAACAAAAAATATTTTAGAGCTAATGGAAGAGGAAACACAATATAAAAATTTGAATAGAAAGGTTAAGAATAGCATTACAAAAACTATAAGAAAGTTTAGGGATATTAAGAATACTGCAGCAGCCGCAGCATTCCCCTTGTTTTCGTAAAACAGCTTCACCAGTAACTCATGTTCAACTAAAGATACCGTCATCATCACAGCCGGAAACGTCACATAAAACATGACAACGTCTGAAATCGTTTTATACCCTAACCTGTTTTGCATAAAGCTTCCTCTTCTTCGCAAGCATGTAAATCTCGATATTTTTTCCCTAGAACTGACAGCTTTACCCGGTTTTACATTTTATTACTCATAATTCTTGTTCTGGGTTGTTAATACTGTTTCTGTATTCCGTTTTGGTCATTTATTATGTTAAATTTAATGTTTTTTCTAGAAAAGGTGCCCTCTAGAGGACATTTTGGAACTTTTTTTTTTTTTTTCGAAATTCCGTGAGCGCAGCTCGTGTATTATCATTATTATTTAATTATCGTGTATTATCATTAAATACTTTTATAAAAGAGGATTTTAACATATATAAACATTCTATCATGTATTACTAAAAGAAATGTTTGAATCTTACACCTTTCTTTTTTTTTTTTTTTTTTTTTTTAAGAAAGAGCAAAAGTGGAAATTAATGTTATCTATTTTTTGTTCTAGACATTCGCAACATTTTTGTTTCGATTTCAGTGAGATAATCAAATTTTTATACACATTTACACAAGTCTTTGAAAAATAGTGGTTTTAAAAATTTAAAAATTAATCTTGTTCCTGTATTGGAGTATGTTATAGTTTTATTCATAAGTTACTAAAGTTTATAAGTTAACTCATTACTAAACCTTCATAGTAACTAAGAACAAGTTATTTCTCCGCTTTTCTACATAAATATAAAAAAATAAACGTTTCATTTCTTTTTTTTTTTTTTTAATAAACATAACTATTCTATTTGTTGAATCGAACTTTCTAACAGAGTTGTCAACCATCCGAATTTTATATTACTATTTCTTTAAATTTATCTTCGTCTTAATCACAGAATCTACAAATAATATTTCTGTGAAAAAATATTGGTAATCAAAAATCCGAAGGTAAGTAATTCTGTACTAATTATTTGTATAGTTTACATACCTTCTCTTGAAACACTTGAGAGCTACTTCTCACGTTATAATGGATCACTTAAAATTCGTGGAAATTTATTTTTTCACGGTGACTAACCGAAGAACAAAATGGAACAACACAATAAACCACATTTTAGCATAATACAGATATAAAGTGTACAGAAAAAAGAAAGAAAAAACTCTTATATCTGTTAAATTAATAAAATGTAAGCTATAAAATAACAGTGAACCTCAATTGAATAACAGGATATAAACAGAACTACATGCCCCGTATCAAGTGCCATTTACCAGCTATGTTTTTCTTGTACTGTTGCCAAGTTTTTGAGCCACGCAAAAGGCATCTAATTTAGGAGGCTATGCATGTACACTGAAGAAAGTTTCTTACACTTCATTGGTTTACGCGGAAAAAAAAATTAAGGTGAATTGAAACCAATATGCAAGTCCTACATTCATAAAATTCTATACAAACCGTCCGACAGTAACATGTAACATAAATATCTATTGTAAACTCATCAAATTTGGCATTCAGACGCTATAGCACA
Organism: Salticus scenicus; assembly: GCA_963930645.1. Lineage (NCBI taxonomy): Eukaryota > Metazoa > Arthropoda > Arachnida > Araneae > Salticidae > Salticus > Salticus scenicus. Next base: position 348,811,067 of record OZ005650.1, on the reverse strand, counting down.
TTAAATATCTAGAGACCATAGGCTTTAATTATAAGGAATTTTTTTTCTAGCTTGAAGAACAATATGTAAGTACTACACTCATCAAAATTTATGCAAGTAAGGCGGCTGAGACCTATAAACAACTTTCCAACTTTAGTTTTAATCGAATGGAATGTTTAGATGCTATTTTGTTCAATGACACACATACATATGAATATACACAAGCATGCACACATATGACCCTATAACTGACAAAAATGAGTCCAGGAGACCTTAAAAACGTTTACACACTTTTTTTTTTTTTATATTCTAATATTTTTCTTAGTTTATGTTCGGAAAGTAAATTGGAAACTTGTTAATAATTAAATATATAAAATGTTGATATGTTTAACTTTAAGTCACAATTTAAATGTAGAAGTATGTTATAGATTTCTCAAAACTAACTTTAAACATAAAATTAAATATATATATGTATAATTTTTAATTAAAAAAATATATTTTGTAAATATGTAATTTTTAATACCTAATTTTAAGTAAATCGTTATATTTTATAATATTTAAAAATTCATTTTAAAAGTTATATAAAGAACATACATAAAGTTATTTTTGCGTAAAATATATTAAAGTAAGTTAATGACGTAATATTTTGTTTAAAAATGCCAAATAAAATCTTACATGATGGGAATTTTGTTTAACTTTACTAAAGCAAGAGCACTTTTAAAAGATAAAAACTCATAAACAAACTCTAAAACGTTTTCATAACAGAATTTGTAAAAAAAAAAAAAAAAATTGTAAAGTATTTTAAGAAAATAAAAGCTTGAAATAAATTATTAAACCGTAAAAGAAAATTCTCTTACTTATTTGTGTTCATAGGACGTGATTATGGAGAAATGGACGAACAAAGTAAAATAAATGAAGTGAGATATTAGATTCATCCGCTTTGTTAGTTGGTAAGGATAGAATGCTTTAATTTAAACAGATAAATTGTGCTTTACTAAAAAACTTAAGTAGGTTAATTGGTTAATTTTTAATCTCATATTGCCCAATAAAACAATGCATACTGAGATTTTAGTCATCTTAAAAAATATATAATATGACTTCAAAGGCTTAAAATGTTTGTTTTATACGGCCTCTGATAAGACTTAAAATTAAAAGCCCAGCTAAAAAAAATCTTCTGAAAAACTTAAAAAAAAAAAAAAAAAAGCACAAAACTGCAGATAATCTGAAGTTATTTGGAACGATAAAAATTTTGAGGGAGGGGGGGGGGGAATACCTGCTTCCATATTTCAAATCTTCTGATTTTAAACTGCAGTTATTCTGCAGATTTTATGATTTAAGTTCCAAATACCTTCAAAGTATTTGCAGATTTTTCTGCAGATTTTTTTCTTTTTTTAGCTGGGATGATTCTCGAAAATTTTTGAGTGTTAAATTATATTGTTAAATACGAATGTTCTTTTATTAGTTTATGTTTTTCTCTTCCATGTTAAAAAAGTTTTAATTCATTAGAAATTAAAAAAAAAAAAAAGTTAACTTATAAAAAAAATTAAATAAAATTGTGAAATTAATTTGGGGACAATATTGTAAAGGATTAAAATTTTGTATTACTAAAAATTTAATTTAATGTATTACCTTAAATAGCAAATTTTACAATAATAAATAACTAACCCTTTGAAGGGGAAGCAAATATTTTCATTTAAAATCAAAAACCACTAGAATTCACCAACAACATTACAAGAGAAAAAATAAATGGAGTTATTCCTCTAAGTCATAATATACATATATATAAATACTTTGGCCAATATTTCCAATTAGGAATTAAAATTTGCGTTTGCTATATGCAAATGGTATCCTTGAAGCATAGCTGCCGGCATCCTAATTAACGTTCCGTAGTACCCGCCGTTTTTTCACACCAAACTTTTTTTAGAATATTTTTCTTTTTATTCAGTCAAAATTGCACCAGGGGAGAATTATGCAAAAAATAAATTGGTGTAGAAAAATGGCCGGGTGTTAATAGTACTTCAAAATGCTACTTAGAATATTATCACTGGCAGCTATGGTAGAAGTGTTAAAAAAAAAAAATCGGTATAAATTTGTGATTAATATATTTTACTATATAATATTTTAAAACTATGACACTAGAGAGTTTTAAGAAAAAATGCAGGTGAATATTAAAGAGGAACCGTTAGTATACTAATTAAATTATACTTTAGTCTAAAACTTATCAATGGCTTATCAATATTTTAAATTATTATTTTTCATTTCTGTTTCTCAAATTTATTTTTAAAATTATGTAACAATATTTGCATAAATACTAAAGATATTTGATTAATACTAAAATGGCATAAATAATCCTCAGATATTTATTTACTTTTCATTCAAAGTGCGTGTGTAACGAATAGTCTATCCCTAAATAGTATAAATTATATAAAAATATCTGTGGGTAATAAAAGCAAAACAAATGAACTACTCAACATAACAATTTTATGATATGAAAACAATTTAATTTAAAAGGTTGTAATCTTAATCCTTCAAAGAGCTAAGTAAAAGAAATTTAATTAAAGAGGGAAAAAAGAAAGAAAAAAGGAAAAACTACAATGTCTATGAATTATAAAATTGAAAATAAATATAGCCATTTAGATAACAATAATCAGACTGTGCATAAATTACATAAAAGAAATATGTTTCCCTACTATATGTAGCTATGGAAACCGGATTCTAAAAAAAGATTTATGAAGAATGGTATTGAAAGGATAGTGAGAGTAAATAGTCAATAGGAAATCGAAAAACGGTTAATGTGAAAAACGAAAAATAAATAAATAAATAAATAAAACCTTTGAATTGAATATAAAACTTTCAACAATCAGTCGAATGGCGATATCATAATTAAATATATTTTTCCGTATAAATGTAGGTGCAAACATATTTTCAAGAAAATAAAGTTCATCGATAGATTTAGGCCTGTAAATTTTGTTCCCCATCACTACATTTTTAGAATATTTTTCTCTAATGTATAACTACTGCAAAATAACAAAAAATTACTCTAAAAAATGTGGGTATGGATTAAAGGCGGAGCTAAAAATGCTCCGAAACAAATTAAAATGTTGGCAGCTCTGTGTTGGTTTCTTGCTTCAGAACGATAGTGATATGCTCTTTGAAACGAAAATCAAGGTCGCGTTTAGTTCGATAAATAAAGAATAAGTAACATTGGCAATAAATACTAAAATATCCGAAGAGTTAAGCATCTATTGGAACTTTTATTGGGAGAGGATAAGATTATAGGTAGGTGAGAAAAATATTATGAACCATACTGTTTCAGGATTTTAACGTTAACAACTCGCATATTAAGAAAATAAGGTAAAACAATATTGAAATCGGAAGAGACAGATTTCGGAGTCGCAGTACGTGGAAGTTGTACTTTTAGAATAGATTTAACTATAATGGAGGTGGTGTAACCTTTGTCAGAGGTTTAAGACATGTAATTACAAAGCTAAGGAAAATAAAATAAACATTGATAAACATTGTTAACCCTTTGTTTCATATTAATCACCTGGAAAATTTTAAAGGAAATTACTTTGTTTTTCCTATTTAAAATTGCCCCAGAAATCAGGGAAAAAAATTGTTTCATCAAAATTTTGTTTATTTTACAAGTTACAGTTTGACCACTGTAGTGGACAGTATGCATATAGAAACTGGATATCTAAAGTAGAAGTGGTGATGAAAATAATAAAAGCAGTCACTTTTTTCATCGATACACAAATGAACTTTGCATTTTACGCATTTTACGCATGAATATGTAGATTTTCTTGAGCATAACTCCATCTTACACCTTTGAGCAGTTTTTGATATTTGTCTAGCAAATTGATCCTCTCCATCGTAGAGGACTGAGCTTGCTTTGACTGACACTTTTTTTGTAGATTTTTACACTGACATTGGCCCTTGTTTACGTAAGTCTTTCTGTATCTTGTTCATCAATTACTCTTTATACTGCTTGTATTAGTCCTCTGGCAATGGACATCTTGAAAAATCCTAGTGTCATAGAACATTGTGGTATGACAGCTTTGTAAAGAAGCCAAGAATTTATCACGGTAACATCTATAAAATGAAATAATACCCTTTTGTACCACTACAATTGACAAACGAAAACAGTCCTACATTAGCCTATGTTCATAACGTCCATTGTAGTTGACAATAAGAAAAATACATCAATTTTCATGAAAAATAGCATCTGAAAATAAGTGTTCTATTCAAACATATTCTAAAATGCCTAAAATTACTATTTCAAAATGCAAAATGTCAAAATAAAAAGGTTTAGCACTTATATACAATGTTTACAATGATAAATCATACTAACTTGGAAGTAGAGGTTGACGCTATTTTCAAACTAGCAATGCAATCTGTAATTTTATATTATGCTGCTATCTATGAGCAACAGTTGAAAACTTAAATAATACAGAAAGAATAAATATTGAAACCAAATCTGTAAAACCATTTGTGTGAAAGGAAAAAAGTTTAAACTTTTGTCCACTACAGTGGACATCATGCAACAATGGGTTAAGAGAGTTGTACAAAAGAAGATATTTTTGGTTAGCTTTCTGACAAGAATGAGCAAGAAAATGTACAGAACCAGCGATTTATTTTCGTGGTACAGAAGCCTTTTTCAAGTCACGAGAGAAATGTACATAGAAAAGGAAATGAACCATTATTTTCAATTTCATAAGGAAATGAAATATTATTCTATGCAGAAATTATTCTATGTAACATTTACTCAATATTGTTAAATGTAATGAGTCCAGAAAGGAAAAGAATTTCCCCTTAAGAGGATACTTTCAAAATAATGCATAATGAAAAGTGAAATTCATTTAGAACTTTTTATAAATAGGAACAGTAGCGCAACCAAAAATTTTTCGTAATGGAAGGGGGGGGGGCTTCCAAAAATAAAAAGATAGAAATCATCAAAAAAAGCCATTTGTAAACCTATTATATATGTGATGTTTTAAACTATATCTAGATACTATGAAATATCCACGCAATCTTTCATCGTTACTATGATCTTATAATAAAATTTTAACATTAAATTATGAGCTTCCCTAACAAACCTGAAAAACTCTGGATTTTGATGATGCAGGAGCGAAGCCAGGCTGTCAGGACGGCGGATATTTGCAGCTGTTACGTGTCGAAAAACTACTAACTCACATCATTTTTTCTAGGTTTTTTTCACTTTCTCGAACGGCGCTGGTGGGCTCAAAACAATTTTAATTTTTAATATGTTATCATATATAATTTAGTCTATTAGTCTAGTACTAACAACTATTTTTATGTTTTACTTGTACCACTCTTTACGCCCAGAACTACCACACATGATTCCAGTGAATTTAGAATACATTTCACACATTCAGAGTCTGATTTAACCATTGCAGGGACATTTTATAAGATTTCAATATTTTCCGTACTTCCATTTACTTTTATGTTAATCACTGATATCTCGCTAAGCAATGTAGATGAAACAGTAACGTGATGTACAAAATGGTATATTATTTTTTTGCCATTAATTTCTTATATATATCATGAAAAACGGCAGTTTTTCGAGTGACGCAAGCGGAAGCCCAAACTGACGCTGCGAACTCATATATACGGCTAGTTTGACTTCAAAGAGATTTGTAAAAGCCGACACTTAATATCTCAGCAAATATGCCATATTTTGTTCTGGTCTTTTCAAAATAGTCTTTTATCTGCGGTCTTAACCTATCCTGAAATTTTTATATTTCTAGATGCAGTATGTTTTGAGATCTGAATCTCAATTTAAAGCCTAAATGGGAAAACGGTTGGAGTAATGGACTGAAATTCTGAAAAATATCTCTAAAACGGCTCGAAGGATTTTCATATAATTAATGTATGTTGTTAATAGGATCTTTCTGAATCTAGTAACGTCTTTGTTTTTTTCAGGAAAACTCTTGTTTTTTATAAAAGTTCTTTTAAAAATAGAACTATATTACTCCACCAATTGCATGCTTTTCTTCGGCTAAAAAGGCCGTAAATCGGCTCTTAGTTCTTGCTTGCAAGGCTTCAGTTGCTCACGTTGGTTGGCTGACCAACGTGAATGCAGTCAATAAATTTTTGTTATGAAGAAAATATTTTTAATTTTAAAATTTCCCATTTCGTCAAAAAAATATTTAGATAATATTTAAAATAAAAAGAAGCATTTTTAAATTATAGATATTCCATTTCATCATTATTCATAATGAATTAATTTTTTTTTTTTTAAGCGAAAATGTTTAAATCCCTCATGCGCACGAATTTATAGCATGGTCCATGGTCTTTGGAGCGCATGCGTACATCATCCGGATTGCATCCTGTAGACGCTAAGCTAATTGCTTGCACTGTATCTTTGCGCGGTGTTTGTTTATGTTGATTGGATATCCAAAATCTTTGCATGATTTAGTGGTAAGTGTTTTATAATTTTATATTCTTAAAACTTGCTTATATTTTTAAACTTAATTTTACGTATATGTAATTTTTGACTTCGCCTGATCGCCCGAAAGTATTGTTATATGTAAACAAACCCTAATTTTTATTTTTATAGTCGCTTTTTTCGCAAAATGTTACTCAGTTTTCTGTAATATGATAATTAAACAAGTTTTCGAATTAATTATTATATTTATCATTACTATTATAATGTTATTATTGGTAATATGTCACCTTTCAGCTTAGCAATTTTTGGAAAAATTAGGGGTATCCAGTGATATTGTTTTAGTCTTAATATTGGGATACTGACCGCTGTAGCATGAATTTTCAGATTCGTGCACGACGAATTAGCTGCATCCAGTGATTTCAGAAAATTTTGGAGTGGAAGGCTGATATATTTTATACCAACTATGTGAAAAATACCAGAGCCGGGAATCGAACCCGGGCCTTCCGCTTTACGCGCGGATGCTCAAACCATCGAGCTACCCTGGTTGATTACCAGCTAGGCATTTCTCACATAACATTCGTTGGCAAAGTCACCGAGACTGTAAACACAGCTGTATCAAGTGACATTAATATTCATGGCACAACTCCAATAGACCATGAAATTTTTTATTTTAATTTAGAAATTTATTAATCAACCATGAAAAGTCATTTCAGAAAATTTTGGAGTGGAAGGCTGATATATTTTATACCAACTATGTGAAAAATACCAGAGCCGGGAATCGAACCCGGGCCTTCCGCTTTACGCGCGGATGCTCAAACCATCGAGCTACCCTGGTTGATTACCAGCTAGGCATTTCTCACATAACATTCGTTGGCAAAGTCACCGAGACTGTAAACACAGCTGTATCAAGTGACATTAATATTCATGGCACAACTCCAATAGACCATGAAATTTTTTATTTTAATTTAGAAATTTATTAATCAACCATGAAAAGTCATTTCAGAAAATTTTGGAGTGGAAGGCTGATATATTTTATACCAACTATGTGAAAAATACCAGAGCCGGGAATCGAACCCGGGCCTTCCGCTTTACGCGCGGATGCTCAAACCATCGAGCTACCCTGGTTGATTACCAGCTAGGCATTTCTCACATAACATTCGTTGGCAAAGTCACCGAGACTGTAAACACAGCTGTATCAAGTGACATTAATATTCATGGCACAACTCCAATAGACCATGAAATTTTTTATTTTAATTTAGAAATTTATTAATCAACCATGAAAAGTCATTTCAGAAAATTTTGGAGTGGAAGGCTGATATATTTTATACCAACTATGTGAAAAATACCAGAGCCGGGAATCGAACCCGGGCCTTCCGCTTTACGCGCGGATGCTCAAACCATCGAGCTACCCTGGTTGATTACCAGCTAGGCATTTCTCACATAACATTCGTTGGCAAAGTCACCGAGACTGTAAACACAGCTGTATCAAGTGACATTAATATTCATGGCACAACTCCAATAGACCATGAAATTTTTTATTTTAATTTAGAAATTTATTAATCAACCATGAAAAGTCATTTCAGAAAAATGACTGATACTTTTCTGAAATGACTTTTCATGGTTGATTAATAAATTTCTAAATTAAAATAAAAAATTTCATGGTCTATTGGAGTTGTGCCATGAATATTAATGTCACTTGATACAGCTGTGTTTACAGTCTCGGTGACTTTGCCAACGAATGTTATGTGAGAAATGCCTAGCTGGTAATCAACCAGGGTAGCTCGATGGTTTGAGCATCCGCGCGTAAAGCGGAAGGCCCGGGTTCGATTCCCGGCTCTGGTATTTTTCACATAGTTGGTATAAAATATATCAGCCTTCCACTCCAAAATTTTCTGAAATGACTTTTCATGGTTGATTAATAAATTTCTAAATTAAAATAAAAAATTTCATGGTCTATTGGAGTTGTGCCATGAATATTAATGTCACTTGATACAGCTGTGTTTACAGTCTCGGTGACTTTGCCAACGAATGTTATGTGAGAAATGCCTAGCTGGTAATCAACCAGGGTAGCTCGATGGTTTGAGCATCCGCGCGTAAAGCGGAAGGCCCGGGTTCGATTCCCGGCTCTGGTATTTTTCACATAGTTGGTATAAAATATATCAGCCTTCCACTCCAAAATTTTCTGAAATGACTTTTCATGGTTGATTAATAAATTTCTAAATTAAAATAAAAAATTTCATGGTCTATTGGAGTTGTGCCATGAATATTAATGTCACTTGATACAGCTGTGTTTACAGTCTCGGTGACTTTGCCAACGAATGTTATGTGAGAAATGCCTAGCTGGTAATCAACCAGGGTAGCTCGATGGTTTGAGCATCCGCGCGTAAAGCGGAAGGCCCGGGTTCGATTCCCGGCTCTGGTATTTTTCACATAGTTGGTATAAAATATATCAGCCTTCCACTCCAAAATTTTCTGAAATGACTTTTCATGGTTGATTAATAAATTTCTAAATTAAAATAAATGCATCCAGTGATTTTATTTATTTTTTGTTTGTTTTGTGATTGCTTCTGTACAGATTTTCATGCATTTTCAGATTCATGCAAGGCTGCAATTTTGAAAATTTGTGGCAAATCTTCAAGTTATTTCATATTATACATCATTTATAATGCTGAATTTTACGTGTTAAAGCTTGAAAGCTCTCTGATTTTTTTTTTTTTTTTTTTTTTTTTTTTTGTGGTGAAGTAGCTCAAATTTCTATTACTATTTTAAATAACTTATTAATCTTAAAAATATGCTTAATGTATTTCAGTGAATTTCAAAACAAGCACCAGAGTGAAACAATAATTTATTTTCTTAAAATGTGTTTTTGATGTTTTGTAATGATTCAGAGTTTCGATTTGCAGTAATCGACTCATTCAGTGAGATGTACATCAGCAACAGCAATAGTAATTATAACAATATTTATAACAATAATTATAGCAATAGTGAACCTTATAGTAAAGCTATTCCAAAAATAAACTAAATAAAACTTATCAAAAGCTTTCTTACTTAGATTTCTTTTCTTCTTCCCCTCCCCCCCCCCCATAGCAGTTAATTGTACAAATGCATCTTAAAAATTAAACCCACTTTCAAGGCCTGCATTATTTATCATTAATATTCATCCTGAATGAGGAATTTGCACACATGGGGGATTTGAACAAAATCCTATTCTTCTGGTAGTTTTAGGCCCATAAATTTCAAAAAGTTTATTAAAAATGCAAAAAAAAAAGTTCTTATTAATTTAAAAAATAACTTTAAAATTAACCAAAAATCACGTGACTTCAAAACGCTGCCTGACATCACACTTTATGATGCTTCAATGTTTACATTCTGTTAGCCTGGTTGGCAAGCAGCAATTCGTTTTAACTTTCGTAATTATTAATCGTTTATGTGATTTCTGAGCATCTTTTTCATCTTATAATCATTCAATATCATTATCACCATTTTCCATTATCATCATTTTCAATTGTTTTCTTTTCATGGCGGTTGTCCAATGTTTTCGTTTCATAGGTTCCTGTGGAACGCTAAAGGATAACTTTTGAGAAGTGTTAGCCGTTGTATTAGTGCAAAATGGTACAATACAATATTTATACTACAATTTTTTAATATCGGTCATTATTATAACATAGAAAACCTATTTCACTGATTCAAGAAGCAAAGCAAAGCACAAAATCGAATGTAAACAACGATTACTTTCGTTTGTTGTCATAAAGAGTGACGTTACGATAAATTATACTGCATTTTCTCTATACAAAAAATAGTGTGATGTTAAAATTGTTATAAATCAGTCATTAGATTTCAAATAAAGAAGATGTATGTATTTATTTTCTTACCTTTTCATTTTCTATTAGAATAAAATCAGAAAACGTGCAAATGCTTTGGATGCAGCTAATTCGTTGTGCACGAATCTGAAAATTCATGCTACAGCGGTCAGTATCCCAATATTAAGACTAAAACAATATCACTAGATACCCCTAATTTTTCCAAAAATTGCTAAGATAAAAGGTGACATATTACCAATAATAACATAATAATATTGATGATAAACATAATAATTAATTCGAAAACTTGTTTAATTATCATATTATACAGAAAACACTGAGTAACATTTTGCGAAAAAAGCGACTACAAAAATGAAAATTAGGGTTTGTTTACATATAACAATACTTTCGGGTGATCAGGCGAAGCTTATAATTACATATACGTAAAATTAAGTTTAAAAGTATAAGCAAGTTTTAAGAATATAAAATTATAAAACACTTTTCACTAAATCATGCAAAGATTTTGGATATCCAATCAACATAAACAAACACCGCGTAGAGATACAGTGCAAGCAATTAGCTTAGCGTCTACAGGATGTACGCATCCGGATGATGTACGCATGCACTCCAAAGACCATGGACCATGGTATAAATTCGTGCGCATGAGGGATTTAATCGTTTTCGCTTTAAAAAAAAAATTTAATTCATTATGAATAATGATGAAATAGAATATCTATAATTAAAAAATACTTCTTTTTATTTTAAATATTATCTAAATATTTTATACATTTGGAAAACTTTGGAGATGAAACTTAAAGATGTGGATAAGGATAACGATAAATCCATTTTAACTTTAGCAGCTTTTAATAAGCGATACCATGAAGCACTGGGAGCTTTCAATTTCTTAGCTTATCTAGTCTATTTCTTAGCTTATTGGAAAAAATTTGACCGATTTGGAAAGAAAACAATCTTTTACATTTGCAAATGAAAATTACTCCCCCGATATTATTCCAGTTATAATGAAATTCCTTGGAAAATCTGATCCCTTCTATGAATTACTTTTTGGTGAAGATGTGCTCAGTAAGATTTCCCCACTCGATTGGTGAAAAAGTCACTTTTTCTTAAGTAACACTGGAAAAATTGATCACCTGAACCAGGCACTTACTCAATTGTTTACTGCAAGGGCATCAACTGCCTCTTTAGAGAGGATTTTTTCAACTTATGGATTAGTGCAATCTAAACTTCGAAACACACTTGGAAATGATAAAGCAGCTAAACTTGTTTTTATTTATAAATCATTTAACCACTGTCACTATATAAAATATTGGTTGTAAAATTTTCAGAAAAAAAATTTATTGTGATTACAGCCCTTAGTCTACTTCATCTTTCTAATAAATCTATGTTTGAAGGAGTAAAATGTCTAAATTAACATAAAGCATCCTTTATTTAAATTATGATATAGATTATAGATAATTAAAACAAGCAGAAATCCCTATATTGTAAGGTAAGTAATTATTTTCTACTGATTTATGAATTATTCTTGTATATATTTTTTAGTTATATGTATTTTTAATTATATATAAAAAAATAATTAATTGATTTAGGCATCTAACTTAACAATTTAATTTGTTTGTATCAAATATTATACTTAGATATATTTAAATTTCAAAAATTCTATTTAAATAAAAAAAATCTGATGTAAATTTAAAAAAATCCGATTTTTTTTTTTTTTTTTTTTTTAATCAAGATTTTTATCAGCTCTGTATAACCCCACAGAATTTTTGCAGGAAGTGTTTGGTCAAATACTTATGTGTGCAGACAGTTTTCAATTTTACCTGGCTATATGAACAACGAAATAGCTTCATGTTTCAGTGATGAGCTGCAAAATTAGCATGTAATTTGGTAAATGGTCTTTAAAGAAAGCCATAAAATTGAATTATTTTGTTTTGCGGACAAATAATTTGTATTATGGGAAATATTTTTGAAATATTTATAATTAGCAGTGAAATAATTTTATATTTCAATATAAGGGCGCTAAATGATGGGCGCATATTTCAATGTAAATAACCTTGAAAAAATGGTTGAGTTTCACCGATTTGCAGCAAAATAAGCCTATTTCCAAAATTTTGCTTCATTTTGGACTGTTGGGGGCCAAATGCTTGTACATTTCAGTAAGAAGTTACAATATTATTGCATATTTTGGTAAACCTCTTTGAATGAAGCAAACTTTTTTGATTGGCAAAGAAATAATCATGAATTTTTGCAATTATTTGTTATTAAACTTAAAATTTGTCAGTCTGTGGCGAATGGTTCTGCATTTCAATAATAAGCCACCAAATATCATGGATTTAAGAAATAGATTAAGGGAAAAAAATTATTGATTAGAGCGATAAAATAAACTTTTATTTCTGTAATTAATTTGTTTTTAATTTAAATTAAAACATACACTTTTGCAAATATATTGTATATATATGTATATATTTCTTTTTAAAAATTAAAAATCTCTTTTTAAAATACAGTTAGTTTATTCATATATTTACTTTTCAGACTTTAAAATGATACCTATTTTAAATATTAGCATAATCAAACTAATTTTTTTATTATTATTTAAAGCTATAATGACTAGGGAATGAAAGGAGGGATAAATACACTGTATATTAAAAAAAAAAAAAAAAAAAAAAAAAAAAAACATGAAAATAGAATTAAAATTCATGAAAAATGTGTCAAATAGCAATTATTGAAAAACACGTCAAAATAAATAAATGACATCTTTACTTATGTTGACATATTTATTTTAAAAATATAATTCTCTCTTTCTTTCTTTCTTTTCTTTTCTTTTTTTTTTTTTTTAATTAATTAATTTCTCCATGAAAAATTCCATTTCATAACTATATTTAAAACTACAATAAATAAAAAACCCTCCTTTAATTTTAAATATTTATTTCTACATGTTTCTAAGCAATTAAACGTGTTTTTTTTTTTTTTTTTTTTTTTTTTTTTTAGAAAAATAGCTTAAATATGGGAATGTATGGTTTTATCATGAAGGTATTAATTAGGCCATCTAGTGGCGCCATCTCGTAGCTTGTATTAAAACCATATACATTCCTATATTTAATTTATTATTCTTAAAAAAAAAAAAAAAAAAAAGACACTTTTAATTGCTTAGAAACAAGTAGAAATAATTATTTAAAATTAAAGGAGGGTTTTTTTGCTTATTGTAGTTGTAAATATATTTATGAAATGGAATTTTTCATACGTAAATTAATTAATTAAAAAAAAAGAAAGAGAGAATTATACTTTTTTAATAAATTATTATGGGTTTCAAAGTAAAGATGTTATTTATTTATTTTGACGTGTTTTTCAATAATTGCTGTTTGACACATTTTTCATCAATTTTAATTCTATTTTCATATGTGTGTGTGTATATATATATATATAGCGTATTTATCCATTGTTGCTTTAAATAATAATAAAAAAATTAGTTTATGTTAATATTTAAAATATGTATCATTTTAGAGTCTGAAAAGTAAATATATGATTAAACTTTAACTGTATTTTAAAAAGAGTTTTCTAATTTTTAAAAAGAAATATATATATAACTTGTATTTTCCATAAAACTTAAGCTTAACTTGTATTTTACTTATTAACTTGTATTAACTTTAGCTTAACTTGTATTTTCCATAATTTTTTTCTCCAAATGATTTTATCTTATTTTTAAAATTATAGAAATGTAGAGCTTAATTTATATTTTGTCTATTTTTTTCCACCAAATATTTTTATGAAATAATTTTTACCTGCACTTTTGATGAAAATTTAAATTGTGAATATTGGAGCTTAGCCTCAAAAGGGAAAAGAGAATAAATAAATTTCCATTTTTAACATTAACTTGATTTTTTTTTAATTGTTTAATTTGCATTTGTAATTCTCTAAAAAGAAACTTCCAAAATGTAAATTACGTAATTCTAACTTAAATTTGAAATTTCCCACTTATTATTATTATTATTTTAAAGAGTTTGAGAATCCCACTCAATATTTTTTTCTAGTGCGAAGCTTCTCCATTTTGTTTCCAAGTGGCAGGCTACTTAAAAATTTGTCGGCATGATAACGTTTGAAATACTGAATTAATTCAAACTAAATTTGTAGTGTGGATTTATCTCAGAAATGTATTTGTTATGTTCATTTGCCAACTTAATCTACCCTCTTGTTTCCCTGTGCCAGCCCACTGAAAATTTCAAATTTACATTAGAAAGGTTCTATGTTAAAACTCCATATATACAAGACTTCATTAATAAATCCATCAAGTCCATTAATAAATTGTAGAATTGAAAAATTGTAGAATTCTAGAATTTTGAAAAAAAAAAATGGTGGCAACTTCATTATAAAAGATAAATCAGTTTACCCTTCCTAGTAGCCAGAAGGACTTGTTTTAATTTTTTGATCAATAACCCCTAAAAAGTAATGATATCAGTACAAAAAACCCTTAACGGGTTAAACGTTTGTGACGCCGCTACTTTATGGCTAGAAGAATTTGAAATATGAACCTTAAAAATAATGATATGAAATTTTAAGTGACGCTTTGCAATTAGTTAAAATATACATAGATTTTCTTATTTGATCATTTACTTTCTACTTTTATTTATATTTATAATGCAAACGTGATATTTTTAGCTTCAACATCAGACAGATATATAAAATACACTCACTGATGCTTTTTAATTCACATTTCAAATTCAAAATAACAGTTTTAAAAGGAATGATATAAAAATTCCAGTGGCGCCTCTGTGTTATTTTAAAAGATTTGTTTTTAGATTCCATTAAAATTACTTTTGTTTTGTCTAATAAAGTATATTTACGTAGTGAAACAGTGCTTTTAATTTTCAAATATACTGCCAAATAATTATACTTTCACTAAGTTTGCATTATAAATTAAAATTATTTATTTCAATAAATTGATTTATCTTTTGCGTCACGCTATCCAAAACTGCAAGTAAAATCTGTGTAAATATTTTCCTTACGTCACACTACCTCTTTGCGCAAATTTTCACTCAGCTGGATACTATGATAATGATACTATGTTTTGGATAGCGTGATGCAAAAGATAAATCAATTTATTGAAATAAATAATTTTAATTTATAATGCAAACTTAGTGAAAGTATAATTATTTGACAGTATATTTGAAAATTAAAAGCACTGTTTCACTATGTAAATATACTTTATTAGACAAAACAAAAGTAATTTTAATTGAATCTAAAAACAAATCTTTTAAAATAAATACGAGGCGCCACTGGAATTTTTATATCATTCCTTTTAAAACTGTTATTTTGAATTTGAAATGTGAATTAAAAAGCATCAGTGAGTGTATTTTATATATCTGTCTGATGTTGAAGCTAAAAATATTACGTTTGCATTATAAATATAAATAAAAGTAGAAAGTAAATGATCAAATAAGAAAATCTATGTATATTTTAACTAATTGCAAAGCGTCACTTAAAATTTCATATCATTATTTTTAAGGTTCATATTTCAAATTCTTCTAGCCATAAAGTAGCGGCGTCACAAACTTTTAACCCGTTAAGGGTTTTTTGTACTGATATATATATATACGTATATATCACATCATCATTGTCACCAATTTCAGTCTTTATCAATCCACTGCAGGAAGAAGTCCTCTCCCAGATGATTCCTACCCTGGTTTCTGCAATTCTTCCCAATTCCGCCATTCCAAACTTGACAATATCTTCTATCCAACGGCACTGTAGTCTCTGCATTGTTTTTCTTACCTTTCATTATAAAAAAACTGGACTTTTGTGGTTTATCTACCATCTTTTTACTTTCTTCTATATTCAATTGTAGACAGTATTGGATTCAAAAAATTTTCGACGTCGAGTTTTTGATAGATTTACACGTTTTGAGAGCTGTAGGACACGATTTGACCATTTTTAGGAAATGTCTCTGTGTGTGACAAAATTTTCTGGCATCTGTATCTCAGGAACTACAGCACAGAATTTCATGCAAATTAGCATGTAGTTACACCTTGACCTAAATTTGAGCCTAGCAACTTTTGGTAAAAACTGTCGTAAAGGTTGCGTTGCCATTCCACTTTTTCTAAATTTTTAACAAGTTGGTATAGTACAACCTTTTGTATAAATGTGCATAATGAGAATTATATTTGAATAATCATTATGAAATTTATAATAGAGATAGTCAACTGGGGAAAAATTGCATATGTAGGAGCATCAACTCTCCCCCCTGTGGGGGGAAAGTCCCCGCTCAAGGGGAATACATTTTCATGATGGGTATTTTTCTAAATAGCTCGATATTGCATCACAAAAGATAAGGAATATACTGCATAAATATACCTTGCATTTACATTTTTGAATTAATCACTTCGATTTATCGCATTCTGAAAGTATTCACAAATCACTCTTGTGTCGCTTTTTCTCAGATTTTTATTTCGATGATTGCACTTACTAAGAAAATGCATCTATTCACTTCGGTGTCAGCACAAAAACTGCGTACTGACACAATACATGTTTTACAGTACTCAAATCCACCAAATTTGCTTTTTGTTAAATGATATGGTAGGGTGCCCGTAGCCGGAGAATGCCCATAACAGGAGACATTCACATATATATTTATTTGAAAAATGCTTTAAAATTTTACGAATTATTATATGTGATTTTATTTATTATACAGAGTTGTCAACATCTTAATTAATAATCTGGAGAGAGTTCCCAACTTTTATAATTTATTCATGAGCATTTTTAGCCTCGCCTCTTTTTCATAAAAGAAATTTTGAAAAATGATTTTCTTTTTATTTAATCGTTGTCACATATTAAACAGAAATAATCTACAAAATTTCTGGTGGCAAAAGAAAGTGGGACTAAAAATGCTCGTGAATAAATTATAAAAGTTGAGAACTCTAAATCTGGAGAATTGTTAGTACCTGCTTTTTTTTTTTTTTCTTCTCTCTCCCAACAGTTTTTTTTTTCTTATAGAATACATTTCTTCTTATTTCATCGTAAATATATTTAAAGAGAATTACTATAAAAATTAAGTGGTGTGGAAAAAGGGCAGGTACTAATAATACTCCGGATTCGTTTGGCAGCTATAAATATACAATGGCTTCAATAATGCAATACTTAAATTTTATGTGGTATCATACACTGCTATAAAAGTTTCGACTCTCTTACATGAAGAAAGCAGTTCATAAAGAAACAGGCAAGTTCTATTCGATGAATGCACTTTATTTAGAGTAAATTCTTGAAACAGTCCAGCAAAAGTGTCAATTCTATGAATATTCTCGAAACAGTCAAACAAATCTATCCCTCGTATAAAAAAAAGATCACAATTCAAAGAATATTCTGGAAGCAGTCCAAAAAAATAGTCACTTGTTTCATAAAGTAAAGTGAACAGCGTTATGTACAACACAGAACACATTTTCACTGATTTCTGATAAATGAGCTATGACTAATTTTACAAAGCATAGTCTGTATGATACGATTATTCAGAACAAATGTCTGAATACAATTGAGAGACCGAGAATTAATGTGATCCTCTTTATATTATTAGCAACCAGAATTTAGCAACGATTCTCATTGAATTCGTGCTAAACTTCAGTATAATATTTCAGAATTCGGCCCCTATTGAAGGTAGAGCATTCAAACTTCTAAAACTATAATCTAGCATTTCTCACGAAATTTAGTTGCAAAGTCAGCAAATTCGTTTCTAAGTTTTTCTCTACCAAAGCCAAAATTATAGTGGATTAGACTGACATTAGTTTCCTCCTTAACTGTAAATCTTCTTTTACTTATTTTGATGAAGGAAAGACACTTAATCCTTTTCAACAAAATGTTTCTGTAACATTATTAAAATCCGTATGCGCGTGTATGTGTGTTTCTGTCTGTGAGAAATGGATTGAAACAACGAAAGCTCGGGTGCTAATGGTCGCAGCTACGGTGCCTCGATAAGATAATATAGGCACCCTAGTCGCAGCGCCTCGAAACCGGTGTCGATAAACGCAGAATTTCTTCATCTCGACATCGCAATAATTCTCTAAGCGATAAGACCCTAATTAGCGGAGATATTAAGCGGAGAAAACGTCGACCTGTGTCTAATCAAAAAGCGAGCTCATCGTATTTTTCACACTCCAAGTAGAATTGAGTGCGTTCCTCTAAAAAAGCAGCACAGAGGAAAAATTTCACGCGTACTTGTAAAGCGATCCCTCCTGAACGGTTGGAGATATTAAAAATACGCCTGTAGCACGAGAAAGAACATTTATTACCGATACTTTCAGTACTTGGTTTTTTTTTTTTTTTTTTTTTTTTTTTTTTTTTTAATACGGATCTTTTTTTATTTAAAAAATTTTTTAAAAAGGGTCCAAAATTTCTCTTTTTCTCGATCATCTTTTTTAAATCGCCGTGTACCAAAGAGTAATTGTCTCATTTCTTAACAACCGGTATATTTTGAAAGGTCATTTAATCCTCTTTCCAACCATATAAAAAATTTTATCAAAATACGAAATAGCAATCCATATTTTTAGATTTTACGAAATATCGATTTTTTCATACAAAATTTTATAACTCAAAATATTTTAAAGATAAATAATTTCTTATATATATAGAGATAGATAGATAGATAGATAGATAGATAGATCTTGATGAAACGAAACATATCTCAAAAGATTGAGACATTATTTCAAAAACTGAATCAGTTATAATTTTTATAATTTTCTACATTCCTGTACTTTTTCATAAAATTATCAATACTCTCCCGCGCACATAACTTACTATAACAACATGAACATCACAAGACAAATCTGCAGTTCAAATTTCATCGATTTCCTTCAATAAACAAAAAGTTTACATTTTAATTACAAATTTAATTTTATTAAAATTTCAATATTTCAAATTCTAATTATGATTAAATTTTTTAATACATCATTCGAAATATATATTTTAAAGGACTTTCATATTATCGAAAGTGGAATTCGAGATTTCACCTGATTTACATGCTTTAAGGTGTCATGATTAGGTTTTCTTTTGTATCTCAGCTACTAAAAATAATTTCATGAGTAACACATCATTTGAAAGCTTTGTTGATTTTAAATTGAACAGTAGATTACAGAAATTTCTACCGCCATATGGCGCTGTAATAAATAAAATTTCAATATTTTAAATTCTAATTATGATTAAATTATTTTTAATACATCATTCAAAAGATATTTTAAAATACTTTTATATTATCGAATAACGTACATTAAATTTATCCAATAGAGGGCGCTTTACCAACAGGGGGACAGTTGGTCCTTTATCCAACGGGGGGGGGGAGGGCAGAAAATAGAAATTGAGTTAGACCGTTCAAAATTGGTATGTATATGTTTTGGCGGCCTACGAGTCGAATGAGGATATTTTAAAAGTGTAAAGTTATTAGGAGAGCAAAAAGGGGGCAGGGGGAGGGCAGGGCAAAAAATTAGAAATTGAGTTAGACCGTTCAAAATTGGTGTATGTAGATTAATTAGGAGGTGCAAGAAGGGTGGGGAAGAAATACGCGCGCGCTGCTCGTACGGGACTGCACTGTGGAAGGCAATGGGAACCTGGTGCGACTTTTTACCCAATGATAAATGATTTATCTTTTTTCTTAATAATAAAAGTTTGAGTTGAGAAGGAATATTCGTGCGCAGCGCACGCATATCTTCACACGTGCGCACGCAGCGCGCATGGGTCTGCGCTGCCGAAGGCAGTGGGGACCCGGAGTGAGTTTTTACCCAATCATAAATGATTTTTTTTTATTCCTTTCTTTAAGAATGAAAGTTTATGAGTAATAACATGGAATTTTGAAAAATCATAAAGATTGTGAAGGCGCTGCCGAAGGCAGTGGAGATCCGGTGTGATTTTTTAACCAATCAGAAATGATTTTTTTTTTTCTTCTTTTCTTAAGAATACTTTTAATGCGTGATTATATGCAATTTTGACAATTTATTCATTATAATGATTCATTTAAAAATAGTGACCCGTTAGCGGACGAAGCTCGTTAGTATGTTTTTAATTTAGCAATTTAACGTAAATAAAGCTATCACAATTCTAATAAACTTTTTAAAGCATAAGTAAATATTTTGAAAAAAGGTTTTAATCTAAAATTCATAACTCTAAATATGCAGCAAATTCTAAATTATTTGTTTTCTTGTTGACTTAATAATGAATAGACATCTTAAATATATACAATTTACTTGAGTTTACTCTTTAGGAAAATTATCAATGTTTAAAATATATTGGCTGTGTAAACACTCTTACTATGTACTCA
Source organism: Salticus scenicus (assembly GCA_963930645.1). Taxonomy (NCBI): domain Eukaryota; kingdom Metazoa; phylum Arthropoda; class Arachnida; order Araneae; family Salticidae; genus Salticus; species Salticus scenicus. The sequence goes on along the minus strand of OZ005650.1, from coordinate 348,790,576 downwards.
GAAAATATTTGACATACAAATACTCCTACTTTTGGGAGCTACAATGTATGTAAAACTATTGGAGGGCTTATTTATTCTTGATAAATGCCCAAATATTTAAATTTAAAATTCAATAAATGAATAAATGTATGCAATTCCTTAATATACACAATCAATTTCAGAACTACCATTGATATGAAAAGGCTTTGTGTTCTAGTAATTCAGCTCTAATATTAGTTCTATTTAATATTGTAATTATATTCAACATATATTTCTCTTGAAATATTCCTTTTTTTACTTCCTTATACAAAGTGTAAGGAAGCGTAGTAATCCCGATTTGCGAAATGGATTTTGTATTTCACATTGCATAAACGAATGATCGCTGAATGTTGCCAATTTATACGTGTGACTGTCATGATGTCTAGTTGTCCACCTGCAAGTGTCATCTTAACACGAGATCTCGTTTTAAAGATATCAGCGACTTTACACGATTTTTTGTGACGTCTAGTATGTGTGTGAGTGTGTATCTCGCATAACTCAAAAACGGTTGGACGTTGAACGTTGCGAATTAGTATATAGATTTGTTACAAAATCTAGTTTTGCACCTCCCTCTTTAGTCTTTCTGTGACTATCCGTTTTGGAGATATTTACAAAAATTGTATTCATAACGGCAAAAAACGGCCATTATATATGACCTACCATCATAGAGATTTCAAAATGAGCTAATGGTAGAGCCCGTAATGATATTGTTATGGAAGTTGTCAACACTTTTGCGTGTAGAAAAGTTATTTGTAAAGATATAAGTAGGTTCTAGTCGACGAAAGCATTTTATTTAATGAATATTCACCCGTAAATAGAGCCCGTAATGATATTTTTATGAAAGTTGCCAATATTTTTGCGTGTAGAAAGTAATTTCCAAAGACATAAACAGGTTCTAGTCGATGAATGCACTTTAATGTATATTCAGCACGTAGATAGAGAACGTAATGATACTGTTATGGAAGTTGCAAACATATTTCAGTGAAGAAAGTAATTCTTAATATATAAGCAGGTTCTAGTCGACGAATGCACTTTATTTGTTTTAGTATTGTTTGTTATTTAAAGAATTTGGGAAGAATTTAGTTCAGCGCTATAAACCAATGAATCTTTCCGGAAAATTCCAGAATTTTGTCGGTATGGAAGTTAGAGCTCCCAAACTTTAGCAACCCTATGCTACAATTTTTTACCAAATTCGGTTGCCGTGTCCACAAATTCGACACAGAATCACGAAAATCGATGCCAAGACAAAAATTAGCGTTGGCTACAAACTTGGCGACTTGGTGAGATTAAAGATTACATTTGGCGGCAAATATTGTTTCAGGGTAGCCTGAATTAGTGAATATTTTCTTAATTTTAACTGAAATTAATTGTTTCTTTAAAATGTATCATTTTTCACCTCTAATTTTCGGCAAAGAGAACAAATGTAGGTCATCTGTACTCGAAGGATTTTCATTAAACTAAGCTAAGCATTTGCCAGTGAGAGTTTCTGTAATAAGCCATTCCTGGAAAAATAGTACATTTGTTTGGCGGTATATATAATCCTATTATCATGACTTTTGTGGTTAGAGTAGCAGATTTTTAGCTTTTTTCAGTTACCTCACACAAAAATGTCAATGTTTTCATAACAATATGTATATTCCAATGGGTGTATAGGGAAGTCATGTGCTGTCCACGTCAGATTTTCTTTCAATGACAAAACACATTTTCCTCTTTCATTAGAATAATTCTACAAAATGCAAAAAACAGTTATATTCAATTCATGCATGATACATAAAAGGAGAGGAAGATGTTTAAATAATATCATATTAGGTATACTGTACAGTTTTTTCAGTTATATGTGTACAAAATGTGTACAAAATGAGTACAGTAATATGTGTACAATGCTTTCAATTGATACATTTTGGTCTGAAATTCCTAGGCATTCATCTATGCAACAAATCATTTCGTAGATTAACGCTTCTATATGTTGATTATATAATGTTTCGTAAAGCAGAAAATTTTAGAAATCTTTAAAAAGTCCAAAATTGTGTTTTTTTCTTTTTTTTTTTTTTCATTTTTTATATACACTGAAGTGACAAAAGTCATGGGATAGCAATATGCAAATATACAGATGGCAGTAGCATCGCGTAGAACAGGTATAAATGCGCAGGGCTTTCATTTGTGTTCAAGTTATTCATGTGAAGAGGTTTTGACGTGATTATGACCGCACGACGGGAATTAACAGACTTTGAACGCGGAATGTTAGTTGGAGCTAGACGCATGGGTCATGCCATTTCGGATATCGTTAGGGAATTCAACATTCCCAGGTCCACTGTGTCAAGAGTGTGCCGAGAGTATCGAATTTCAGGCATAACATCCCACCATGGACAGCGCAGTGGTCGACCGCCTGCACTTCACGACCGAGACCGGCGACGTCTGCGAAGAGTTGTAAATGCTATCAGACAAACAACACTGCGTCAAATAACCGCAGAAATCAATGTGGGACGTACGAGGGACGTGTCCGGTAGGACTGTGCGGCGAAATTTGTCTTCCTTGGGCTATGCCAGCAGAAGACCGACTCGAGTGCCTTTACTGACAGCACGACATCGCTTTCAGCGACTCTCGTGGGCACGTGAGCATATCGGTTGGTCCCTAGATGAATGGAAAACCGTGGCCTGGTCCGATGAGTCACGATTTCAGTTGGTAAGAGCTGATGGTAGGGTTCGAGTGTGGCGCAGACCCGACGAAGCCATGGACCCAAATTATCAACAAGGCACTGTTCAAGCTGGTGGTGGCAGCATAATGGTGTGGGCTGTTTTTACATGGCATGGACTTGGTCCTCTGGTGCGACTGAACCGAACATTGACTGGAAATGGTTATGTTCAGCTACTTGGAGATCACTTGCAGCCATTCATGGACTTCATGTACCCAAACAACGATGGGATTTTTATGGATGACAATGCACCATGTCACCGGGCCACAACTGTTCGCGATTGGTTTGAAGAACATTCTGGACAATTCCAGCAAATGATCTGGCCACCTAGATCGCCCGACATGAATCCCATCGAGCATTTATGTGACATCATCGAGAGGTGTGTTCGTGCCCAAAATCCTGCACCATCAACACTTTCACAATTATGGACGTCTATAGAGACAGCATGGCTCAATATTCCTGCAGAAGACTTCCAACGACTTGTTGAGTCCATGCCACGTCGAGTTGCTGCACTTCGCCGGGCGAAAGGAGGACCGACACGATATTAAGAGGTATCCCATGACTTTTGTCACTTCAGTGTATATATATATATATTCATTAACCTGAGTATCATTTTATTAATGAATTTTAACCATAATTGAATACAACACAGATAATAATTAAAAGATAAATAAATACAAAGAATTCTATTTACACTGTATGAAAATGTAAAATAGTTTCTAAAAGATGTTTAAAAGTTGATAATGCCTGATTAATTTTATTTGTTTATTTATTTTTCTTCACATTCATTTAAGAAAATTTATATAATCCTTTCTGTGTACGTTTAAATTTCTAATAAAATTATGTGTACTTTGTAGTAATACAATCTAAGAAATATTGAAATGGTTAATTACAAAAGAATTAATGCATACTTTTATTGAAAAAAAATATATATAACATTTAATTGAAGTTCTTAGTATTACAGTGCGACGCAAAAGTTTAGACAATGACGTTATTCATCTTCAAAATTTAGAATTATGACGTTAGAATAACAAAAACCTGTATATATATTTAAAATATGTTTAAAATGCTATAATAAAAATAAAGTCGTTTGATTTGCAATAATTTAAATTTTTTTCATAAAAATTAAAATTTGCTTGTCGCAAAAGTTTAGACACGATTATGAGTTTCTGTGAATATTTGCTGGCATATGCAAATTTAAAATCGATGATGTCATACATGTTCAGTACTTAAGTTCTGCAAATGATAACGCTTCGTAGTCGACATGCCGCGAGCTAAAAAAATATGGACTGACTCCACTCGACTTTCCGAACATTGAGTAATTAACAGTTTTGTAGATAAAGTAAAGAAAGAGGAGTTGTTAAACAAATAAAAGAGAGAAAAACATAATAGAGTGTTTGAGTATTTTTTTCCATATATTACACTATGTTTTATTTAACGCTACTGAACTTTGAGCCCATAGATCATAATGATAAAGAATTTTCATTGTGTCCCTGTAAAAACCTATAAATGTTAGATTCACCAAAATGCTTATAGTTAGTGCAACAGTGATTTATAATATTCATATAAAATTTCAGCTCAATTGAATAAGGCGTTCAGATGCTATCGCACTTTTTAAAATTTGGTCCCATAGGTCAAAATGATGAAGAACTTTTATTTGTGTCCCTGTAAAAAAAAAAAAAAACTGTAAGTGCTAAATTCATCAAAATCTATACAGTTTGTGCAACTGTAACCTTTAACATGTGTACAAATATTTTTCTCAGATTAGTAAGGCGTTTAGACGCTATCACACTTTAAAAATTTGGCCCCATAGGCCATAATGATAAAGAATTTTTCCTGGTGTCCCTGTAAAAAACTATAAGTGCTAGATTCACCAAAATCAATAGAGTTCGTACTATGGTGACTTACAATATACGCACCTACTTTCAGCTTATTCGAACAAAGCGTTTAGACGCTAGCGTGTTCACTCACAGACACACACACATACATACACACGTACAGTCAGTAACAAAAGTCTCCGAACATTAGCAAAAATTCCTACATAAAAAAAGTACACGTAATATTGTTTTGTTAAATAAATCCTTGTTGAATCCGGTTCTTAGACTGACTAACTCCTCTTTCTTTACTTTATCTACAAAACTGTTAATTACTCAATGGTCGGAAAGTCGAGAGGAATCACTCCTGATTTTTTTAGCTCGCGGCATATCGACTACGAAGCGTTATCATTTGCAAAACTTAAGTACTCAAAATTTGTGACACCATCGATTTTAAATTTGCATATGCCAGCAAATATTCACAGAAACTCATAATCGTGTCTAAACTTCTGCGTCAAGCAAATTTTCATTTTTATCAATAAAATTAAAATTATTGCAAATCAAACAACTGTATTTTCATTATAGCATTTTTAAACATATTTTAAATATATATGCAGGTTTTTGTAATTCTGACGTCATAATTCTAAATTTTAAAGATGAATAACGCCATTGTCTAAACTTTTGCGTCGCACTGTATGCATATATAGACACATAAGTCACTATTTCAAGATATGTACAAATTTTGATGAGTGTAGGTTTTATAATTTTTCTTTTTTTACAGGGATACAGCACTGTAAAAAAAATCTGGCACTTTCCTGAGAAATTTTGGGCAGCTAATGTGCCCAATATTTACCAGTAATGTTCCTTGAAAATATCAGTAACCATCAAATATAAACACATTGAAAAAATACGACATTCCTGAAATCAAGAACGTTTCATGGACGAAAATATGTTATTCTCAGGTACCTGCCCCAAACTTATTTGAACCAGGAACGCATCCGATGTATGTGAATAACGTAACTGATTTTTTTTACAGTCAGAATAGAATTATTATAAATTACATTTAATGTACTCAAATTAATTGATATTTTACTGATAATTTTAAATTGTTTAAAATATGAAACTAATATATTAGGTTGGCGGAAAAGTTCTATACAACTGAATTAAGCAACTGACGCCGGAAACTTACCCCCCCCCCCCCAAACTAATATGTTACATTGTCTTTGTAATGCACGATCATTATGGAAAAATATGTGTGGATTACATATAGTTCTATTATGAGATAATATGAATTAACTTACGCATACCACATTCTGTTGAATTAATCTTATTAATTTCAATAAATTATTTAAAAAGTACTGAAACTGATACATATTTTACACTATTAAAGCGAAATTATTGTCACATAAAATTGCTTGTTTAACCGTTTTTCGGCTCTAAAGCGTTTTAAACAGTGCTGCCAAATTTAGGGACATTTTTATTCAACTACAACCCATAATTTCACCAAGTGATTTTTGATATACATTGTGGACGAATAACCGTCGAAGTGTTTAGGCAACTGTTATAGTTAAAATTTAATGGTGGATATTGAATTTAAAAAAGTATCCCTAAATTTCCAACACTGACCAGACGAGTGAAATTAAATAGGGCCGGCAAAGGGTAAAATACCTACGCTTTTACAGAAACTCACAAAAAAATTCAGATACATTATAGTCCACTGTACAAATATTCAATATTGAAGAAAATTATTCATATAATCGATAATATTTTGTAATTTCGACACTTTTACTGAATAATTCGACCATTCAAATTTATTAAAACTCCTGACATTTAGTAAATGATCGGACTATCGTGTAGAGCTACTCCAAATTTTATTTTATAAACTGCTCGGTAATTTTATTTATTTATTTATTTTAATTATATTTTTAAGAAAAAATATACATAAATTATTATTTTGATTGCAATGTCGTTTTCACATTCAGAAATGGATAAATAATATATTGCTAATATAATTCAACGTACAACTTTATGAATCTTCTAATTCCCTGTATTTATTCAAGAAATAACCATAAATAAAAAATTTTATGAATAGAGAAATATAATAAAATAATTTAAGAAAAAAAAAACTTACTATTATTATATTTTGTAATATTTCATACAAAATTATAAGTATCATATTATTTTCATTAAAAGTATTAATGAAAATAATTATTTATTCTCTAAAAAAAAATTGATATTATGGCACCCTTCAAACACTAAAAAAATCATTTTCTTTCTAAAAGCTATTAAAACATTGATAAATGGAAATATTAAATGTTAAAATGAACATAAAATAACAATTAGAAATGTACATACAGTAAAATGTCATAAAATACATATTGCCTTACATTATTATTATTTCTTTTTTCAATAAATGTAATACAATATAAACTACACACACTTTTCAACATGATATATATTCACTTTCAGAATAGAGTATAAGTTTTTGACGTCAATCAAACCGAAATTTAGAGATAAATATGGTCATTTTTCAACATTGTCATTTTCAAGAATACTTCATATGTTTTGGACACTTCGGAAGGTTGATTTATAGTAGAATGTGCCACTTGATACGTTCTGACTTTCAAAGTTTCAAGTATGGTTTGAACATATCAACTAAATTCTATAGAAAATGATATATAATTCTGTCATAAAGTTTTATTAAATGTGAAAAAATAATATTATTTATTAAATTTATTAAATATATAAAAAAAATTATAATGTTAAATTGAATATTTTAAGAATATTTATGTAGGGGAGCGTGGGACTGCTTGTAACAGTTTTTAGAAAATTAAATATATTTTGAAATGTATTTACGTTTTACTGATTATAATTGCTGTTTACCATAGCATAGATATTCATCTATCATATTCATAAAAGAAAATTTTCGTTAATTTTGCTAATTTTAGCAAAAAAATATTTTTTCAAAATTATTTGCCTGGTATAATTGGCACCGGATTTGGGGGCAAATTGTAATACACGTGAAGAAATTTTTAACAGCTATAAGAGAAATACTAATATTAAAAAAAGACAGTATTTTAAAATCTTTTTGCTATCAATCATATATTAATTTAATAAAAAAAAAAGCAATAAATAAGAAGAATATATATAAGAAATTATAATATTAAATTATACCTTCTTGGTATAGTAACAAGGAATTATATCAAATGGATTACAGTAAAATAAAGAGAAATTTAAATATCTAATCAATATAGAAGTCACTCTTTGCCAGATCAGAAGTTAATAAAAAACAAAGATAATTGTTCATGTACCCTGTCACACATTTAATGTGTGCCCATATTTTGCAAATTAAGCATTATACCCATTCTTCTGCCTCAGAGAGGCTGTAACAGGGGTCGCAGTCCCAGCCTTTTTTTTTTTTTTTTTTTAAGAACACTTTCAGGGATGTGAAAATTGCGCCTGTTTTGCCACCACTTAGAAATTTTTATTATATTTTTAAAGTAATATGTCGTGATTAAACAGGATAGAAATTATTATACAAAAATAGTGGTAGCAAAAAAGACATAAATTTTTCATTTATGAAAGTGTCTTTATTTAAAAAAAAAAAAAAAGACGGAGACTACGATTCCTGGATGTAGGTAGCTTCAGAAGCTAAGTAAAACCTTTGATTCAGTATTTATATCTGGAGTTAAAATTATTTTATTTGTAATATTATCTTTTCGTTTTATTATTTATTTATTTCTTCCTTTAATCTTTTTTTTTCTCTTTATGATTGTGTTGATTTTTAATTATATCTTCATAATAATTTTCAAATGCCTTTTTTTTTTTTTTTTTTTTTTTTTTTTTTTTTTTTTCGGGATGATGGTGTGTAATACGTGCACCTTTCTCGAAGATTTCAGCTGTAGCCAAATCATTTATGACCCTTTGAAGCTCTTTCAGACTTCTTTTTATAGTTCCTCATCATAAAACGAGAAAAAAAAAATTCATAGAATAAAGCATAGAATAAATAATCTACTTGTTAACATTAAAATAGAATTTTTAATTACATGAATGTTACAACTTCCCTCAATATTTGGTTTCAACTTGTCCCGTCGAATAATTTTGAACATTTTGTTTATTTATAATATATATATATATATATATATATATATATAATAATGATTTATACAAAAAATTAAACATGCATTTTATAACTTAACACACAGACAAAATAATAATAATAATAATAATAAAATAAAAATAAAATAGCTATAAACATTTCTTTAAAATAAAAAATTAACATACCTTTAATCAAAATTTACGAAACATGTTTTTATTTCCACTTACTAGCTAAAATGAAGCACGTATACAGAACCTCGCATTAACCATTTTTGAGGAACATTGATTGTGCTTACATAATAAAACCCGCCATAAGAATTATGTTTATCGGAATATTTAATAAAACACGTTAAAAACAATTTCGTAAATTTCGTGTTATTTCTTACCCCTGTTATAACTAGCCCCACGCTCCCCTATCTAGTTTTAAATAGTTACACCCAATCTAACCTGTCACATAATGTTGAATATTCTCATTTTAAAGAGGATGATTTTCAGAATATCCCTATTAAAATATACATATCATAAAAAGATGATTAATAGAGCACTAATGAAATATAAATATATTTCTTATTACAATATACGAACATCTCTCATGATTCTATTATGATTAAAATTTAATCGATCAACCTGTAGTTGATCAATCTTGAAGTTTTCTATAAATTAAATTATAATTGGATAAACATTAGAAAATTTATTTTTAGGATGAAAAAACTATTTGTTAATGTTCATTTTAAAAAAGTTCATAAAAATAATTATTCTATAATAATTCTCTGACATTTTCTTTCATACTCTGCCTCATAATACTTTTTTTTTTTTTTTTTTTTTTTTTTATCAATCTCTCCACCAAGCCTTCTTATAAAATTAACAATACTCAATTTATTATTAAATTTACTAAACGAGTATTTAATTATGTTAATTTTCAAAATATTAAATAAATAATTATTATAATGTCTTCCCTATAAAAAATGTTTATATTTACAAAACTTTTAAATATCCCATTAGTTTATGTAGACGTACCTTAATTATAATAACTTTTCCAAAAATACTCCATCTTTTAATATTGTTTGTTATTGTAATAACCGTAAGTATAAAAAAAATTGTTGATACCTCTCATGGACATATTTTAACTAGCGATCTTAGTATTGCCAATGATCTTAATTTATAGAAATTTATGAGTTATGTTACTAAATTTAGGCTTCCCAACAAAATTCATATCCACCAAATTCCAAATCAGTTTTTACCAGAAAAAGATTTATTTATCTGTAAAATTACTATTGATTGCAATAAACTTTCAGAATATTTCAGTGTATGCTTTAATTTAAATTTAAAATTTTAATGGTTTAAGAATTCTAAAAAATCAGCTAATAATTCAATCCAAATTTATTAAATCTGAAAAAAAAAAAAAAAAAAAAAAACTATCAATTTTTTACAAAATAAGTTTATCGTCACTTATGTTGATAAAGCTCCAAAAACTTACGCCACAATGTGTAAAATGCTATATAAATAGATCTTAGATAACTCTATTGTCAATAGTAATATTTTTCAGCAAACAATCTTCAAAACCGAGATTAATAATTAAAGAACTAGCGAGCTTCGCCCGCTAGCGGGTCAGTATTTTCAAATGAATCACTAACAGTAACTTTTAGTGTTAAGAAAAGAAATTGAAAAAAAAAAAAATCATTTCTGATTGGGTAAAAAGTCAGCCCGGGTCCCCACTGCCTTCGGCAGCGCAGTCCCGTGCACGCTGCGCGCGCGTATTCCTTCCCTGACCCTTCGTGCCCCATAAAAAAAAATCATTTCTGATCGGGTAAAAACTCACACCGGGTCCCCATTGCCTTCAGCAGCGCAGACCCATGCGCGCTGCGTGCGCACGTAAGAAGGTATACGTGCGCTGCGCGCACACATTTCTTCTCAAGTCAAATTTTGATTCTTAAGAAAAGAAAATTTAAAAAATAATTTCTCATCGGGTACAAAGTCGGGCCGGGTCCTCTTGTGAAAAAAACAATTTCCACATATATCAAATTAGCAGAGTTAGCAGTGCAGTGAAATGATAGTTGCTCAGCTCTAAAAAGCTATAAAGAAGATAAATATATGTTGCATTCATTGAAGACAAAAGTTCAATTAAAGCAGTTTATTAAAGTTGAAACAAAATGATGAATAACATTAAATCAGCTGAAACAATTTTAGAAAGGTTGCTGACGAGAGGTTAAATACCCTTAAAAATACTGCCATACTGAGTTCAAATAGAAAGCTACTTTTCACTAAACGAACAAGTCACAAAAACGTAATTTACAATCATAATAAAACTAAACAGTTTATAATTATATCGAAATACCAGCTCATGACTTTGAGCTAAACTGAAAAAACATAAAAGCTTAAAAGATTAAGGGCTTCAGAGCTTAAGAGACTGATTACATATTTCCTACCTCCTTTTTATAGTCACGAAACGGATTCAAAGTAACAGCTACTAGATGCTGTAGAATAGGAACGCCTCCCATAACTATAGCAACCCGACGCTGCGAGTCAGCCGCCATCTATGGGCTTAGCAAAGAGACTCTGCAGTTGAAAAAATATTACATCTCCTCGCTAAGTAGCGAAATGAACAATCCGTAAAAGGATTTAAACATATTTTTCTTTAAGTTAATTTTAATAAAATATGCTTTTAAATATGAGGTAAGTAATTAAAGTTATTTCAAAAGACTTAAACATAAATATATTAATAAGGAATATAATTTTTAACTAAAAGTAATTATCATTAAGTTTTTTAATTTTAATATATCTTTAGCTCAAATGGCAGCATCAAAAGAGAAAATAGCACTAAACGCTATAATTCATTTAATTAATAACTTAAATTTTAAAGGTTATAACGTGAATTTAAATTATATTTAAGTAGTAAATGAATTTAAATTTAAATTTGAGAATCAACACGGAAAGGGTATAAATTTTACAACAAGGCCCCCCACCGTGTTGATTCGACAAACACAAACGTCAGCAATTACAATATAAACTTTATTAGAAAAGAAATAAAAAAATTCCTTGAATATTTAGTGACTTGATGAGAGATTCACATATGTCTTCTACAGAATATACTTCACACAAAGCTACAAGGTTTGTCAATCTCGTAAATCATAAGATCAAGAGTCCACAAGTCCAACTCACACTTTCAAAAAAACAGTAGCACTATCAATATACTATACACATCTACTAAAAGAAAGAACAAGATATTAATACAGAGCAAATATGCACAGCATTTCAAGGAAACCTTTTTTTTCCCCCATTCCCCATTGTCAAAATAAGAAAACGATGATATTCACAAATATATGAAACATTTATATAACATACACATAACCAATTACACGTAGCGCTACGAATTTCTCTCATACAAAAGTTAAACTAAACTATACATCACTACACAATGGAAAACGTAGGAAAAACCCACCAAGAAAATGCATACATATCCCTCTAAAAAACATTTTTCAGTTAAAAAAAAAATTCAAATATATATTATACAAATTTACTCTATATACATTTACTTAATAAATACCTTATTTACAAACTTAGACATATCACCTTTAGTAAGGGGCTTTGTGAAGGGATCGGCAAAGTTATTTTTAGTATTTACATATTTTAAATCAAACCGTTCCTCAAATAGCCATTCACGGATGAAAAATAATTTTACATTAATATGTTTGGATTTGTTATTCTCTATAGGAGACCTCGTAAAATTAATTGCCGCTTGGTTATCAGCAAAAAGTATTGGTGGTTCATATGAAATAGCAATTAATTTAAAATCAATACAATCTCGTAATATATTATCAAACCACATTAATTCTTTAACCCCGTCACACATGGATACAAATTCACTTTCCATGGTTGAAAGGCAAACACTTTTTTGCTTAAAGGTTTTCCAAGAAATAGGGCTATTATCCAAAAATAAAATTTGTCCCCCCATTGATACGAAGTCATCTCTATTCATCGCGAAATCAGCGTCAGAGAAAGCAGTTAAACATGGATTAAAACAATTCAAATTTAATTTCAAATCTCGAGTACACGAAACATACCCAAGTAATTTAATTAACCCATTCCAATGATTAATCCCCGGTGAATTTTGAAATTGACTGAATATATTAACTGCGTAGGCAATATCAGGTCGTGTCCTATTTGCAATGAAAGATAAACATCCTAAGATATTCCGATATGGAAATTTAGACATTTCATCAATTTCATTTTGATTAGTAGGACAATCTTTTTTCGAATACTTAATGCCTTTTACAATAGGTAATGAGCAGAAAGGGATGTTAAACGACTTAAACCTGTCATACACTTCATTAATATATAATTCCTGAAAAATTTGTACTGAATCATTTTCATAATTAAATTCTACACCAAGTAATTTCTTGGTTTTACCTAAAATTTTTATATCAAATTTACATTTTAATAAATTAAGAATTTTGTCTATTTGAAATTGATTTTTACCAAACAAAACTAAATCATCTACATAAACTAATAAAACAATATAATTTTCAAAATAATATGAACAATTACACCAGTTAAATTTATTAAACCCTAAATCTAATAGTACTTTATTTAACTCATAATACCAGAGCCGACCACTTTGATGAAGGCCATATAACGCTTTGTCTAGTTTACAAACAAGATTTCCCCCCCCCCTTTACAACATATCCTTTTGGCTGAGACATATAAATTTCTTCTTTTAAAGGTGCATAAAGATAAGCACATTTTATATCGCATTGAACATTATGCCATTTATAACATGAGACCAATAATGAAAAAAAGAAACGTATTACTGAGAAATTAACGACGGGTGAAAACGTCTCGTCATAAGTGTCCCCCTTTATCTGATGAAAGCCCTGGGCCACGAGCCTCGCTTTAAAGCGGGCAACGTTTCCTAGCTCATCTCTTTTAACGGCGTATACCCATCTATTTCCCAAAACTTTTTTCCCCTCCGGTAAATTAACCAGATGCCAAACTTTACGAGTTTTCATATTATTTATCTCATCATCCATGGCATTTTTCCATTCAATACATTCTGAAGATTTAACGGCCTGATTATATGTTTTAGGTATAGGGATAACTAGTCATGATTTTTTATGAGTTAAACTTGAAGTTGGGTTATCTGAGTTTTGCTGATCAACCACCCCCTCGAACTTATTACTACTAGAGAAATCAAAAAAATTAGAGTCAAAAATTAAATTATTTTTATCACAATATTGCTTGACATCGTTCATTGATCTCAATCTAGTTTTAGTGTTGTCTGGGTAATAGAAGATGTCAACTCTGTCACTCATTTTTCTGGGTACGGGTTTTCTATTCCAAGTAATTGAAGAAAGGGGTTTAAGAGAAGATTTATCTACAGGAGTTTCATCGACGGGCTCGTCACTAGAATCATCGGGCTCACCTCCGAAAACAATGTCAACAGGATCGGAAGCTTGACAATCAACTGTACTTTCCGGAAGTAAGTCCAATTCCTCCAGTGAGGTGCCCATCACCGCTCCACTGCATTTACTAAATAGCTGATCAGAGAACGTTACGTTTATGGTTTCAACTATTTTATCCTCATCCTCCAACCAAATTTTATACCCCTTAGTCTTTAATGAATAACCTATTAGTACTCCCTTTTTAGCCTTAGGTTCAAGCTTATGGTCTCTATGCTGTTTTGGGATCCCAACATACGAAATTAATCCAAACGGCTTCAGGTGTCTTACGGATGGTTTAAACCCAGTATATAACTCAAAAGGAGTCTTAGTTTGTCCCCTATGGATTAAACGGTTCCAAGTGTACGCGAAATACAACATTGCATCGGGCCAGAAAGAAAAAGGCAAACCACTATCCGTGATAATAGCTCTAACACAATTTAAAGAAGTTTGATTAAACCGCTCACTTAACCCATTTTGCTCAGGTGTGAACGTGTTAGTTAACTCATGAACAACTCCATTTTTACTACAAAATGATTTGAAATTGTCATTTACAAATTCGGAACCATTATCAGTACGAATAGCTTTTAATTTCTTATTCAAACTACGTTCTGCCCGTGCAATGTGTCTCTCGAATACACCAAAAACCTGAGACTTATCCTTTAAAGGATAAACAGCAACCCTTTTAGAAAATCCATCAATAATGGACAAAAAGAACCTTTCCCCATTTTTACCAGTTACCTTAATTGGGCCCCAGACGTCCATAAATACTTTATCTAACGGTGATTTAACGCCATGAACATCGGATGATTTAAAAGACACACGGTTTTGTTTACTAATCCTACAAGGTTCACAAAAAAATTTCTTAAACTTAAGTTTAGGAAGGCCCCTCACCCCGTTCTTCTTGCTAGTATTTACAATAGTATCAGGACTTACATGCCCAAAACGAGCATGCCAATACCCAATTTCATTAACTTTTGCAAGAGAAGCTGAAGGATTTTCTGGGTGCCCCCCATTCACTTTACTCCCCTTTTTAACTTTAGAAACATTAGGATATAAATAGTAAACACCGTCTTTAATTTTAGCAGTAAAAATATGTCTTTTATCTCTACCGAACACCGACACTCGGCCCTTACCGCCAGTGTATGTGGCACCGTTCACATCTAATTTAGGACCTGATATTAAATTTTTCCGTAACTTTGGTGAATATAACACATCTTTTAAATACAATACATTTTTACCAAAATCCAACTTAACAGTTCCTTTAGCAGTAATAGGAAAACTAATACCATCGATCGCGACAAAAAGCTCCTCTCCCTCCACAGGAGTATAATGCTCAAAAAGATCTAAATTTCTTAGAAAATGATTTGAAGCAGCAGTATCAAAAATAAAGCTGTCATCATCACTTAAATTACTAAAGTTAGCTTGAGCTATGTAGTAGGAGGGGGGAGATTTGCATTTGTCACGACCGTTGGAGTTATACTTTAAATTTCTAGGTTTAAATTTAACATTACTATTCAAAAAACAGTTTTTCTTAAAGTGGCCAATACGGCCACACTTAAAACAAGTTAAAGGCTTTTTACCTTTTTGCTGGATGTTCTGTATCTGAACACTGTTATTGGCATCTTTCTTAATATCACCCTCACGAAGCTGTAGACGCGATTCCTCCGCTGTTAACTCTGACACAATATTCTGGAACTTGAACTGGTCGTTCTTCCAACGCAACAAATATTGCACTGCAGATTCAAACTTGGATGGTAGGTGTTGCAAGAGCTGAAAACAGCAGTACACATCCTCCATAGCATGACCAATTTCACGCAGCTGGTCCAGTATTCTTGATAACCGGGTTACAAAAGAATTCACCGTTTCATTCTCAGACATTCTACAATTAATGAACTCTGTAAACAGTCCCATATGATGAGCTCTAGAGTCTGATATAAAGGTCTTCTTCAAAGTCTCCCAGGCATCAATAGCACAATCACAATTTTCAATAATGCTTCTGACTTCAGGCGATGTATTCAGATATATTGTTGATAATGCAACTCGACTACGAGATTTAAAATCTTCCACTTGTTTTGAAGTTATTCCGGCCTCAGCATCTTCAACAGGCAGTATTTCTTTTTTACATATTATACTCCAGCAGTTTCTTTCAATTAAAATAAATTTAATGTCCTTGACCCACGTAGTATAATTATTCATCCGTAATTTTTCAATCGTGGGGTTTAAACTTACTGCCATTTCAATTTCTTTATCTTCAAACACTTAGAATGCCATAAAAACTATTATCAAAATTTTAATGCTATGAGCTGACAACGAGCCAAATCGGCCCATAACCGCTTCTTGTGAAAAAAACAATTTCCACATATATCAAATTAGCAGAGTTAGCAGTGCAGTGAAATGATAGTTGCTCAGCTCTAAAAAGCTATAAAGAAGATAAATATATGTTGCATTCATTGAAGACAAAAGTTCAATTAAAGCAGTTTATTAAAGTTGAAACAAAATGATGAATAACATTAAATCAGCTGAAACAATTTTAGAAAGGTTGCTGACGAGAGGTTAAATACCCTTAAAAATACTGCCATACTGAGTTCAAATAGAAAGCTACTTTTCACTAAACGAACAAGTCACAAAAACGTAATTTACAATCATAATAAAACTAAACAGTTTATAATTATATCGAAATACCAGCTCATGACTTTGAGCTAAACTGAAAAAACATAAAAGCTTAAAAGATTAAGGGCTTCAGAGCTTAAGAGACTGATTACATATTTCCTACCTCCTTTTTATAGTCACGAAACGGATTCAAAGTAACAGCTACTAGATGCTGTAGAATAGGAACGCCTCCCATAACTATAGCAACCCGACGCTGCGAGTCAGCCGCCATCTATGGGCTTAGCAAAGAGACTCTGCAGTTGAAAAAATATTACATCTCCTCGCTAAGTAGCGAAATGAACAATCCGTAAAAGGATTTAAACATATTTTTCTTTAAGTTAATTTTAATAAAATATGCTTTTAAATATGAGGTAAGTAATTAAAGTTATTTCAAAAGACTTAAACATAAATATATTAATAAGGAATATAATTTTTAACTAAAAGTAATTATCATTAAGTTTTTTAATTTTAATATATCTTTAGCTCAAATGGCAGCATCAAAAGAGAAAATAGCACTAAACGCTATAATTCATTTAATTAATAACTTAAATTTTAAAGGTTATAACGTGAATTTAAATTATATTTAAGTAGTAAATGAATTTAAATTTAAATTTGAGAATCAACACGGAAAGGGTATAAATTTTACAACAGGTCCCCACTGCCTTCGGCATCGCGGTCCAGTGCGCGCTGCGCGCGCACAAGTTAGGTGATAAACACGCGTGCACGCCTATTTCTTTCCCAGCCTTTCAGGTCCTCTTAATTAACCTACGTATACCAATTTTGAATGATCTAACTCAATTGGCTGAGATGCAAAAGAAAACGTAATCAGGAAACCTCAAAACGTGTAAATCTGGTGAAAACTTTCGATAATATAAAAAAAAACTTTAAAATATCTTTCGAATGATGTATTAAAAATAATTGAATCATAATTAGAAATTGAAATTTTGAAATTTTGAAATTTTAAAGTATTACAGCGCTATATATATAAAAAAAAAAAATACTGATTCAGGACACCTCAAAACGTGTAAATCTGGTGAAAATTTTCGATAATTTAAAAGAACTTTAAAATATCTTTCGAATGATGTATTAAAAATAATTTTATCATAATTAGAAATTGAATTATTGAAATTTTAAAATATTACAGCGCCATCTGGCGGTAGAAATTTCTGTATTCCACTGTTCGATTCCAAATCAAAAAAGCTTTCTAATGATGTATTACTTATGAAATTATTTTAATTAATAGCTGAGATACAAAATAAAACTGATTCAGGACACCGAAAAATGTGTAAATGATTAAATGACATACGAAAGATATATATACTTATATATACTTGCATTTTTTAACAGGGAAAATTACGAAAATGCATCCCATTTTTGATTTTTGCTGTCATTTCATGCGTTTCCGGTATTTGTTCATCGTTTCTACCTGAGACTCTGAACAAACATCTACCACAGACTGTAGAAAATGCTGAAAATTCCGAAAAGAATTTTGGTTATTTCTCCTGTTTCTCGTAAGTAAATTGATCATTAAAATCTATTTACAGTTTTTTTTTTCTTTACAAAATACCAGATTATGCAGTTAATACTTTTTATTTAGTTTTACATTGCTCACGAATACACATAATGTATTACGAGGATTACGAGCATTATTTCTTTACCCCTCCCCCCCCCCCCTTTATTTATTTATTTATTTATTGTTGTTTAAAATCTCATGTTATATAAGATTTCGATTATCAATTTCTGTATATTACCTAATAAGAAATAGTCATTTTAGTGATATGTAAAACTGGTGTAAGTCAATTTTATTTTTCTATTATGAATCCCTTATAGTTTTCAAAATACAATTATGTGATTTTTTCTAATGGTTTAGAAAAAAGTTTAAAAGGAGTAATTTTTTAAAAATTAACCGGTGTAATTTTTTTTTTTTTTTATTTGAATGTGGTCTTATTTTTCCACTTTAGATCAAACATTTCTTTCTTTTTTTTTCGATGTGGTCTTCTTTTCTACTTTAGATCACACATCTTTTTTTTTTTTTTTTTTTTTTTTTTTATTTACACTGTCTGCTTATTTCTAACGAATAAGTAACTAAAGCATTTTTCAATCTTTTGGGACATAGAGTATATTCTTTTTCTTTAATAATTGATTTTTCCACATTATTTAATCTTAATAATTCAAACTTTCCTTTTTTTTTTTTTTACACTTAACATAGTTTGAATGTATTCTAGACATTGTGTACTAAAATGCTTCCTGCAGTATCTCAATACACATTTTCTGCAAGTTTTAGTAAAGAACATAAAAATTCATCTAATTAAATGTCTGACAATAATTACATTAAAAAAAAAAAAAAAAAAAAAAAAAAAGATTATAAATGTTGTTCCCTGTAAAAAATGCTGCAGTAAAATTACGGGCAAAGCCCGGCAGCAGAGATTCCAGTCAAAGCCCGTAGAAATACATTAAGACGATGAAGGATGTATCGCCAGTAATTTTACGTTGTGATGAAACATACAACCAACCTGCAAAAAAAGTAGCATTAACCGTAAAATTAAAAGTAAAGTTTGAGTTTCTCGAATGCTTTAAAAAAGTTTCTTGCAATTATTACACATGCGTGCAGGGAGAAATCCACAACATTAAAAAACTTAC
The DNA here is from genome assembly GCA_963930645.1 of Salticus scenicus. NCBI lineage: Eukaryota > Metazoa > Arthropoda > Arachnida > Araneae > Salticidae > Salticus > Salticus scenicus. The sequence goes on along the minus strand of OZ005650.1, from coordinate 348,771,227 downwards.
TTATTTTTTTACACGTAAAAGCTATTTTATTAATTTTCATGTGAACCAAACCGTCTTGGGTAGCCCGGGATTCGAACTCACAATCACCTGTGTCAGAGGACAGCGCTTTGCAAAACGCGCCGTTGGGATCACAGAAACTTTTCTTTACAAAAACAAATAAAGTCAATATCAGAACTGACTGGTTGATAAATCTTGTCATACGCATCAAAAGACTTCTGAAAATTTTTTTAAACCGATTTACAGCACAATGTGAAGTAACAAATCTTCAATTATTTTTACAGAACTAGCTATACAAATTTACAGCAACCTATGCTGTATTTATTTATGTTTAAAAAAAAGTGCTATATTTTTATAGACATTTTTTACACTGATGAAATTGTTGACGTTCAAACTATGCATAAAAATTATTTTATTTTAAGACTATTTTAAAATCTAAATTTGCTATTTTTGACAAAATTAACAAGTCAGTCAATTCTCATATTGAAAAAACAAAGGCTTTTTTTTTCCCTGTAAAGACTACGATACTGATTTTTGTGAAAGAAAATCTAACTATTTTTCAAATTATTTTCATTTGTAAACGGACTGGATTGGATTTGGGAATAAGGCCGATTGACTGCTGTAGGTTCTAGGCTTGAGGGGGAGCGCCATCCGAGGGGTCTTTTTGAGTGGTCCTAGCCGGCATTTATACAAGTTTCGGAGTAAACCACGGAAAACTCTGAACGGCTAGGCCGACGAGCGTGACCTGAGATCGAGCCCGGCACCTCACGTCTACCAGCTTTGAGCGCAGAACCGCTCGGCTGCTGGTGGGCCTTTTTTATTCGTAAACACTAGCACTGAAGAGGTAGTCTTATTAGGTTCTCATTAGCGGTAAATAATGGGTGAGAATTTCTCACCCTTTAAAAAAAAAAAAAAAAAAAAAATGAAACTTTTGAAAACTATGTGAGATCTCTGAAAATTAACCGAGACGCAGAATAAACTTTGAATAATAATAATAAATCTTTTACATAAATACAGAGAATTTGTATCTCCAATTAATACGATTTTTTTCATGGTTTTCGATCTTTATGGTTTCAGTAGTCGGTGCAAAGAAGAAATAATTAGAGCCTAATTCTTATTTATCCAAACAGGTTTTTATTATAAGGCCAATTTCAAACTGTGTTTATGATGTGTTAGGCGTATTTGCACTTTTCAGAAAAGCAGAAGAGTTTTTTTTTTTAGCTGTATTCCACTGAAAGGAACCCACCAGCGGCCGAGCGGCTCTGCGCTCAAAGCTGGAAGACATAAGGTGCCGGGTTCGATCCCAGGTTCGCGCTCGTCGGCCTAGCCATTCGGAGTTTTCCGTGGTTTTCTTCGAAACTTGAGTAAATACGGCCTAGGATCCTTTAGAAAGACCCCCACGGAGAGCAATCCCCCTCTGGCCTAGGACTTATAGCAGTCAATCGGCCTTATTCCCAAAATCCAAATCCATTGAATGAAGAAAGGACTGAAGTATTTCGAGAGCAGAACCTGCTATATATGATGTAATGTACATATCTGATGGTCATATTCAGATAAAACAGCTTTGTTTTTTAACAGTGAAGATCATACATAGTAATCGTAAGACTTACCTTCAAATGGTTAATTACATATTCATTTCATATTGAAATAAACTTTATTTTAGCATATTGTAAAAAATGCATTGCGGAAACAACATTAAAATTTTCCGTTTTCTAAGGCTTAACTAAAGGGTTAAGAAGAGCAATTAGAATGATGTATGCTTAAAAAAAATAAATTAATTAAAAATAAAATTAAAAAATGCATTTAGTGGATAAAACAATTATTAAGTTGTAGTTTGTGTTTTACAAATCTGGCTTCAAATCAAGAAACCATTTTAGCTTTCTTTTTTAATGTTTTCGTGTTAATAGACAAAGAAACTCAATTTCATCAATATCAATTACTCAGTTTCAGTCAGATTGAAATTTTTAGAATTAAATTAAGAAAACAATAGCTTATTAAAACCAATGGATGTTTCTATGCATCATGCGTGCATAATTAAACACATTCAATTAGTATAAATAACAATCATAGTTTCAGTTTGAAAATAGAAGAAAATGGAATTCTCTCTTTATGTCACTGAAATGATAGCATTTAAAGAGATTTTCTCATAAGAAAATGGTTTGGTGAAAGATAAGAGCGATTTGCGTAGATTAACGGCTTTTTCTCGTAAGAATTCAAAAAATTATACTTTCGAAACATCAATTTACGGGCTACGACCATTTAGCTAGCAAAACGGTCATTTCCCGTAAAATTATACAGTTATTTCCTAAATTACGCTTCCAAAACATTAATTTACGGATTATGACCGTTTAGGTAGCAAAACGGTCATTTCCCCTAAAATTATACGGTCAAAAACCGTGATTTTACAATTTTCTTTTACAGTGTTGAGTGCGGCTAATGAGTGCTATCTGGCATATGGAATGTAAATTTCAAAGTGAATCCTATGAGATTTGTAGCTGTGAAAAATTCTTATTTGGTTCTAGTATTTTAAAAAAATCATCGCCTTAAAACTAAAATAATAATAATAATAATAATAATTCAAAGTAAGAAATGTCTTTTTTTTTTTTTTTTTTTTTTTTTCATGAAGGAAAAAAAAAATTCTTCATAACCCTATTTTAAAATTGTAACTTCATTAAAAAAAAAAAAAAAAAACTTCTCGGTAAGCGAAAACGAAACAAAAAGCATATAATACCGTTATTATAAGAGAGTTTTACACGAATGTAATATTTCTAAAAAAAATAATCGTTTATAAAGTAATGTATTGGAATTCAATTTATACTTTTATTTGAAGCATATAGAGATTTTGTCATGATAATTAAATCGCAAAAAGGGTTTTTATTACTCTTTAATTCTAATTGAAAGATTGTAAAATGTAATTAAAAAAAATCTATTTGTCTTCATAAAAGTACATTTTTATAAATTTCATACTTCAAAATATTTTTAATAGAATCGTAAAAGACCGAACTTCAAACACAATTTAATTTTAATGTTGAATATATTTACCTATTCTAGAAAAACATTATTTTATATTTAATATAAAACGTTTCAGCAAATCAACATAATAGCTGAACAAAAATTTAAATTAAATTTCAATAATTAACAATTTAAAAAAATTATGAGTTTGTAGTTAGTTGTTTAATCGTAATTATTCCAAGGCCTCCCTCTTTATTGTATAGGTTCTCTTAGCCTTGAAAAAAAAAAAAAAAAAAAAAAAAAAAACTTTTTTTAGTGTACTTAGCTCACCTTCTTGCCCCACGATTTAAAAAAAAAAAAAAAAAAAACTTATAGTGGATTATCTTATAAAGTTTAATACATTAAGAAAAATAAACTATTAACTTTATTAAAATAGTTAAAAATAAAATAAAAGTGTCTATTTTTTAAAGAAACAAATTAATATTTAAGTTCGAAATTCTCCCCTTCCAAACACATACTTAAAAGAAACTTCTACAATTGAATATATATAATAAAATATTCCTTTTTCATCTTTATTTTAAAAAGCGATATATCGGTACCTGTGACCTTCAAGCTTAGCTCGTTTCACAGTGTCTGTGATAGAATAGATCGACACGAACAGAATATTGTTTTTTACAATTTGAGAAAATAAAAATTTTTATCATTAAGTATTTAAATTTTACTTATTTATTGATTATATACTTTTTTCTTTTTTCAAATATCGAATGTCTAAACGCAAGGACAATTTAAAACACTGTAGCGACAACCAATGATTAATTGCATTTTGCACGAACTCTTAAATATCTATAGAAATAAATCTACACTTAATAATTTAAATAATGTTTTTTCTTGAAATAAATTTGAATTGTATACATAATAACTCCGAAAACAATATTTTTATTTTTATTTTTATTTTATATTAATTTTCGGCACTGAGAAAAAATTCTGTGACTGACGCCTAGAATCTGAAATGTGGCTCTAGAAAAAATAGTTCCATGTCATCCTTATAAATTCTAGTCCCCCGATTTGAATGCGAGTTTTAGAAACCCTATTAGAATTCTAGAGAGTTTGTCTATATTATCGAGGTCAGACCCATTTGAAAATAGCTCCAAATAAATGCGAATACAAGAGGCGTGTTTCAGCAACTATAATCTTAGTTTATGATCCAATACTAGATAATCAAGCGAGAATTTCTTGCCATACAAATGATTCAGAATATTCAGAATAATGTTTCACCATCTAGAAATGTATAGACTAGAAATTCTCGATCATTTCATCTATTCAGTTTATTGGCGTGCCTTATGCACATAGCTCGGAAATCTATATTCCTTGTTAAGGGATTTAGAAATTGTCCACTTATTCATTCTAGAGGAAGGCGGTATATATTTTTTTCTCAGTATGATATTTTAAAATGTTAAGACCGTACAATGTTTAAACATGCTGAAAACTAAAGCCCATGTTATTGCATGGAAAAGTATGTTTCCAGGATAACTGATTACCGATTTTTTTTTAAATATATAATTTATTTTTACATTCAGAAACATTGCAATCGTTAACTTGGCATTAGTTTTCTAAAATTGATTTTTAAAATTTTTAATATTATTTTTTGAGTTTAAAAATACAACTATTTAACTGTTTTTTTTTTTTTTTTCACATTTAGCTGCAAAATGAACTAGTAAAACTTGAAAAATTAAACATTTGTAAAACCAGTACCAATTTAACGATTATGAATTTTCTAAATGTGAAAACAGATCATTAGTTAAATACATTATTCTGCAAACAAATTTCACGATAGCAGGGAAGGAACGTTGGCGCAAAACACATACCGGTATTTGTTTAAGAAATTTCTTTACTTATAATAACGTTGATTTAAGAAGTAGAAAATTTTGTTCGTTGATAGTGGTATGAGTTCTGCGTAAATGCTCCATCCCTGCCATAGAATATCATGTTTATTGGCTGCTGGCGAGATTAGGTACTGTATTCTCTTAATTCCCAGTATATTAATTTATACATATTCTATTATCTCAATAAATTATGTTTTACACATGATTATTTACATTTTTATAAGTATTTTAGAAATATTTATTGAATAAACATTCATTTTTAGGCACAAAAGAGGAATATTGGACAGCCAAAAAGATACAGAATCCTGTATAAAAACGAATTCCAACAATCTGTCTTCAGCCAAAATATATGCATCTTCGAAGGATCTGACCAATATATTTAGTTCTTCCACAAAGCAATTTGTTGATGTTTCAACACCTTAATAAATAAATAAATAAATAAATAAATAAATAAAATAAAAGGATATTGCTGGCAGGAGTAACCTCAGCTAAATGTATTATCCTGTGAAACTAGTTATTTGGACAGTGAGGAAGACTTAATATTTTAATTAATACAAATTTTTTATAACTAGGTCTATATAGTGGTCAGTTGTTACTCTCTCACTCAATGTCATTGTGCTATCTAAAATTGAATTTAACGCTTTTCACGATAGTGCAAAGTATTCATGCATATTATATTACCTTAAGCCTTGATTTCAAAAATATTTAATTCTATGTTTGAATATGTTATCTGAAATATATAAAAAAGAATTTAAAAATAGAATAAATAAAAAATGAAACATTTATTGACAAAAAGTGTTTGTTGAATGTCAAAAACATTCTGCAAAATAACTTTTTTTTTTTTTTTTCAAAATATTAGAATTTTTGGATCAGATTGAAAGTTTGAAAATCTCTTAATTTTGTTTTAACAAAAGCTTACTCATAATTGTTTTTTCACAAATGGTGTCTATGTAAACTGTTAAAGCTTAGAGTGTTTACATCCGTATATTTTCTTCTTAAATTAAACTTAGGTGGGAAAATATTACATAATATCACCATTTGTTGGGAAATTTATAAACATTTTGTACTAATCCTAATTTTGCAAGTTAGCAACAGTCAATAAAATTATTTTTCAAAGCTTGCTTCAGAAATAACTTTAACTTTTTCTGTATGTTGCAGAAATGCAACACAGTGACACGAAGGGTTAAATTTACAGTGACAGCTTCGGAGAGGAAATGGACACTTCTCTCTGACCGAAGAACGCTCTGAGCCAAGCACTTTTAATAGTAACCGTTCTTTATATCATTTTTTAGCTGAAAACATCCTAATCAATATTTTTGAATATTTCTCTACAAATTTAATTATGACTAAACAAGAAGAAAAATACTATTAAAAAATATTGGCGTGAAAAAAAGGCGGATACTAACAATGCTACGAATTATTAACTAGGATGTTGGCAGTTGTGCATTCTAACGAAATTTATTGCCACAAACCCATGAAATCTTTTTTGATTCGGTATGAGGTGTCATCAAATTACAGTTTTTTTTTACTAAAATATTTAAATTTAAAACAGAAATAAACAAAGTCTTTGAATTTTGGTAATTTACAATGGAATATAATCATAAAAAACAAAATTTATTGTATAATAACTTTTTTTTTTTTTTTTTTTTTTTTTTTTTGAGATATTTATAATTATTAGGAAATTTCTGAAATTTTTAAGCGACTGCTAATAAATTTAAGCCCAATTATTCGTGCAATTTAGGCTGTACGTCCGCCATATTCCAATTTTCTTCCTTCCTTTCCTTTCTACCTTCTGAAAATTTTAAATAATATTTCTTGATGTCGGCTTTTAGCTTTATAAGTACTTTTTTTTTAATAAATTTAAAAATTTTATTTCATTAAGTAAACTTTAAATTATAAGGTTTAATCTCTAAAAGAGATATTTAAATTTATTATTATTTTTTTTTTTTTCTGTTGCTTACTAAACAGAAAGAGCATTATTCAGAATGAGTAAAAAAAAAAAAAAAAAAAAAAAAAAAACCTTAGTTTTGAATGAGATATCCTTATAAAACAAAGCATAAAAAATCCATAGGATAACATGATATGAAATAAAAAAAGGGGGGGTGTCTGACTAACGGAACAGCATTAAAGAAAATGTATACATCATCCACATCTTAAGAAAAGGTTAACATAATTTCATAATTTAAGAGGCTAATTTGAGTTTTAATTTTAAACTTTTTCATACTTATAACGGGCAGTTTGAAAGCTTAATTATTTTGTTCCTATTTTCCTAAGACATAATTATTTTGGTCAATACATATTACGAAAAAGAATGTTTCATCTAAACGAAAAAAAAAATCTTGTACCTTCGCATAAAACTTTTAAAATATAAACGTTGACGCATGCATTTTACTGCTAAAATTATACTGATTTTCATGCCGCATATTTTCTCTACATGTATTAAAATAACATCAATAATGCGAAAATGCCTCTTAAAATCTTTGAAAAATAAAAGTGTTCAACATAATATGTATATTTTTAATTTATTATATGAAAATAATAATAATAATAATAATAATAGCATGAGACTTCACGTAGTATAAAGAAAAAAGTATATAAATATAATTCCTATTTTAAATAGAAAGTGGTTAAATAAAACAAAAGAAAATTATCGTATGTAATTTTAGAACACAACAATAAAAGACATAGCGAGATTGAGATTGAGTGTAATTTACGTCGCACTAGTGCTACACTACAAGCAATTCGCGACTGTCTAGGACGATCTGGAACTCACCTCTAGAATATACGCAGTGTAAAGAAATTGAATGTAATACTCATCTATGATTTAAAAATATACGTTATTTCGAACTATTCGGTGTAAGGGAAAGTCCTGTCGTTGTGTAGCACTCAAACAGAGAGTTTGGACAAGAAACCAAGCCTTTTAATGTGATCCAAAGCTGTAGTCTGATGAATTCCAAGCTTGAAGCCCATTTCTGTGAAAGTTAACATGGGATTTGCCCTGATCATATTGTAGCACTTCGTCATTAACACCTGATGGCCTTCCTGATCTGGGTTCATCTTTCAAAGAAAAATCACGCAAACGAAATTTCTCATACCATCTTTGGTATGTTCCAGTTGTTACTGCGTCCTCTCTAAACACGTCACACAAGTGTTTTGTTGCCTCCATCGTGTTATTCCCTTTTTAGAACTCGTCCAACATCGATGTCTTAAGTATACTTTTTCTTCACCCACGGTGACAGTTCTACAAGTTTGAAAAAACCGACTAAAATAAGAAAAAATCTGTGTAAATCATCAATCATACTCTAACCTAACTGTTTAAACCAGTTTCAGTCGATAATCGACAACGTATAAAAGTGCACGTGTTCAAAAACGACAGAACTTTCCCTTACACCTAATATATATGCAAAAATGATAAAGTGAATGTTAATGTAGTTAATGTAAAGAAACATTAAACGATTTTAACATGAAGTATTTTTTAAGGGGTAATACATGGGTTTCGAAGACTTAAAATATATATATATATTCCCTATTTATCTATATTAATAAAATCAGACTTTTGTCTGTAAATTTGGCAGAATCAAAAAATTTTGCGATATCTTCACGTTTCACACACCATAAAAGCCGAAAATGACTTCAGAAAATTTTTCCTGTGTGTGTGTGTGTCATCGTGTCTGTATCTTGCTTTTTTTGTCAGGCCATCACTTGAGAACAGCTGGACGGAATTCAACCGCGCTTGGCAGAAACTTAGATCTTTACCTAACTTAAAATTATATCTATCAATTTTTCAGAAATTTCCCCACGTTCCTCCCTGGGGGTCAAAAGACAAAAACACGTTTGTCCATGTATCACTTGAGAACGGCTGGTCAGAATTCAACGGCGCTTTGCTGGAATTTAGGCCTTTCGCCAACTTAAAATTATATCTATCAACTTTTCCGAAATTCCCCCACGTCCCCCCTCCCCGGGGGACAAAATACAAAAACACGTTTGTCCGGGTATCACTTGAGAATGGCTGGACGGAATTCAACGGCGCTTTGCAGGAATTTAGGTCTTTACCCAACTTAAAGTTATATCTATCAACTTTTCCAAAATTACTCCCCTTTCCCCCATGGGGGAGGCAAAAGACAAAAACACGTTTGTAAGCATAACTCGGCACCTAATTACTTCACAGTAAAGAAATTACACATGGGGTGACTAGACGTGAGTACAAATAATACATTGTCTGTATTTAGGAATTTTCGATTTTTAAGGGAAGGGAGGGGGGAAATACTGATTCCTGATTTTTGAGTAGACCTCTACCAAAATGCAACAAATATATTGAAAAAAGGCTATGCGACTTCGTTTGGATATTTCCAAACACACATTTTTTGTTTTTTGGGGGTTTGCGTTTTCTTTTTTTCTTTGGGGGAAGTGCGGGGGGTTACGAGGGTCAAACTCGAGACACACCTTTTAGCGCTAAATTTGTCCTGAGAAATCTATGGGATCTGCGGGCACGAAATTTGGTGCGTAAATTGTTTATATGTATCCGACCCTTATTGTTACGGGATTTTACGAAATCCCCCCCCCCTTACCCCCTTGGTGTCGAGAGGGCTATAAACTCGGGTAAAAACACGTTTTCCCGTTTGAATTCACCTAAAATTATTTTAGATTGGCGAACTTTAGTGTGTGGATGTTGATTAGGCGTGCGCATTATGTACTTTGTCGAGATTTCGCAAAACTTCGAACTTAGCCACTGGGGAAGGGGGAGTAAGAATCGGGTTAGTTGCTGCCGAAAGCAGTGGGAACACGGACTCCTCGCATTGCGAGCGAGAAAAATCTCTACCAAGCACAGCGAGAACTTTAACTCAAGTTAATTAATAATGATATAGGATTTTGACAACACATTTCAGTATTGTGTCCAGCGAAGCGAGTAAAGCCCGCTAGTTTAAGCTATTAAATAAACATTTTATTCAAAATTTTGAGCATAAAAAAGTATATTTTATAAACTTTTTATTAAAAATTTCGAAAAATTCAGCCGGTGGATCCTGGTTTCGAAACACCCGTCAGGAAAGCAGGGGACATAATTTCTCAAAATAATAATAATAATAATAATAATAATGCACCGATCATATTGAAATTTTGAACACGTCTTCAAAACAGAAGCGTTTTTCTGGGAAATTTAAGAAAAAACGAAATTTGAATTTTTGTAGATTTGAACGCAAAAAGGGTACAATTTTCGGTACACTTTACCCCTATTTTAACCTTATAAAATTAGTTGCAATCTGAAATCAGGAAAACCCTTCGTTCAAGCACTTGTCAATTCTATTTTCAAAAAATGTGTGAAATTTCAGTAAGGTTGCTTCATTAGTTTTTGATAAATCGTGTACACAGCTTTTCTGAAGGGTCTCCGGAAAAACAGGATACCGGCTGAATTTTCGAAATTTTTTTTATGAATATTCTATAAAATGCTGTTCAAATGTTGTTCTTTCTTATAGTCAAAGTTTTGAATAAAACATTTCATTTTATTTATTATATTAAAACGCACACACACACACACACACACATGTATATATATATATCGAAACAATTGTAGTACCTTAAAGGAAGCAAGTGAAATATTTATAAAGATAAAATTACATGTTATGTTAAATAATGTTTATGTTAGATGTCTTCCCTGAATACAAAGCTGTAATTAAGTAATAAATGAAAACAAATAATGAAATTCAACATCATTTAAAATGTACAAATTACAATGATTTATTTAAAATAAAAATATTTTTACTGCATTTTACTATAGAGAAATATATATATATATATTTTTTTTAAGTCTGTGAATAAATTTTTATCAGCCACTGAAGAAATGAAAAAAATCGTATATTATATTATGGTTGTTTTTCGAAATACTTATTAAATTCCTCATATGAAAAAAATATTTTGCAGCATTTTAAACACTTAATAAAATTGTATGTGAATTATATGTTAATCCTTTTATTTTTAGGATTTTTAAATATATCACAAGAACTGACAACCTAGCTAAAAATTTCCTTTGAATTACGATATTATTATGGCAACGTTTATAGCTTACTTCATTATCCTTTTCTCGCATCAAAATAATTTATTACTTCATTTAATCACTCTCCTAAGCAGAGGAGGAAATTAAATATATAAGCAAACTTTAAATTTATTACCAGATTTAATTAATAAAGGCATCTTTATCACTGACCTATATTCACGGATAATTAATTAATTTGCTTTTCGTTTTCGAACCATTAAATATAATTAAATAGTGGTATTTATTATTGTGTATTATCTTTTATTATAGGAAAACTGTAGTGTTTTGCAGTACAGATACGTGTTTTTTGCAGATATATGCATGTCTCTTGAAACGTCTGAAACAATTATGAATGTTAAAGAATGATTATTTCAGATTTTCTACTTAAAAAAAAAGATGTGAATACTAGCAAAATTATTCTACGTGATCATGATTGAGAAAAGAAATATATTAATCATAAATTGTACTTCTCCATTGAAATATATATATATATTGTTAAACAGATTCACTTAAGCATTAAGATTCTTAAACATTTAGAGTTTCCTCTTTTCGAAAACTTCTAGATAAATTATTGTACGATTTCTCATGCATGTAGTAGATCCTTATATATATATATATATAATATGTATATCTACATAACCATAGAGAAATAAAATGTTAATACGCTCTCTTTGACAATAAAAAAAAGTCATAAATCTATAGTAAGTTGTAAAGTCATGATATATCATAAAGGGTTTATCGTCAACAAAGTCTTTAGTTTCACATCTAAAAACAAGACGCTCTCAGTAATTTCTTCTGCAGCCTGATATTTTCAGAAAAGACATAATAAAAATATTAAAGAATAAAAGAAATGTAATCTAAATAATCACCTGTGAAAGAGTCAAGGAATAAACACGATGATTAGTCACACATGCAAGATTCTGACTCCAACTTCAATTGCTTTGATTTTGAGGAAAAGTATGAACACTTTTATGTATATTCAGGGATTTGTTTTCAAAGAAAAAAAATTTAGAAAGTGTACATAGTGTTTTTTAGTGGTGTAGTGAGGAAAGCGGTGACAAGCGACACTGTTTTCTTGTACGGTCCGTGTCACGATAATTAAAGCATTTGTTTTTACTTATGTTTTAATATTCCAGTTTTGCTTTGCGAACAGAAAAAATCTGGAGTGACTCCACTCGACTTTACGAACATTGAGTAATTAACAGTTTTGTAGATAAAGTAAAGAAAGAGGATGTGTTAAACAAACAAAAGAGATAAAACCATAATAAAGTGTTTGAGTATTTTTCTCCATATATTACACGATGTTTTGTTTAACGCTACTGAACTTTGAGCACAAAAATCATAATGATAAAGAATTTTCGTTGTGTCCCTATAAAAAACCTATAAATGCTAGATTCACCAAAATGCTTATAGTTAGAGCAAGAGTGATTTATAATATTCATATAAATTTTCAGCTCAATTGAATAAAGCATTTAGATGCTATCGCACTTTTAACTAGTATGTTGTGGCCACCACATACCTTTCTTCTATATTCTCCTATACAAATTCACTCAGTAAAAATAATTTATTAAAATTATCATTTAAAAAAATTATCTTCCATGATAATGCAGATGATTTCCATATTAGAGAAGTAGTATAACACTAAATATCCAAAAAATGTCAATTTTATTGTCAATATTACATTTAATATATATATATATATATATATATTGTTAAAAATGAAAAAAACATCGATAACTTCATTTTAAATTATCGCAGATCTATGGTTCAACCATTCGTTTTAAAGGTACTGGCGAGCTATTTTGAAAGATACCCATCATGAAAATTTACTCCCCCCGAGGGGGGAATTCCCCACTCCCCCAGAGGGGGGGGGAGAAGTCGAGGCTCTTATACATACAAAAAAATTTTCCAGTTGACTATCTCTATTACAAATGATTCTGGTAAATTTCATAATTGTTATTGAAAAATAATTCTCTTTATGCACATTTATACAAAATTTTGTACTATACCACCATATTAAAAATTTAGAAAAAGCGGGATGGCAACGCAACCTGTAAGACAATTTTTACCAAAAGTTTATAGACACTAATTTATATCAAGGTGCAACTGCATACCAATTTGTATGAAATTCTGTGAAGTAGTTCCTGAGATACAGTTGCCACAAAAGTTTGTCACACACACAAAGAGACTGACAGACAAACAGACAGACATTTTCTAAAAATGGTCAAATCGTGTTCTACAGCTCTCAAAACGTGTAAATCCATCAAAATCCCGAGGTCGAAAATTTTTACGAATCCAATACTTTCTTCTATTGAATGTAGAAGAAAGTAAAAATTTGTTCCCACAGGCCATTATGATAAAAAATTTTTCTTTGTGACCGTGTAAAAAAACTGTAAGTGCTAAAATCACCAAAATCTATACAATTCGTGCAACTATGACCTATAACATGTGTACAAATTTTTTGTTCAGATTAAATAAGCGTTTAGACGCTATCGCACTTTTAAAAAATTGGCCCCATAGGCCATAATGATAAAGAATTTTTCTTTGTGCCCCTGTAAAGAAACTGTAAGTGTCAAATTCTCCAAACTCTACACCGTTCGTGCAACTGTGACCTATAACATGTGTATAAATTTTTTGCTCAATTGAATAAGGCCTTTAGATGCTATCGCACTTTTAAGATTTTGGTCCCATAGACCATAATGATAAAGAATTTTTCTTTGTGTCCCTGTAAAGAAACTATAAGTGCTAGATTCACCAAAATCTATAGGGTTCGTACTATGGTGACTTACAATATACGCACCAACTTTCAGCTTATTCGAACAAAGCGTTTAGACGCTAGCGTGTTCACTCACAGACATACACACACACATACATGCACACACACATACATATATATACATACATCATCGTAAAAATAGTGAAAACGGACACAGCGGACCTCGAAACGTATAGAAACATCAAAATATCGAATTCGAATTTTTAACATGATTACAATACTTTCCTCACTATAGTGTTCGGAAAGTAAAAAAAAATATCTGTTTGACAAATTTTAATAAAAAAATCTCTTCACATTTTCTTATTTTATCTTATTTTATCTGTTTACAAATTTTTAAAATTAAAGTTCATTTTAAGAAAATGTTTTGTAAGAAACACTTTCAAAAGAAAGAGGAAAAGAAAAAAGAAAAACAGTACTTTAACCTAATTTCAAAACTAAATTCTCGTAATAAGCGATGTTATCTCATGATACATCCTATGGTGTCATGTATTCGGAAGACCCTTTTCCAAAATCACACTTCTGACAATTTCAGGTTATTTTATTTTATTTATTTATTTACTACTGTAAATCAAAAATTACTTGCACTTTACGTTCTATAACTTTATAAAATAAAGATAGGTCATAGCTGTATGCACATGTATTGTCTGTGGTCACGTGTGAGAAATTTAATCCCGATCGGGTCAGTTATCTTCTTCGCTACAACAGCATAGGCATGCGAGTTCCGCTAACAGACTGTACTAAAGAAGAGCAACGCGAAAAGCTAAGATTTTGGTGGTCAGAGATGTGAAAAGTTCAGAAATTCAACAGAAAGTTTTTTTACAGTACAGGAAAAGTGATTTATCTCGTAAAAACATTTTTTTTTTTCATTCGAAATGTTTCAAAGTTGTCGAATGAACGTAACACAAAATAGAGGAAGCTGGGCGACCGTCAACCTCGACCACTGTCAACAGCATTCAGCAAGCTCGAGAGATGATTATAGCATATAGGCGAGTTACCATAGATGAGGTCGCATCGGCTTTAAACATCAATCACATTTCTGCCTGTGAAGGTGTTCACACATATATGGTTAAATTTTAATTGAATTTTTAAATAAAATGAAATTTAATGATAATTTAATGCATTATTGCAATAAAAAAATAATTAAATTTCAAGTGAGATATTGTATTCACATAATTTGTTCTCGGGCGTTTGAAGAAAGAATTGTTTTTAAATGTCATCAAAAATTACACAATTTTAATGATACATACGACCTACACTTTATATTAACATAAAACGATAACAGACATCATTCAGAGATCTAAATTTTATATGTTTTATATCTATATCGTAAATAAAATGTGTGTATTTTTTTAAATAGGAATGTAATTTATTTTATAGGATAAAAAGAAAATAAAAATGATATCTAACGGAAATTCTGACATTAAGCATAATTATAAAAAAAGTGTTCTCAAATATTCCTAAACAAGAAAACTCATTGTCAGAATTTCATCACCGGATGTAATAATTTATTTGAAATTACGCAATATTAATGATTTCAGTTTCATAACGGTCATTCTCTAGTCAACCTGACGCATAAAACCGGAGAATTACAGGGTTAATACATTTTAAAAACCGTCGTTGATAATTCTAAAATTAACATTGGTTTATTCTTAGAAACAAAGAATTGAAATTGGCATGCATTTTGGCGAAAAACAATGATAACGGAAGCAGATGGCTTCCCTTTTTGGCTGATCTCTCCGTGTAACCATATTGCGGTTCCCCAGTTTTGCTCTTTTGCTCGTGCAATAAAGGCGTTATAGTTATCCGCTCTCTCTCTCTCTCAAGCTACTCGAGTTAAATTTCAAATTGTTCAAATATTTTATGTTTATATACGAACCTGCTCTAATTTAAAAGATGTGACTTATTTCTGAAATAAATAAAGACTGTATTTCCTTTTTCAAGACTTGTGATTGATTCTGTATTGCGGAACAATGCACCGATGGAAAGAAATATGACGCAATGATAAAAAATTATTATTTGTTGTTCTTCAATATTACATAAAACTGGTGCTTAGGACCTGTTTTCGAGACGGCTGTTCCGGGAGGGAGAGAGAGGGAGGCCGATTGGATTATTTAACATACAATTATTCAACTTGTCAAAAAAAAAAAAAAAAAAAAAAAAAACTTTTAAAGAACTTTTTGTTAAAATCATGGGAAATTCGACTTTTTGCAAAGCACGGATTCACCGCTCATGCTCTCGTCAATGCTGAATGGAACGCTCATCAAGAATGCTCAGTAAGATCGTATCTGTGTTCCGAAATCCCAACTCCCAAAACGGAGTCCTTCGGTATATGTCACTAGCGATGAACACTTCATCTCCCCGTCCTTCCGTCTTCAAACCAACATGAGAAGGAGACAAAATCTTCGAACGTAACGTTCCGGAACCTATACTCTTCTTTCTTCTATTCAATCATCAGTTTTCATCGGGAAATGCCGTAGGTGGATTGGTGTTTGTGCAAGCTAGAAAGCCATATGTGTGTAAAATTCATGGAAATTTCGGGAATTTTTATAGAGTAATTCACACAATCGTGCAGAAGAAAATCCAAAAGTGTGTACAACGTCAAAATTTCATATTGTTACATCGACGCACTCACACAGGAGAAAAGCCATACATGTATGAAATAAGTTAAGTTTTTTTTAGAACTTTTATTATACAGAGACAGTTAATAGCGATATAAAATCGTACTGGTTGAACTGGTAAGAGACGGTATGAACTGTGTTGTAAAAGTAATTATTTTTTAATGATTGAAAAAAGAAAAAAAAAAAAAAAAGGGAAACGGAACAGAGAAACAGTAAGTTAATTTTTGTTGTTTGTTTATCTGGAATTAATTTAATTTCAAAGATAATAATAAATGAAGACATAAATTTCACGTATTTGGAAGTTACATAATTTAGATGACATAATAAAATATTTAATAAATAATTGATTATATTCATAATGTAATTTCAAATTTTTGGGTGATATTTCATATTTTTATCTATACAATACTCATACATTTGGCTAAGTGCTTTTGCTGATGTTGTTAAGTAATATTTTCGATCTATAGATTTTTATAATAATAATAGTGATATTAATTCGAAATTAAAAATAGATAGAGAAAGAGTGCTTAGTCTGATTTAAATATTTATTCATAGATTTTTTTTTTAATACAAATATTAATTTTGATTGACATTATTGCATATGGATATATATATATATATATATATAAAGAGAAACTAAGTATTTTTGCTGAAATTGTCATGCAATATTATTTTTATTGCTTTAAATATCAATGAGAGGTTTAATAAAGACCTAAAAAAAAAAAAAAATCATAACAGCAGAAATGCTTGGTACAATTCTAACATTTTTGGTCATTCATTTACTAAATGATTATATTTTGTTTTAATACATAAAGACATTTTATTTAATTTCACAAATTTTTTATTTTTTATTTTTACACACTATTTATGATATGTATGCTCATGTATTTTTTCTTTTTGGATAATAATATATGGGCATATAAAACTAAGTATTCTTGTTTGTGAAAGTGACATACAGTAGTATAACATTATATGCCAAGATAATTAATGAATAAATAGATAAAAAAAGAAAAATGCTTGGTATAGACATTTTTTTGTTTTGTGTCACATAATATATTTATTATATATATTTCATTTACAATATTATGTTTGAGTCAGTAAAACAAAATTAATAATCATGCCTAGAGCTAAAAACGTTAATATCCAATTAATTAGTTTTGATGGAGAACCATCTTTGGTGGAATTTTTCTTTGAACAAGTGTCCACCTATGCTAGGATAAATAGATTATCATCTGAGGAAGCCGTGGCTGTAATGAAAGGGAAATTGACAGGCGCTGCATTAAAGTATTTAACTCAGTCACCACATTTGTATAAATCAAATGATTTAAATTTTATTAAGGAGGAGTTTAAAACCTTCTTTACTCCTATGAGCTCTACTCAAGCTCTGATTGAATTTAATAACTTGAATTTGCTCCCTCAGGAACCTATAAAAAATTTCTCACATAGATTGAATATTTTAGCTAATATTATTTATGACAAGATTACGGACACTAATGCGCTTGACAACATTAAATTCACAAGGTTCATTTCGTTTATACCATCAAACATACGCATAAAAATTATGGAGGAGGGAATCACAGATTATAATTTGCTGTAAATCGCGTTTAAAGGTTGCAGGAGATAAACATGAACGAAAATATCCTGCTGAAACAAAATGACAATATCTTTGTTAATACTTTATCAGAAAAATTAATTGAACTAACAGAAAAAGTTAAGGCTTTGTCTTTTGGACATAAGGATAAAGAAGAGGAGGTAAACAACTTATGTGATTCGCGAAATACCAATAATGGAAGAAGTCGACACAATGAATTTAGACAAAATTTTAAATTACATAAGGTTAAGGGATCACAACATAAGGAGGGCTTTAATAATGTTGTTTGCCAGCTTTGTAATCGTAGAGGGCATGTGGCTTCTAGATGTTATAAATGGCAAAGAAGCCAAACCCAGAATAATAACTTTTCGAAAGGAAGATTTTACAAAAGAAATGACAATACCAGAAATTTAAACTAAACACGAGATGTAGAGTGGCTGATGGCCTTACATCTCAATTACACCCGAAAACATCAGCACCTAATCCTAGTTTTAGTTTGTCAAATCTGAGTGGCATTGCAAAATTATCTAGTACTAGAAAAGTAAATTCAATTGCCTCACAAACTGTAAATAAAATAAGTATTGCTGATAACAAATCCACACAAACTATAGAAATTCCAAATGAATATATTTTTAATGTAAATAAAATTTCATCTACACTACCGTTAATTAAAATTAACTTAGCTAAAAATGCTATTACCGGATTAATTGATACAGGGAGTTCGATTTCATTGCTTTCTGAGAGTACTTTTAAATCTTTAAAAGAGAAACTAACTTATAAACACTTGTCTTCACCAGTAACGATTAAAACAGTTAATTCAAACGTACAATTCTCCTCCTGTATTCAAACTTCATTCAAAATAAATAACACATTTTTCTCGCAGAAATTTTTCATTGTTGACATTCCTAAAGATTCAACTTTTCAAGCCATACTTGGATGGGACTTTATTCAACAAAACAATGTAATAATAGGCATGTATAAAAACTATATCAAACTTAAAGATATAATTATTCCCATTACAAATACACTAGTAGAAGATGAAAACTTAAACAATTGTAGAGTTTCGAAAAATACTGAAACTCAGAAAAAAAATCAAAATCATCCACAGAAATGTAAACAAATTATGGTTAGGACTTCCCAGAAAATATTTTTAGAACCTGAAGGGGAAGCATTCATTGATGTAATTGCATTTTTTTGTCTGACAGGGACTATTTATTTGAAAATACAGAAAATAGTGCAGATATATTGTGTGTAGATTCAGTGATAAATTGTAGTAATTCAAAAATGCTAGATAATGCTAATAATTGTAATAGAGGTCAATTTCAAATTTATGTTAAAAATCTAACTAATGACACTATACACATAAATAAAGGTACAAAAATGGGCACCTTAACAGAAATTGATGAAATTATTCCGCAGGAAACAGAAATTGATAAAAACAGTAAAATTTTTCCTGATACAACAACACAAATTTTGAATTACATTCAAGCTTCTGATGAAATAATTAATTTGAGAAGAAAGGAACTCTCTCCTTTGGATTTTGATGTCAAACATCTCCAAGGAGATCAAGAAAAAAAAATTAAAGAAAATTTTGTTAACAAATTTTGCAGCCTTTTCTAAATCTATGAAAACTTTAGGGCATACAGACAAAGTTATACCAAATTTAAAATTCATCACTGAGTTCCCAATTAAAACATTACCTTTTCCAATACCACAATCATTACAACAAGAAGCTAAAAGTTAAATAAATCAACTTGTGGAAGCTGGAATTATTGAGAGAAATTGTTCAGAATGGGCTTGCCCCATTCTTTTAGTTAAAAAAAAAACTTGACGCAGAAGGTAAACAAAAATATAGAATTGCAATGGACCTTAGAATGCTTAACTCAATAATTCAGGGATCTTCATACCCTTTGCCCAAAATACAAACAATTATTGCTGACTTATCAGCCTACAAATACTTCACATGTTTAAATTTTCAACAAGCTCACCACCAGATTGCACTTCCTGAAGATTTACAAGATAAATTAAGATTCACTTCTATGTTTGATAGTTTTAAATACAAAAGACTGTGTTTTGGATTAAAAAATGCTGCTTCTCAATATCAAGCTTTAATGGACACAATTATAGATTAAATTGATTTAGAGGGAATACATGCGTATCAAGATGACCTCATTTTTGGCTCGAATAGCTTTGAGGAAACATGCACTAAATTAAATAGAATTTTGGAAATTTTGATAAAGTATAACTTAACCCTTGCACCGAACAAGTGCACTTTTCACCAAACTGGAGTAAATTATCTTGGATTTCATATTCAAAATCATTGTATTTCTCCAATACAATCAAATATTGTAAAAATTAATTCTTTTCCTACACCGTCAACTAAGAGGCAATTAAAAAAATTCATTGGTGTTGTAACATTTTATAAATCTCTTGTACCCAACTTTTCTAAATAATTACAACCTTTAATTGATCTGACGAAGCCAAAATCAAAATTTCACTGGACTACTGAACATCAAAAGATTTTTAACAAAATTCAGAAAACTTTCTTTGAATCACCAATGGTCAGACTACCAGATTGGGATAAAGATTTCTATTAAAATACCGATGCTTCAAATATTTCAATTGCTGGGGTGCTAATGCAAAAACACGATAATAAATTACTTCCAATAGCTTTCTTTTCTAAATCATTGAAGCCATCTGAAAAACGCTACCCTGCACTAAAATTAGAATTAATGGCTATCTACAAATGAATCATTGCATTTAAGTATTATTTGTACAACAGAAAATTTACAATTTTATCTGACAGTGCTCCATTAAAGAGATACAAAAAAACACCTAATCCTACAGACCTTACCACTAAGTGGTTGATGGAAATTTCAGAATATTCTTTTGATTTTGAACACATCCCGGGTTCATCAAATATTTTAGTAGATTATTTTTCAAGATGTGACTTCACTAACAATCAACAAGATTTGAACTCTAATCCTGAATTAATTTTTGATAAACAACCTCTACCTATAGTACATGATAATATTAATGTTGTTAATCACTTTGATGATAAAAATCGTAATCAAATCAAACAACAATACACTAATTGTTTAATTTCTGGAGATTCGAATAATAAAGACCAACTGTTAGAAATCTTTTTGTAAATGAACAAATGAAAAATCCTGTATTGTCAAAAATTTACACAGAAATTTTAAAGAAAGGTTTTTCAAGAAAATACTCAAACTATTTTATTCATCCAGACACAAAAGTACTAATGTATAAAAAGCAATTTCCCAATAGCTCAACATTCTCATATCTTATTATTGTTCCTAATTCGCTAAAAGCTAAGTCATTAACAATATCACATTTATATCATTTTGGATTAAATAAAAAATATAATTTTCTGTCAAACAAATACTTTTGGAAAGGAATGTACACAGATACTTTAAACTTTGTCGCTTCATGTACTCGATGCCTACAGGCTGAACATCATAACACTCTTCCAGCTCCATTACAACCTACATACACACCCACACATCCTGGACATACTATTAGTGTTGATTTAGTAGGACCATTTAATAATGGTCACTCAGTACTCACAGTGTTGGACAATTTCTCACGACACCTTGAACTTTATCCATTAAAAGATACATCAACAGAAAAAATAGTTAAATGCTTTTTTAGTTATATTACCACCTTTGGTGGACCTTCAGTTATCCTCTCTGATCTTGGTCCTCAATTTACATCTAATCTTTACAACACTTTTAATAGTACTCTTGGTATAAAAATTACACATTCTTCGGTAGCACACCCACAATCAAACGTGCTTTCCGAAAGAGTCAATAAATCCATTAAATATTCAGTAAACACTTTAATGTCTGAAGGCCATATATTTGAAAACTCTTTGTTTTGACATAAATCATTGTATAATGGGTCTAAACATTCATCTACTTTGTACTCAACTAATTTATTACACTATGGAAGAGAAATTTCGTTAATTTTTGACACGTTTGAGCAACAGGTTAATCAACATTTTCTCATCAAGAATGTTGATACATATAAATTATTAGAAGATTTAAATAAGATTTACCTTAAAGCTTACTCTAACAGAAAAGATAATCAAAATAAGAGATATCAATACTTTCACAGACATGCAAAATTAAGACCAGTTGCTGTACATGACATAGTTTATTTAAAATCTGTTGATAAGTTTAAACCAAAATACACTGGACCTTTCATAGTTCTACAAAAGCACTCACCGGTTTCATTTACAATTGAAAGACTACAAGTACCTGATAGATTGTCATTTCGAGTCCATATTGACAGACATATTATTGCACCACCTAGATACAGCCACATACTTGATGAAGCAAGTCCTAATAGAAATGTTAATTATAATTCAAGACAAAGCCACAATTATAATTTAAGAAACAGAAATTAAGTTTTAATATCATATTATGTAATGTTTTACAAAACTTGTGCATTATATGAAGAGTACTCGATGCATGGGTTCCTTTTTTATGTTTATTTTTTTTTGTTCTGTCATTCATTGTATGCAGGCAACTGGCTGGACCAATATATCAATCCTGTATATTTTTTTACTTTTCTTTTTTCTTGTCTTTTAATAACAATGGATGACACAACACTATGTGAAATATTACATAATTTTCTCTCTTCTAGTTCATATTATTACAGTTTTCTTAACATCAAATTTAACAAAATTTATTATAATTCAGTTTTTAAAAAAATCTTGTTTAATAATATTTACATTTTGATAGATATTAATATGTCATAATGATAACAGATGATTACAATACTGTTTGTTTACATACTATATGCAAAACTTTTCAATAGTGCAGTGACTTAAAGTTAAAACTCAAAATTTTAATATGTGGCAATTATCCTATTATTATTACTGTGCTAGGTTATTTTTTTGAAATGCTTCATTGGGTTTAGTGAGTTGTTTTGGTAGTCTTTATCTCATCACACTAAATTCTGATAGTACTAAGAATTTTAATTAAATATTTTTTTTTCTTTTTTAATTTTACCCTCTATGTTAATGCTAACTCGTTCAAAATTTACCCGGGAGAGTAGCATTTCATTGTGATGAGCCCCCCCCCCCCCCGCCCACACACACACACACTTCTTTTGAAAATTGTTTAATTCAATTAGATATATATGTACCCAGTTTTGCGAGGTGTCCCTACAGAAGTCTTTGATTTTGATGGGGGACGGAGACCTGTCCCTAACAGGTCAGGTCTTTATATACGCCCTATCCCGCTGGACAATGACCCTAAGTGAAAGTCGTTATATTGTTGCTTCATAGGTTAGGGGATATATTTTTTGACTGTCCAATGGGCGTCGTTTTTGAATCTCTCCTGTGTGGAATTGCACGAACAAATTTTTCATTTTAGTGATATTTTCTCTTGTTTGTATGTAAATTTTTTTTTTTTCATTTTGTGTTCATTTTTTTTAATTTACTTGTTTTCATGTGTTATTTTTTACTTTCTTCTATATGTAATATAGAGAAAGTATTGGATTCGCGAAAATTTTCGACCTCCGTTTTTTGACGGATCTACACGTTTTGGGATGTCCTGAACACGAATTGATAGTTTTTAAAAAATGTCTGTGTGTGTGTCTGTCTGTCTGTCTGTCTGTCTGTGTGTCTGTATCATTTTTTTGTGGACGCTGTATCTCACGAACCAATGAATGAAATTTAACCAAACTTGGTATTTAGTTGCACCCTGACATGAGCTGGTGCCCATTAGATTTGGGGATCAATAGCTCAACAGGTGGCGCTGTGATCGCATTTTATAGGACAAAATTCCGTATAAATGGGCATAATGAGAGTTATTTTAAACTTGTGATTGTAAAATTAATATGAATTATTGATAATAGTAGTAGTTAACTAGGAAAAAAAATTGTGCATGGGGGCATCTGTTCCCCCCCTGGGGGGGAAGTACCCCCCCGGGGAGGTTAAATTTTGAAGATGGGTATCATTCGAAAGATCTCGCCAATACCTTTAAAACGAATGGTTGAACCATAAATCTGTGATAATTTAAAACAAAGTTATCGATTTTTTTTACTTTTAACAAAAAAAAAACTTAGAAAAAAAAAATCGTTTTTTTTTTTTTTTTTTTTTTTTAATATTGTGACTGATTGAATATGTATAGGAAAATATAGAAGAAAGTCTTGTGGGGGCCACAACATACTAGTTTTCTTTGTTTTACATTGATGTTATTTGATATGTTGCAGTATTACATGGCATATTGAATATTGTTTACAATTTAGAAATTAATGTGAAATAGCTTTAAAGCATACCATCATCATTCTATACATGTATAACAATATTGTAAAGAAAAACTATTTTTGCAAAAAAAAAAAAAAAAAAAAAAAGTGAACAATTGTCAATTTGACAGACATATTTCAATTGAAAATATGAAGAAAATGTTTGTTATACTGCAAGAATCTTTCTTGACAAAGTATATGTAAAAAAAGAACTGGATTCAGACATAACCAAAACTGTATTACATGTAATACACACAATAATACGCAGAATGATAAGGTCTTCATCTACCAATATGTTTCACGGTGAAACAGATTTGTAATGTGCACACTTATAGTTATAATTGACTGTTTCATTGATGTACAATTTTTGTTTCTGCTTATGCAGGTTTCTTATATTAAAAAAAAAAAAAAAAAAAAAAAAAAAAAAAAAAAAGAGACTTTTTCATTATGTTTATATGACATACTAGGGAGTGAGAGAGATTTTATTTTTATTTTTTCTGGGTCGCCGGGAGAAATATGTGAAGGTGTTCACATATATATGGTTAAATTTTAATTGAATTTTTAAATAAAACGAAATTTAATGATAAACTAATGCATTGTTGCAATTTAAAAAAAAATTAAATTTCAAGTGAGCTATTGTATTCACATAATTTGTTCTCAGGCATTTGAAGAAAGAATTGTTTTTAAATGTCATAAAAAATTACACAATTTTAATGATACATACGACCTACACTTTATATTAACATAAAACGATAACAGACATCATTCAGCGATCTAAATTTTATATGTTTTATATCTATATCGTAAATAAAATGTGTATATTTTTTAAATAGAAATGTAATTTATTTTATAGGATAAAAAGAAAATAAAAATAATATCTAACGGAAATTCTGACATTAAGCATAATTATAAAAAAAGTGTTCTCAAATATTCCTAAACAAGAAAACTCATTGTCAGAATTAATGTATTTCAACACCGTATGTAATAATTTATTTGAAATTACGCAATATTAATGATTTCAGTTTCATAACGGTCATTCTCTAGTCAACCTGACGCTTGGCATAAAACCGGAGAATTACACGGTTAATACATTTTAAAAATCGTCGATGATAATTCAAAAATTAACATTGGTTTATTCTTAGAGACAAAGAATTGAAATTGGCATGCATTTTGGCGAAAAACAATGATAACGGAAGCAGATGGCTTCCCTTCTTGGCTGATCTCTCCGTGTAACCATATTGCGGTTTCCCAGTTTTGCTCTTTTGCTCGTGCAATAAAGGCGTTATAATTATCCTCTCTCTCTCTCTCTCTCTCTCTCTCTCAAGCTACTCGAGTTAAATTTCAAATTGTTCAAATATTTTATGTTTATATACGAACCTGCTCTAATTTAAAAGCTGTGACTTATTTCTGAAATAAATGAAGACTGTATTTCCTTTTTCAAAACTTGTGATTGATTCGGTATTGCGGAACAATGCATCTATAGAAAGAAATATGACGCAATGATCAAAAATTATTATTTGTTGGTCTTCAATATTACACTGCCTATCAGTGGAAGTAGTTTTGAGAGGACGTTCAAAATGCGTTGCAAAAGTGGCTTCACGACCAACCGAAAGCCTTTTAGCAGAAAGGCATACGAAAGCTTGTGGTTTGCTGCACCAAGTGCGTTACTCAAGGTGGAGACTATATTGAAAAATAATGTATCTGTTGTACACCTTTGCACTGTTAAAAATGGTTTCTTAAAAATGAGCTAAATTGTCACAAAATAGCTCCTAAACAATATGTACTTAAATTCGAATACCCATGTACTCATTTTTGAGTATATTGACATGCTCAAAAACGGAGTTCACCAATAAGAATCCCAATATCCCCATGTTTGACATGACAATATACTCAAAAATGAGTACATGGGTTTCAAATTTATGTATATATAGTTTCGGAGCTATTTTGAGACAATTTAACTCATTTTTAAGAAACCACTTTTAACAGAGTATTTAATAAATTTGTAGAACAGAAAGTGTAAGTAATTTTGTCTTACGATCGAATGGTTCCAAAAAATATGGTAATAAAAGGAACACTAAAGTAAAGAGGATTGGGCATTAAAAATACGATTTCGGTACATAAATACAACTTTCTGAGACAAATAGGGCTAATCAGACAAGAGCAAATATTTGACTGGCTGTCCATTTTTGCCCTGGCATTTACACAATATATAAAAAATTCTTCTTTCTTTCAATTAATGTTAAGTGTATAGTTTACAAAGTATGATTGCGTCTGATGGAGACGACCTAGTGCCCAAATTGTCAGTTATTTCTGGAAAACTGGCTGAAATGTTTGAGAAATTTGCCAAATTATGTCGAACTATGAGCCCCGCTGAGAGTCTTAAATCAATGTTGGTAATGAACAAAAGCAGATTAACAATGATAAAATAAAATTATTGAACGTTAAATTTTAAACAAATAGAATTTTGTTTAGTTTTTGTTTTATTAATTTTAGTTCTTTTAAATAATGCATGTTATTCTTCATTACACTTTTATTTTGAAACTTATGCTTATAAACGCTTTATTTATCTTTCGCTCATATTCCAGAAATTATAATGATTTTTAAGTTATAGCGACCTATTTAAAAAATATTTTTGTAAAATTCTTTTTTCTTAAGTCTTTTTCAAACCTTTCAATGACAAACAATGTCCTAATGCCAAAGACTAGAGAAAAGAAATCTATTTCTGAGAATTCAAAGTTTGAAAAATCAATAGAATGAATTTTTCTTCGGATTTCAATTTATGTCACTCTTTTAAAATTTAAAGTTGTTTAGCTTAAATTACATGCAAAAATCGTATGTTAAAGATTTCAGATTGAAACTTTTTTTTCCCCTCAAAGCAAATGTTCCTTTTTTTCCTTTTCCTTTTCTTTTTCTTTTTCTTATATATATATATATATATATATATATATATATATATATATATATATATATATATATTAGCCAGCTTTTATAATTATTACATAATTTTTTCTTTCAATTTCTTTCAATAAAGTTATTGAAGAAAAAAATATTTTCTTATATATTTATATATATTTTATAATAATATTTTACTTACTCCAGATAGATTCGAATTTCCCAGTTTGTGTTTGAGTTATGGCATCATATCTGTTTTTAAATGAACGCTTTCTACAATGAAAATTGATAAATCAGGATTTTCTGTTATATAGGTAAATAATACGCAAAGAATTTTTTTTTCTCTTTTAAGCAGCAACTACTTTTTCAAAAGTATTCAATATATGTAAAATTATATAAGATTTAAACCAGTAGATAAAACCACAGTTTGATTTTCTAATTTCGCAGAATTTATACATGCATAAAATATTTTAACAATACATATAATTTTAAAAGTACTCTTATGTTCTACAATAAAATTAGATATGAGCTTAGAATATCAACTTGTATAAAGACTAATTTTCTGAAATCATTTTCATACAGGGTAGTTATAATTAAAGTTACGATTTCAAAACGCTATAATTGTAAAACTACCCATCAGATCGGTATGATATTTTACCAGATTAATCGTGAGGCATTGGAATTTTGTTTGGGGGAGGAAAAAAATAGTTCCAACATGTTCCTATAGATGGCGCTGTGAGTGTAATGTCAGGAGAAGCACCTAAATAGACTCATTAAACACAAGAATATTGTTGAAGGAATAGCAGGAAACAATAGACATCAAGGGTTTACTACAATATTTTTAGCGAAAAGACAAGAATGCGTGTTTACAGCGGAAACAGTCATAGTGAAAAGAGAAAAAGTGGGGCATCATGAAACAAATACTTTACGGATAATTAACGGTACATTTTGGAACTTTTTTTTTTTTCTAAACAAATTTTATTGCATCATGATTGCTTTGGTAAAATATCAAATCGCTCTGATGAGTAGTTTTAAAATTATAGCGTAACTTTAATTATAATCACCCTGTATGTATGTGGCTGTGTGTATTAATAAAAATAATTTTTTTCTTGGCTTCCTTTTCCAGAATTTTTTTTTTTTTTTTTTTAATTTAAATTTGCTTCTCACTCTCTAAAAGATAATTTGTATTTTTCTTAGAAATAGAACAAAAAATCATCGTACTTTAATTCAAATATAAATATGCAAAAGCGTCTGTTTTTATTAACGCATTTTCTATTAATATTACAATTAGAATAAATACATTTAGCATGATGTTTCACATTTCTTACCTTGTCATGTAAAAATGACAAAGAAAGAAATGTGAATTATGCGGTATTAATATAAAATGTGATTTATTCGGTATATTATATAAAAGTAAACGTATTCGGTATTAGTTTTTAACTCTTAAACTCATTTTGATCTTGTCTTAAACATCTGTCACTTGAGGAAATGTCGATAAGAATATGTCAGAAAGAAATCTAGTTGCCTCAATTTTAAAGGAAAGATATTTCGAAGATAATTTATTATTCTTTTAAACTTTTGCTTTTTCAATAAGAGAATTTTAGATATTTTTTAATTTATACCACCTTCTTAAAATGCTGTTCATTCATATGTGATTTTGAAAATCGCTAACATATAGGTATTTTATTTGCTTTTCTCCAAAAATATAGAAGTTAAAAATTTGATTTAAAGACGCAACGGTCAATAAATTAGTCTCATACACAATATTTTGCATATAATTAATTAATAATATATCGATTACTGATTTGTAGAACATTACGTATGGATTTTATCTTTTTTTTTTTCTAAAAGTAATAAATGGATTTTAATATACCTTTTCTTATATAGAATATTTTACAAGATTATTGCTAAACGTATTTACTGTATTTTAACTAGAGTGTGGTAAACAAATGGTAGAAAACTTAAACCAGAGTACGGTTAAACGACAAATATGTAGCTCATAGTAAGCTCTAGTTTATATAAGAGTTCATTATTTCTAGTATAATTCTTTTTAACAACATATATTTACAATGCATATTGAAAAAAGTATTAAAAAGAATATTTAAAGATTTGAGAAAATGCTGCAATTCTCTTTATACATTTCAGTCTTTTTTATTACCCTACAGTAAGATTTTTCTGCAAAAAATATCTTGTCATAATCATTATATAAAATTTAAGCAACATTAATATTGGATATGTATTAAATGGTTTATGCATTTTGAATTCGAAATTTAATAACCCTTTTATCTATTACAAGTACATTATTTATTATTTAAATTTTATTTTTTTAACTTTTGTAACTCAGTTTTATTGCCATGATAATACTTGACAGATTTATTTTGATTGTGGAACGTTTATTTTGTTTTCTATCAAATATCGATTTAAAATTAATCTTCTTAACTCTATCTGAAAAATGTTTAAAACGATAGGTTTTTCTTTTTATTTTTTTCTTTATTTATTATTATTATTATTTAATTTTATTAGATGTTCTATCCTTAAATGAAAGCAGGTATTTCACAGTTTTTACTTAAATGATTTACTTTTCAAACTTCCATTATTATTATTATTATTATTTTAATCTTGTTCTCTAAAACAACACAGTAGTTTTGATTTACTACCAATTTTGCTTTTTCTGTAATTCTAAGTAAAATAAAATTTTATTATAGAATCTTATGAACGTGATATTACTTAAGTAACATATTTGCTTTAAAATACTAATTAATATTTGCACTTTGTTATTTCATTTTCAATTTTTCTCTGTAAAATGATTCAATAAAAAAATTCTATAATTCTAATCGAATTCTGTCAAATAACGTTTCACACAATCAAATGTAATTTTGAACAATTAAGTATGCTATATTTAAGTATCTTCATTTCGGTCCGATCCTTTTATTGTTATTATATATGAAAGAAAAGCATATGTTTGCTTTTATATTGATTATTTTTATGCTTTTCTTTTGAAGAATACGTGTTTTTTTTCTTTTTAAAGAAAGAAACATTACATGAACGTCTTACATTAACGTCCGATGTAGAATGGGTTGGCTTGTAGGTATTAAGGTCGATTGACTGCAGTAGGGTCCTAGGCCTGAAGGAGAGTGCTCTCTGTAGTGGGTCTTTCTAAGGGGTCCTAGCCCGTATTTAAGCAAGTTTCGGAGAAAACCACGGAAACCTCCGAACGGCTAGGCCGACGACCGCGACCTCGGGTCGAATCCGGCAACTCTCGGCTACCAGCTCTGAGCGCAGAACCGCTCGGCCGCTGGTAGGCCCGATGTAGAATGAAAAATCTGAAGTTTTAATTATAGCCAACAAGGTCAGAGAGTTTAGAATGATATAAATTTGCTATATTCGAGGATATTTGGAAAAAATTGTCCTACAAAACTGTACGTTTTCCTCTAATCCAGTGTCATATTCAGTTTTTCCATCTGAACTCGCCTGATGTAATTTTATGTAGTATGTCCTTAAAATGCATTTAAATTGGGAACGAAAGTTTGATTGTTAGCTCTTGTAGTCTCTAAAAAATTATTCTATGCTTTTCTATACCCATGAATAGATATGGAACTAAAAGCCTGTTATAAACTGCAATAATATATCCTCTAATCTCATCTTCAATTACAGGTCAAAATATGATAGGAAAAATTTTATTTTATCACTTACCATTATTTAGCCCATTAACGATTTCGTAATTTTTAAGAAAACGGTAAAAAAGTGCCTGTTTCTTTTATTCAAGAAAATTGGATAAAATAAAGTGAATGAACAATATATGTACAGAGGCTGTTCGCACATTTTTTAGACGATTTTATTTCGCAGTAAGAAAAAATCGTTTCCATGGAGAATTTTATTTTCACAACAGTTATATTTTTGGAAGCTTTATTTATCTTCTGATATTTAGAATTTTTGTTTAGATGCAAAAATGCGCTTTTAAAAAGGCAGTGGATGGAAAGATCTTTTTCCGCTCGTTCCAAAGTGAGTTTTTAGTGAAATCTTTATGAAAAGCATTTATCAGGAGAAAAATGGAAAAATGTCGCAACAGTAGATGAATCTTGGGTCTATTTAAGTGGCTGCAATAAAAAAGGATCAATTTATTATCACAAAAGTGGAGATTTTTTTTTTCTACATGTTTCAAAGAATCAAAAGAAAGTTTTTCTAAAGGATTTATGATTGTCACTAGTTTTTCATACAAGCGTGAGATAAAAGCAAAAGAAATGTGACAAAAATGTCAAGATCAGCTCTAAATACTATCAAGAACATATTTTAATTCCAATTTTTGAAAAGGAAAATCCAGATTTTTATCCACAAATGCCATCAATCGGTTGAACTGTATCAAGACAAAACAAGCAGCCACACATCACAATCTGCAATTGCTTTTCTAGAAAAAAATGGAACAAAAAACGGGAATTAAAACCATACCCTTCACTCATAATCCTGCTAAATCTTCTGATGTATCACTGTTGGATTTTTGTGTTTTTCGATTCTTAAAATCAGCATTATCCAAACACCGACCTACAACGCTTTGTGGACTTTGGAAAGCCGTTCAAGAGGAGTA
Source organism: Salticus scenicus (assembly GCA_963930645.1). Taxonomy (NCBI): domain Eukaryota; kingdom Metazoa; phylum Arthropoda; class Arachnida; order Araneae; family Salticidae; genus Salticus; species Salticus scenicus. The sequence continues at coordinate 348,739,632 of OZ005650.1, read as the reverse complement.
GAAAATTATACCTCTTCCGATATTATAAAAAGCATTATTATCATAGAAATTACGGTGTAGAATGATAGTTAAGAACAAGGGCTATCAAACTGAACACATAAAACACGAAATATGAGTGAAATTGTTTCAGTACACTCCATCAAAATCGTCTAAAAAATGTGCGAACAGCCTCTGTATTAATTTTTAATTTTTAAACTTTTTTCTTTCTTTTTCTTTTTCTTTTTTTTTTTTTTTTTTTTTTTTTTTAGCTTTAAATCAAGAAAATTTAATCAGGGATTAACAAAATTTAACAATCAGGGTTATTATGACTGAATGTTGGTTTTCCAGTAAGTCGAAAAAATAAAAGATATGTGTTTTAAACATTAAAAATTTATGAAAAGAATTTTGCGTATAACACAACACTATACGTATAATACACTGTTTTCAGACTCGCTACCAGAACTTTCATAAAGATCACTTATTTCCGAATCACTCTAAGATGCATTTATACTAAAATTAGAATCCGAGTCACTTTATGATTCTGACTCCATAATATACACAATATTAGAAAATATATTTTACCAAAGAGAATAAACCTATACATGGATTCAAAAGCGTAACTGAGCTAAGATTAAAAAATAAGTATTACAAATATTTATAATCGGACAGTCCTAACATCTAGTTTAAAATAGACGAACTATCTCCAATTAAGGAGATAGTTGGTTTATTTTCTAGAGTGTAACATAAGAAATAAAAAACTTTTCGTGTGTCTGTTTTTAAATCTTATTGCGTTACTTTTGAACACTTCATCCAGGAAATATCACGGGCTCGAGAAATGGAAAGATAAACTTCAACCTGTCATTTTCACGGGCGCGAGAATGAAAAAATTAAAAGAAAAATCATATTTCGTAGGCTCAGTAAACAAACAACAACAACAAAAACAAAAAAAAAACAAGAAAGAAAAATCATGCAGTACGCATTGATTAGTAACACTTTAAAACTGTACGTAATTGTTGTATCGAATAACTTTTAATATTCTTTGTCTACGTTATCACACAACAGACACAAGGACTGAAAAATATACAGATAGACTAATTGATTTTAAAATTGCTCTTAGGCATTTTGCAAAGTGTTAAAAAGGCTTAACGCAAAATAAAATGCAGCCATTAGATTATAATTACAGCTTTTGATTTCTCTGAATATTTTAGTGTAGCCCTGTAAATCAGAAAATTAATCATATCATATTCTATACAAAACGTTATTTTAGAGTATTAACAATAAATTTCAATATTTGTATGATTTTTACAGTAGAAAGTCTTTTAAATATAACTTTCAAAAAATTCTGTCCTAAAACGTAATACATTGGCATTTTTTTTTTTTTTTTTTTTTTTTTGTTCCTGTAAACAAACTAGTTGTACAAGATCTATTAATGTCATTTTAAATGAGGAACACTCTATAAGAATAATGTTTATAAAAATAACACTCATAGAACACAATGCTTTCGAATGCTTTTGTGTGTCCCTGTACACAAACCAGAAGAGATATTCACTCCATTTTCAATATGGAACATCCGATAGTGAACTTCAATAAAATATATCAGTTTAGAGAAATTCCATAAATAATTACAGCAGTTAGAGCGCGGGCTTACAGACAGACAGACAGATGGACAGATACACAAACTGAAATCATATTCACACTTAAAAATGTTAGAAAGTGTTAAAAACGCTTAATGTAAACGAAAGTACAATTTTAGAAATGTTTTATTAATAGCTCTTAATATAACTGGATAAATAACATATAAATAACATATTTCAACTTCCTAAAACTTCGTGGAAAGTAAATTTATTAAAATTTGATTTATAGAAATATCTCTCATAGAACGCAATGCTTTGGAATAATTTTGAGTGTCCCTGTACATAAATCGGTGGTGGTATTTCCTCCATTTTATACAGGAAACATCCAGTAGGGAACTTGAATAGCATATTTCAATTTCATTAAGATATGTCTACAGTAAAGGTATGAAAATATGGTTTATAGAAATAGCTCTCATAGAACACAATGCTTTAAAATATTTTCGGGGGTCCCTGTACACAAACCATTACAGGTATAAACTCCATTTTCAACAGGGAACATCCGATAGTGAACTTGAATAACATATATCAGTTTTAAGAAATTCCATAAATATTTACGGGAGTTAGAGATCGGACAGACAGACAGGCAGACTGACAGACGGACGGACAGGCAGATACACAAAACTGAAATCATATTCACACTTAAAAAAGTCTAAAAAGTGTTAAAAACGCTTAACGTAAACGAAAGTACAATTCTAGCAATTTTTTATTAATACCTCTTAATATAACTGGATATTTTTGTGCCACCCTGTAAATCTAATGCTAACCATGTTACATTCTATGCAAAGCATTCTTTTGTGCATTTAAATAGCATATTTCAATTTCCTAAAACTTCGTGGATAGTAAAGTTATTAAAATTTAATTTATAGAAATATCTCTCCTAGAAATCAATGCTTTGTAATTATTTTGAGTGTCCCTGTACATAAACCGATGGTGGTATTTCCTCCATTTGATAGAGTAAACATCCAATAGTGAACTTGAATAACATATTTCAATTTCATTAAGATATGTCTACAGTAAAGGTATGAAAATATGGTTTATAGAAATAGCTCTCATAGAACACAATGCTTTGAAATACTTTCGGGTGTCCCTGTACACAAACCATTAGAGGTATAAACTCTATTTTCAATAGGGAACGTCCGATAGTGAACTTGAATAACATATTTCAATTTCATTAAGATATGTCTACAGTAAAGGTATGAAAATATGGTTTATAGAAATAGCTCTCATAGAACACAATGCTTTGAAATACTTTCGGGTGTCCCTGTACACAAACCAGTAGAGGTATAATCTCCATTTTCAATAGGGACCGTCCGATAGTGAACTTGAATAACATATATCAGTTTCAAGAAATTCCATAAATATTTACGGGAGTTAGAGCGCGGACGGACAGACAGACAGACAAACCGAAGTCATAAACACTTTTCAACCTTGTTGGAAAGTGTTAAAAAGACTATATTCAACAAATAAAGAAAATATGCTTCTCTTTATAGAAACAATTAAAATATATGATTAAAGGTAATAGAAAAAATTGTATATATAAAATATTTAAAATTAAAGATTTACATTTAATTAAATACACTGTCAATTTGACCGCCATTGTCATTCTAATAAAAACAAATCTAAATAAAACGTATGATTAATTAGAAGTGACAATCAAAACGAAATCAGACGTATATTTACACTTCATTAAAATAGTATGTTATGGCCACCACAAAACTATCTTTTATGTTTTCCTATACAATTTCACTCAACACAAATAATTTATTAAAATTATTTTCCATGATAAATGCAGGCGATTGTTTTTTTCATAGAAATATAGTACTAAATATCCAAAGAAAGCCGATTTTATGTTCAACAACGACATCTAATTTTTTTTTTTTTTTTTTTTTGGGGGGGGGGAGGGGAGGGCGAAATTGAAAAAGATGGACTTTGTTTTAAAATATCACAGATCAATGGTTCAATCATTCGTTTTAAAGGTATTGACCAGTTCTTTTGAAAGATACCCATACTGAAGCGTTACATCTATTTTTGTTTAAAAGTTTTTCCTAGTTGAATAGTACTATCATAAGTAACACTTTTTAATTTCATAGGGGTAGTTAAAAATAATTCTCATTGTGCATATTTACAGGAAATTTTATCCTATATCTTCATGTTAAAAATTTAGAAAGGGATGGCAGTGTTAACTCTTGGACGGTTTTCATGAGAAGTTAATATACACTAATTTATGTGAAATTGAAACTACATATCAATTTGTATAAAATTCTATGCAATAGTTCCTGAAATACAGTTGCGAAAAAAAATTTTACACGCACAGACAGACATTCAAATTATCTTTAACTTTGTTTTAAATTATCACAGATCAACGGTTCAATCATACGTTTTAAAGGTACTGACGAGTTCTTTTGAAAGATACCCACACTGAAAATTTGCCACCTGTGCGTGGAGGGGAAAGCGTTACACCTATGTTTTCAAGAGTTTTTTCCTAGTTGAATAGCACTATTATAAATGACACTTTTTAATCTCAAAATGATAGTTAAAAATAATTATCATTGTGCAATAGGGAATTTTATCCTATATTGCCATGTTAAAAGTTTAGAAAGAAAGAGATGGTAATGTAACTGTTGGACAGTTTTTATCAAAAGATGATGTACTCTAATTTATGTCAAGGTGAAATTACCTATCAGTTTGTATAAACTTATGTGCAATGATTCCTGAAAAACATCTGGCATAAAACTTTTCACGCACACAGACAGATATTCATTAAAAATGATGAAATCATGTTCTAGACTATTAAATACGTGTAAATTCATCGTAAATCCGAAGAGGAAAATTTTTACGAAACCAATACTTTTTATTGAATAAGAAGAAAGTAAAATCTTAAACTGTAAATTTATTATACTAACGATAATGAAAATTAATTATGAGATTTTAAAGGCCGATAAGACGCTTTAGAATAATACAATGTATGAGGTTTGCGTTGACGCAGACCCCATCTTAACTTAGTTAACTTAAGTATTAGGTATGAGAAGCACAAAGACTCAGATATATAAAATAAAACTAAGAGTTTATTCAACTAGAATAATGGGAGGATTGGTCTGAATTATGTAGTTCAGTCAGCAGAATTAAATATTTTAGCAAATATATATAATAAGTAATTTAGGTAATTTGAAATATCTCACCCAGCAAATAGTAGAAGTCGTAGAGATGGTGCACACCTTTACTTAGATACTGTGATTTTCAAATAGATCAGCGGATTCCCGGCTGAATCAATTTTCCAATCACGAATACTCGCACTAAAACACAGCAACACTCACTACACTACTTAACGTAAGTGCAACTCAATCTCCTCTATCGAAATATAACTTTCTCCAGGCTCTAAGCCTTAAAATTTGTCGTAGACAAACGTCGGACAAGATTCCACTACCCCACCACCTTTACGAAAATAATCTCCATCTTATACTACTTTCCTCCGACTTCCCTTCTCTTCATTTCAACCAAACTTTTAAAATCGCTCCTATTCGTTTACACCTCGCAACTTAATTCCTTCATTGCAGCACCATGTCGACACAAAACTAATCCGACCTAAAATTTCGCCGAGTCACTGGCGTCGAAGCGATATAACTATCCCAACTGACTACTCTCCTGGATTCAGCTTAATTTTACACAAACTGTGGTGACTTACCGTCACTACCTCACAGTCCCCCTCCAAGAAAAAAAAATTAGTCGGGGAAATCCTCAACGGGTTTTACCGAATAATTTTAAACACATACTCATAACTAATCTGACAACTTAAGCGTGAATTCAGCCGTCACTTAAATTTTGACCTGGGTGAGAGTAATGTAGCAAAAGAGAGAAAAGAAATTTTTTTTAGTTAACCTGTTAGTAGTCGCTAGTTGGTCGATTTGCCGCCCATCTTTCAGTGTTGACAGATCTTTTTATTCAATAGCCACCAAAAATTTTTAGAAGTGGCATTTGATATACATAATACGCGAATAAAATCGAAGAAACGTCGATCACATCACTTCTTAAAATTATTGGTGACAGTTAAATAAAAAGTGCGCAATCTGTAATAGGTGGCGCTGTTTATAGCGACTACTAACGGGTTAAATCCCTGAGCGAAAAAATAATTTTAAACTTTAAAAAAATGAAGCCCTCTTATAACCAGAAACTCCGGGACCGCTGATTGAGCTAACACCAGAATTACAATAGGGTAAATACATTCGGCTTTCTGTTAGGACAGGAAGGCAAACTTTAATTGAAATTGTACTAGTTTGGATTAACAGATTTAAGTCGCATTTGACAAGTGAGACATTTAATAGCAACTTGAAAAAAGGCTTTAAAAAAAAAAAAAACTGGAATTCATTGTAGAGTGAAACTATTATCCTAGATAGCTAAACTGATAACAGGATCAATTTACTGCAGACATCAAAAGACACCGGCTAAGAGCAGGAAACGTTCACTTGTAGAATACTACGTGGATCATCAGAAAAACCTAGGCTTTCAATTTTTGGTTTACATTAGACCGATACTTGAACATCAGTTTATCCTGGCAGTCCATCCCGGTTAAGATCAAGAGGCTCCGGGCGTCAGAAACAGTTCATCAGAACTCATTCTAGAATTCAAAAACTTCTCACAGTAACAAATTCAAAAGAGAATTTAAACTACATCTTGTAGTCAATTAATCGAGATTGTCTCTAAAGATTCACAAATAGTACATATACAATAATTATTACCCACCTAGCTATTGCATGAGCGAAAAAAAAAAAAACTAAACTGTTAATTGTATTACTAAACTGTTAATTGTATTACTAAACTGTTAATTGTTTAACTCAAACATTATTTGAGTTAAACACGAATTGCATGCAGATAGCTTAAAAAATAATCTTCTCCCAGTCTAAAAGTACACACAGATAAACTTTTAGTACTTATACAAATGTTTGACAAATACAAATATCCAGGTTATATATACAGATAAATCATTTATAGAAATATGAAAGGGGGGGGGATTTATACAAGGTGCTTAGAAAATGTTATATTACCCACTCTGCAGGTAATGGCTAGAAAGTAACAAAAATTAACGGACATACAGAAAATATATATTAGATCAGAACGAAAATGATGACACAGAAGCTTAACACATGAATTTCAATCTGAAAGTTCATGCAATAATTTTGAATCTTGTTTTTTTAGCCTGAGAAAGTTCATCGATTTCATAAAAGTTCCAAAATGAAAGTTCAAAAGTTTTCAAGGCATGTCGAACATTTTGGTACAGCTCTGACAGAAATACGCTTTTGAATAAAAAAAAATAAAGAACGGTATCACCAGATTTAAGTTTGTACTTGTAACGCCAGTAAGGTCAGAGAACTTGGTAAAGCTGCTCATTGCACTTGTCGGGGAAATCTCAGGGCTAGCGGTTTGCAAAATCAGGCGTCGGAGAGGCATTTTTCTGGGGTGGGCTCGAAACAAATAATTCAAACATTAGATTAAGAAAATGGGGCATTTTAGTACATATGTACATCCAATAGTGAATCAAGAAATGTTAACATAATGGTTCCATACTATACAGAATACATTTGCATATTAAACGATTATTAAATAAAAACTTCAAATTTTTCAAGCTATGTATTCTTTAGTACTATTTCCTACAAATAATATAGAAATATTCGTCTGTATTTATAAATCACTGACGATAAATTAAACTGTTTTCGCTGTTTTCAAGTGTTATCTCCATTTCCTTCTGTTCTGAATATTGAGATATAAAGGCTTATTATAATAAGAAAATTTCAGTTAAATATCCATATCGATTTCTAAATTTTGTAAAATACATGCAGAGTGGTAATAAAAAAAAATTTAACTAAAAAAATTATTTATGTACAGTCGGGGAAAAAAAAACGCAGCACTTGATGGTATTTCGTTATTAATTGATGCAGAAAAATTTAATAGACACCATTCAACAGGAAATGAAATGCACTTTCTGAAAATGTCGTCGAATTTTGAATTAGGGGTCATCTACATATTAAAATGAGCGCCAACTTTGATTTTTTCAATAGTAACACCCAATTTTGACTTCATATTCAAATTTCTGAGAGTCTGGCAGCGCGGAAATGTATACTGTCTGTATACTTTATCTTTAGTATTCATAGAGTTATGATCAAAAATGTGTTAGGGGGCTATCTCTAAATATAGAAAAATAAAATTAAGATCCTACAAGAACTAAACAAAATTATACTGTTTCACACCGGAAATATTTCAAGAAAAAAAGAGTTATAAAAAGAAATAAAAATATTAACACCTTTGCAGTATTTTAATTATCATGAATTTATTTTTTTGGATATGTATATACTTTAGTACTTATTTTAGATAATTTTAGGTATATTTAAATACATTACACTTACGATTGGTTAGACAATACTTTTTATTAAAGTGCAATATTTTTCAATTAAAAAGTATCTATCATGGATATACTGATCACCAATAAAGCTTAAATTTTCTTTCGTACGTGTAACATAATATACAAACTGAAATAATATAGCTATATATATATATATATATATACAACAACGCATAAACCAAATCTTTTCGGATAAATTATTGTAAGGTTTCATAAAGTAAATATTAAACAATTTTAATAGCACTTACCAGTTTTGAGTCAGTTGAACTCTTTGGAACTGTACGATTTGTTTTATAATTTCTCTGAAAATATAATTTCTTAATTAACGCTTTCGCGACTGCTGACGTAGATTCACATCATTTGAAAATCTGTAACAATGCCAGTGGGCGTTTCTTTCGTAATTCGTGTGTTACTTATTTCTTAAGCATGTACCCATTGTTCATATTTTTGCAATAAAATATACTATGGATAGAAATATATTAATTAGAAAGAATATAGTTATAATGTATATCCATCTGTAATATAATTGTGGTACAGAAAATTTGTTTTGAAATATTTTATTTTGAGAGTATTTCAAACAGTAAACCGCGCCTATTTAGTTAATTTTTTTCTTCTAGTGTTCGTTTAAAGGATTCTAAATTTATCACCAGTAATCGATGAAGTAAATACCACTTGTGTATATTTTTGTCAATGTAAAATAAGGGGTTTAACACGAATACTCAAAGTTACATTCACTTTTCGTTTCTGTATTGTTTTGTTTAGAAGAACGATAAAAGGCGGGGCTTTAGAAAACAGGAATTCTTGATACTAACACAAATGTCTAAAAATCAACATTTTTGTTTCATTTCTTTGCATTTGACGTTGTTGTTATATAATTTGACCCTTAAAAAAAAATGAAAATATTTTGTTCAATTTTCTCCGTTATTTTTTAATATTTGCTTTGTATCTCATTCAAAAATTTTTAAGAGACGGCCCCCTAAACCACTCCAAAAGAAAGATTTATTTATATCTCTAAAACTAATAACTGGAATGAGCTGTAAATTTGCACACCCATATTTTTCAGCATTAGGATTCATTTTATGGAAAAATTAATATAGGTCATAATTCATAATTTTTATGAATATGAATTTTTTAATATTTTTCAGAATTAAAAATATTTTTCAGAATAAAAATTAATGATGGATTATGTTTGGGTTTCTTCACTGTATCTCGTAAAAAAAGAATTATATCGATCAATTTATTTTTTGTGAAGATATTAATAAAAGTTTGAAATATGAATTTAACATTAGCACCTTCAAACTTTGAACGCTTATAACTCTGTGAAAAAATAAGCAAAATATACAACCAATATACTTTTTCGCATTGTCGCGATCCCAGGAATTCAAATATAAAATAAAAATGGGGCATTACCATTGAAAAAATCAAAGTTGGTGCGCGTTTTAATATGTAGACGACCCCCAATTCAAAATTTCCGTTCATTTTCTGAATCTACTTTCAATTCCCCGTCGAATGATACATATTACATTTTTGTGCATTGAATAGCAACGGAGTTGCATCGAGTGCTGCGTTTTTTTTTTCCCCCGACTGTACATACTTATAACTATCAGGGCGCGAAATTTCCTCTCGCCAGCTCGCCATTGGCGAGTAGAAATTTTACTGTGGCGAGTAAAATGGTGCTACAAAAAAAAAAAAAAAAAAAAAATTGGTTTAAAAACGTAAAATCATGCTAATCTTAGGTAAGGTGACCAGCCATCCTCTTTTTAAGAGGATAGTCTTCTTTTTCAACGTTCTGCCCTCTTAAACGAAAAAAAAAAAAAAAAAACATTACATGACTAAAAAGTCCTCTTTTTTATGTTTTTCTTCCTCTGTCCTCTTTTTCAAATGAAAATGATTTAGTCCTTAAATTCAGAAATTTCGCAAAACTGAGAAGCTCAATCGGCTGTTGGTTGTATCGAACGATGAACACTTTTTTTCTGCGTTTGGTTCGCGAAAGAACAACTTTCTAATAAACTTGTCGAAGCATATTATGGTTTATGTATATTCAGATTCTTCGAATCACAAAGAAAAAAAAGTATTTCCTATATTTGTATGGTTTTTTGATCCAGAACACGGAATCGCTATTGAAATTGTCATGACATTATTAAGAAGGTGGTGCTCCGGTTGGTACGCGGTGGGTTGACGTGTGTTCTCACTTTTGCATGAATAATATTTCTCATAAAAAATAGGCCCACTAGTGACTGAGAGGTTCTGTTCTCGAAGCTGATATACGTGAGGCGCTGTATTCGATACCCGGTCGCGCTCGTTGGTTTTCTCCAAAACTAGCGTAAATATCAGTTAGGACCTCTTAGAAAGACCCCACGGAGGGCTCTCCTACTCAGGCCTAGAGCCCTAGTGCAGACAATTGGCCTTAATGATAACATACTACCACCACCTCACAAAAATATGCAAAAGTTAGTTGAATTCATTTTATGTCCTGGCAAATACGCTCCCACAAAGCGACTGTTTCCTTCAATGAACAAAATGTAGACATGTGAAAAAAATTCCCTTTATATACCTATTTTAAAATTTTATTAACTACTACGGCTAGTTTAGGTTATACTTGTGAGAATTTTTATAAAATGTTGATAAAGAATGATTGTTCGTTAAAACAAATCGTTTCATCTGCCGAATATTAATTTTATTTTTTCATTTGCCAATTTTTTACTTTTTACTTTCTCTTACCCATAAGGTAGAAGGTAGAGAAAGTATTGTTTTTGGGTCAAATTTTCGAACGCGAGATTTTGTTATATTTACACGTTTTAAGGTCCCCTGAATACGAAAATCATGTTTTTAGCAAATACTCTGTGTGTATGCCTGTGTGTGTGTGTGTGTGTGTGTGTGTGTGTCTGTGTGTCTGTGTGTGTGTCTGTCTGTTATCAGCATACCTCAAAAACAAATTATGGCAGAAATTTCAAACTTGGTATTCTAAATGTGTATCATATAGGGATGCTACAGTAACCTTTTCGTTAAAATCAAGCAAATGGTTCGTGTACAGGGACAATCAAGAGAATTTTAATACATTACGTCTATGGGGGAAATTGCAGGTAAGTAGAGTTTAACGTCTATGGATTGCACTAAGCCAAATGAAACGAATATATATTTTTTGTAATAGAGATAGTTAACTGGGAAAAAAAATTGTGTATGTAGGAGCCTCGCCTCCACCCCTGGGGGGGGAAGTCCCCCCTCGAGGGGAGTAAATTTTCATGATGGGTATCTTTCAAAAGAGCTCGCTAATACCTTTAAAACGAATGGTTGAACCATCGATATGCGATAATTTAAAACAAAGTTATCGATTTTTTTTTTATTTTTTTTTTTAACGAAAAAAAAAAAAAAAACAGAAAAAAAAATGTATTTTTTTTTTTTTTTAAATATTGAGATTACAATGGACTTTTTTTGGATATTTGGTGTTATACTACTTCTCTAATATGGAAATCGTCTGCATTATCATAAAAGATAATTTTTTTTAATAATATTTTTAATAAATAATTTTTAAAAAACAGAATTACTTTTTAATAACCGAATTAAATTCTATATAAATGTAGGTGCATTAATGAAACGGGGGGTTGAGGGGGGCGGTAGCCCCCCCTCACACAGAACTAATTATCATATAAAACTCTTCAGAAGCCTAATATGAATTGTTTAACACAGGTTTACATAACAGTACTCGTTATCTTACCTTTTAATCTGCAACCTGTATTTATAGTAATAAATTTCAGGGTAAGAGAAAGTTGTGTGAGTGACACACACGAGATTATTTTCTTTTATGATTGTGATTAAAAAAAAAAAAAAAAAAAAAAAAAAAAAAGTCTACCTTTTTTATGTAACTTTATGAAAATACCTAAATAAATAAATAGATTAATTAAATTTTTGTCTATACCAAATATTAATAATGAAAAAAAAAAAAAAAAAAAAAAATCTATATTGTCCAGTGACACCTATAAAAATTAGGGATTTTTCCTCTCGTTTCCGTATATGATTAATTTAAATTAAGGTGAACTGATTCAAATTCATCATTTGAGATAGAAATGTTTCCATCACTTGTGTAAAGTAGCTTTTGAATCGGTTTTTATATTCATTTTCATTCAATTTTGTGTCCTTTAAAATGTCCTCTTTTTCAAAATTGAATGTATTCTATTTCCTTATGAAATAAAAGACATTGCAAAATTTCTCCTCTTTTTCCAATAAAAATATTCTTGTTACCTTATACGTAAGAAATAGAATACTAAGTTAATCATATTTTGTGACGAGTAACTTTTTTTTTTCAGCGAGTGTAATCTAAGTTGAAATTTCGGGCCCTGCTTATACTATATATATGAGTACTACATGTATTAGATATGGAATTATAAGATGCTTCATAAACAGTAAAATGAGGGCTTGTTTATTGATAAGGAAAACGCCCCGTAAATAAACGTTGTCACTGGGTGGACAGATACAAGTAATTCGAAATTATCAATAATTGTAATCCACCAAAGAGGATTATAGGGTTCCTTTAAAAACTAAAACTACATATATAATAAAAATACGATTATATATATATATATATATATATATGTATAAGAAAAGACTATTTAGAAATTACTTCATTAATATTTTAGAGATTTAAAAAAAAATTGTTATTGAATTTCTTTAAAAACTAAAACTGCCTTAATTATTTATTTATATATTTTTTTTGTAAGGAGAAGACTGGAAATAAATGACTTAATTAAAATTTTAGAATTAGAGAGGCGATCAAAAATAGATAAAAATAACAGTTCAATTTACTTTTCTGTTGGATGTAAGATGTTTAGAAAACTCGAATGTACTTTTTTATGCAGTTTGGTAATCTAGATTATTTTGCAACTAAAACACATAATATTTTAAAATATTTTGATTAGTTTACAAAATAATAAATTATATTATCTTTTATTAAATTGAATGATAATCGCAAATCAGATACATTGAATATTTTTTTTAAATGTGCAAACAAAACTTTCATTATGTTTGCAAATTACTGTTTAGCTACATTTAACAATAAAATTTAAAATAATATGGAATTATTTTTAACAGATTTGAATCATCATGATGAACAAAATATTGTTATTACTTTCAATTATATGCATAAGAAGAAAGTCAGAGATTCGTTAAAATTTTCAAACTCTGGTTTTCGTGGAATTTTCAGGTTAATAGATTTGCAAAACCCGATTTAACTGTTTTCTCAAATGACAGATCTGTTATGAGTGTTATGTTAATAATAATCGCAAATCAGATACATTGAATATTTTTTTTAAATATGCAAACAAAACTTTCATTATGTTTGCAAATTACTGTTTAGTTACATTTAACAATAAAATTTATAATAATATGCAATTATTTTTAATAGATTTGAATCATCATGATGAACAAAATATTGTTATTACTTTCAATTATTTACATAAGAAGAAAGTCAGAGATTCGTTAAAATTTTCAAACTCTGATTTTCGTGGTGTTTTCACGTTAATAGATTTGCAAAACCCGATTTAACTGTTTTCTCAAATGGCCGATCTGTTATGTGCGTTATGCCAAAATTTTGTGGGCGTCTCTATCTCTTGAATTTTATATTTTGTTGCACTTTGACACAAATTGGCGCTAATTAAATTTTGCCATACATCGTCTAACATGTTCCGCTGCCATTCTCCAATTTTCCCCATTTACGGAAACGTAATATCTGAGCTTCTATAATGTATACAGATACCAAAATTCTTTTTTGAGATGGTAATTATGAAAATTTGTGCTGATGTAAATTTGGGCATATTAGCCGATAGATTAAATGGCTACGAGGAAAATTTTCTGTTTATAGAAATGTCATATGGCCATAATTTTAACTTTCAGATGAATGAAACTAGTGTAAATAAACTTAATAAAGTAACATAAAATTTGTGCATAAATTCTTATTAATGTTTCAAAATTGCTAAAAATATTTATCAGTGACCATTTACGAAGGGATTTTTTTAAACTGAGAAAATATGTTGAGCTTTTGTATCCAATTTTCCTTACCGTCTCTATAAGTCTGTAACGGTTCATATTATGTAAATATTGTACTTATTATGCTTAATGGTGAATACTTGATACTAAAATGTAGTAAACACATAATATACACTATTGTGAAATAACTTTTTCTCCAAACACTGCCATAAATGCCACAATTTAACAATTTTTCCAATTTTGTGTTGATTTATTTAACCTTACAATTATATAACTATAGAAAGTGGGTTCAAAGTATTATAATTTTTTAAATATATATTTTGGGTATATAGAAAATGGATTAATTATATTAGCAAACAAATTTAAAAATATTTACTAAAAGTTTTATAGTGGGGGACGCTAAGAAAGAGAAGAGACGGAAATGGCAATACAGGGAACTACTACAAATAACTAAAATGAATTACAAGATTATAATTAGTTAAATATTTAGATCAAACTATGTTCTAAAAAAAGTTTCATTCTCGAAGGAGTTGTTAAAAGAGCTTGTCATAATCATTAAAATTATTTATTCAAAAGTATCTGGTTGATATTGGTTGTGGAGAATCTTCAATTTTACACATTTCTTTCAGTCACTGGATGGCTATGGTGCTCTTTGGCTAGTGACCAGAAGAATTTGTTGCCAGAGCGATGCATTTACAGGAGAGTAATTATCTTAGTATCATGTTTTTCTACAATTCTTGGATACCATGAGTTGTCATACTCTCTGAAAATGGAATAGGAAAATTCTCTCAAATTGAGCCATTTTTCACTCAATCGACATGTTAAAAGACAACTTCTCACGTTGAGAGAAATTCTCTCAAATCATTGAGCTGATATGAGCAGCTCAGATTTGAGCCAATTGAAATAATTCCTTTTTGAGAGAAATTGGACCAGATTTGAGTGAAACTGTTTGATGCTGGAAAATATATGATATTCCCTCAGCCAGAATCAAACTCCGGACCCCAATCGTGGTAGACAAATTCACCCGCACTACGCTACGATTTCATGTTTAAAGTGGCTTTATAGCCCTTCTCAATCATTCTCAAACGGATAAAATACTATTTATCAACTTTTCCATACATAACATCAGTTATGTGGAACCCAATAAACTTCCTTAAAATAACACTGTTGATTTAAAATTGATAAAAAATTCTTAAAAACAGAATCTTTACGACAAGCAGAGATTTTAGAAGCTTGCAAATTAATTGTACATAATTTAGCACGTTTAGAAAAATAATTTTTTTTCTTGCGACGTTGCGAGTTTCTTGAATAACTATGAATTGAAAAAAAAAAAAAAAACAGTATGTATTCGTTTATTTATGCATATTATTCCCGATGTTGAGTTTATTTATAATTAAAACATTATAACAGATTTTTTGAACGTTTTACATGTATTTTAATAAATTAGTTTCAATGAATATAATAAAAACAGTAAATAACTTTAGACATAAATAAGTTTCAACTTTATATAAATACATTGTTTTATTTCTTTATATTTCACATATTTCTTTAAAAAAAGTTTTTAAAAAGACATTCACTCCTTATTTTTAGTTTTTATAACTAACGATCGTAATTTGAGAACTATGTATTTTTTTGTAAGTTGTACATAAAACATTTATTATATTTATAAAATAAATAAATAAATAAATAAATAAATAAATAAAATAACTTTGATATTTTACTTTGTTAACTATCAAAAGTCCTCAACATATTTTTTAAACAATATATAAATTAATGAATTATATATATATCTAAGAAATATTTTTCATGTGTCATTTAAAATATGATCGACAGATGGCATCATCAGTAAGAATTTTTGTTGCACCAAATGAAAAATGATCGAAGTACGCTCAGAGCTGAGCCCATACTTGTTCGATCATTTTGATCGAAAAATTTTTGATCGGAAAAGACTGGTTTTACTCAAATTTGATTCTTTCCTAGAAATTCTTCTCAAATTATAGCTAAAAATATTGCAGCCGTAACATATAGAAAGTAGCATAGAGAATAACATATGTAAACCCCTTCTTCTTTTATAACTTTGCCAGGTTGTACAGTTTTTTGTTTAGTTGAGGTATTGAGATAACTTCTTTGTGATCCATCAATTTTTGAGAAGATACTATTTATCTATGAGATGCTGAAATTTCGGTAATGTCCCATATGCTTGGATTTGATTGATAATGTTTGCATTGTACTCCTCCACAAACAAAACATAAAAGAGCACGGAGACCAATAAGATTTGGAGATGTAGAACTCTATATAACTTCTCTTAACTACATTGTATTTGGTATTGGTTTCAAATCTTGTATAACTTGTACATCAATAGTTTTATCTTTAATGAATATTTCGAGCAATTTAACTTCAAGTTACGGATTTGCTAATACTTTGTATAAAGTCTGAGAATCAGAACTGTCTGTGCCCTGTGCGACAAGCTGGTCTGCTTTTGTTTTAAGCTGACCTCTAACACCATCAGCACATCTTTTGCAGTGACCTGATTCAGTGAAATTCAATGTGGCTTCTTTAAATTCTAGTATTTTAGCAAAATATGTCAGCAAGTACAAGTTTCTTTAAGTTTGTAGTGTGTTGTTGGGCCATTGCTTTGGAAATGAAAGCTAATGATATGTGGCCATGTCCTTTGTACCATATCTAAAATTGGCATAAGATGTTATCAAACGGCTTTAGAGTGATCACAGAGACTTTCTGATATTGATATTGTGTATTGCATGCATTTTACATGAGAAGGATTTTTATTTTTCCTGTTGTATACATCAGCTTCTGTATCAGAATAATACATTACACTAATGTGTACTGGAACTTGTGCTTTTGAAGCGTCAAAGTGAGAACTTTATGTTTCATTATTGTATTTGCGGTCATAGGTTTTATTTTCTGCTTATAAAAGTGCTAAACTAGTGCTATACATTACATTCATGAATAAGAAACTGGGGTATTTCGGTATTAGCATGAGCAAACAGATCTTTTATGAAACATTGTATCTTGTCCTTGAGAAATTATTTTACTTTTATAGAATTATTTTAATGGTCAAATTTTTATTCGTCTTTCTTTATCCATCTGTAGTATGCTATAGCATCCAGTTGCTCTTCTATGCTGTTTAACTTTAAATTAACATTCTTCATTTTGCATCGGTGACAGGTTCCATACATGCAACCTTTATTGTTTTTATTACAACATAGGTTACAAAATTCGAAGTTTGACTAACACTGATTATTTTATATCAACACAAGCTCAGTTCTAATATAAAATGCATGTTAGAATGTTTTACGCACAAAAGTGTATCTCGGCCACTAACTTTTGGCTTCAGAAACCAAAGTGGTTTACAGTTGCAAAATGATGCATATGACAGTTTAATTCCTGTGCTTTGAATAAATTTTTTATGCAAGTTTGTCATTGTATCACGAAAATAATGTATCTTTTCTTTTTTTTTTTTGTGTGTGTGTGTGTGTGTTTTATCTTTCTTGCCATGTGCAAGGCAAGAGTTGATATATTCTCCAAGGAATACAAATACTGCAATCAGTTGCGTTTTCCGTTTTTCTGCATTTCTCTTTTCTTCTGCATTTATTCACAACATCCCAATGCAAATCTTACCGTCGCTTTCATTAGTAAAATGTAACAGTACACGTACACTAAAGAAGAGATGGTAAGGAAAGTTATCATATATTCCAGGCTTTCAGTATGTTAGGTCTAATTATAAACGCACGGAACAAGAATTTTTTACACCTTTCACTTAAATTAAAATATACAACTTAGAAAGTTTCAACTTACCTACTAAAGTTTTATAATAAGCCTTGGGGACGGTAAAATCACCAATAAAGCCTCCCAACTGGTGTTACTTTGTTGCTTTAGCTTGCTCTTCATACAACAACAGTATAGGAAAAAATGATTTATGTTAACTGAAATGTAGATATTTTTCAGTCTGTTTTTATCATTGACCAGGAACAGTGGCTTCATCTAGTTTCTCTCTTTATCACTTTAGCTTACCGGACGGTAAGGTACTAAAATCCAGGGACGAAGTCTAGAAAAGGGTAATTAATACAAAAAACTTCCAAATTCTGAATGTTATTAAGTATTTTTGTGAAAAAATGTCAGGTCAATTACAAATTTCAATGGATCTAATTTTCCTCAAATAACTTTATAATTTGAGCTCTAAACTGAAAAATTGACACTAGGGACAAGGAACAGTAAGAAATATTTAGGAAAATTTTTTATTATATTATTATTTTTATTATATACACATTTTTTAATTAGT
Organism: Salticus scenicus; assembly: GCA_963930645.1. Lineage (NCBI taxonomy): Eukaryota > Metazoa > Arthropoda > Arachnida > Araneae > Salticidae > Salticus > Salticus scenicus. The sequence goes on along the minus strand of OZ005650.1, from coordinate 348,721,349 downwards.
TTATTTAATAAATATTGTGTTTTAATTCTATAATGATCAGATTTACAGTTTAAGGAGGAAAAAATAAATAAAAAAGAAATAGAATTAGGAATTAGGAATTATTTCAAAAGATATGCCTCAAGGACTTCAAAATCAAATTTGTGGTAGAACTGCTGATATGTCAGCTTCTATGATAAATAAATGCACAATTTTTTTTTTAGGTGAGAGAAGTAACATGAAAACTTATGCTGACTCATTTTAGCTGCATATAGGCCAACAAGTGGAGATGTTAATACTCCTTTCTTTGAATTGAAAAATTGCTGTACTTCAGCACCTATTATTCAAAATTTAACCAAACTGCATATGTATGATATGAATTACAAAAGTTACTTGCATTCAGCTTTTGTGAATGTTAACAGGTAAATGACGTTTTTATATGGCGTAGCATACAGGAAAATACTGTAAAGTTCACAACATACTAGATTTTAGAGATATTTTATTTTTAATTACACAGTTGTGAATACAAAACATAAATAAACAAATAAAATAAAATTTTTACTACACAAAGTTTATTAAATGATTTAATAGGGAGACGGAGAGATCTAAAAAACTTCAATGTTTTAAATAACAATATTAATAATAATACAATCATTATTATTATTATTTTTTTAACTATGAATATACTTCCCATGGATTTTTATGTAAAAAATATGTAAATTTGTAAACAAGATAATGCAGTTTTTTTTCTTCTTTTTTTAATAAGTAAGCTGTTAAAAAATTAACTTTTTTTTTTTTTTTTTCTAAATGTAAATAAATAAATCTGTTGAAGAAATAAAATAAAAATAACAGCTTTTGTTGCACAATATTTTTTAAATGGTTTAAAAGGGAGAAATGCACAGAGTTTCTGAGTTTTCAGTAACAATACTAGTAGTAAAACTAGTATTTTTTTTTTTTTACTTCTAAAAATATATTTTCTTGGATTTCTGTGTAAAATAAATGTCAGTTTCCAAAGAAGGTAAAGCAACCTATTTCAATTCTGTTGTGAAACAAGCTTTTTATTTGTTAAAAAAGAAAAAGAAAAGAAAAAGAAAAAAAAAAAAAGAAAAGAAAAAAGAAACATAAAAGTCTTTAATACAGACTATTAATTAAATGATTTAAGAGTGAGAAATGTTAATAATTTCAGTATTTCAAATAACAATACGAATAGAATAACAAGCATTATATGTAGTACATACAGGGTGATTATAAAAAAACTACCCCGATATATGAGACCATAGCTATCATATCATTATTTAAACCATAGTAACCACGTTAAAACCACAGTAACTGAATAAAATTTTGGTGGAAAGTATTTTGAGGTATGCGTTCAAGAATCATATAAAAAAATAATATTTAAACTCTAATAGTTACAGTTATAGTGACAAAATTTCGAAAATTTCAAATGGCAACTCCTACTTTTTTTTTTTTTTTTTATTGGAATGGAATCTCCGTACCAAAAAACCATAAATAGCGTTGAAAATTGTAAGCACTAGAAGAAAAGAGAAAACAACTGTGATGTGCCTACCAGACTAATTACGTCACATTTCCCACTGAGTCTTCGGCTTAGAGCTCCTATAAACGGAAGCCGACTTGTGGGGGCTGGTTTACAGCCTCAAAGTGTGGATTATCTCCCATCGTAAATAAGAAGTGTGTAAAGGAGTGAATTGAAGACCCATCGACATCTAACACTGTAATAAACGTTTCACCTTGACACTTCCAATGCAACACTTCTATGCTCAACTCGACATTGTCACCGAAAACCACACCTATCTAACACTGGATCCGACAGGTGACCTTAAAACTTCCAACTCAACACATCTATGCTTAGTTCGACGCTGTCACTGAAACTACTACTATTCAACACTAGATCCGACTGGTAACCTTCACTCTTCTAACTCAATATATGTCGTACCTTATAGACTCACATAAAAAATAATGCCCAAATAAAAGTTTAACAAATTAAGTTCTAAGTCAGCTTCTTTGTTTTAGGAAGTGTTGCATTGGAAGTGTCAAGTTCAAAAGTTGATTTCAGTGTAAGATGGCAATGGTCTTGGTGAAAGTGTCAGGTTAAACAAAGATTAGTTTTAAGTTGACGTCTTCAATTCACTCCTTTACACACTTCATATTTAAGATGGGAGATAATCCACACGTTGAGGCTGTAAACCAGCTTGCGTTTACAGGAGCTCTAAGTCGAAGACTGAGTAGGAAATCTGACGTCATTAGTCTTGCTCTGGTTGGCACGTCACAGTTGTTTTCTCTTTTCTTCTAGCGCTAGCAATTCTCGTGCTACAGGTACCGTTTCAATGCTATTTATGGTTTTTTGGTATGGAGATCCCATTCCAATAAAAAAAAAGTAAGTGTTTCCGTTTGAAATTTTCGAAATTTTGTCACTGTAACCGTAACTGTTAGAGTTTAACTATTATTTTTTATATGATTCTTGAGCGCATACCTCAAAATACCTTCCTCCAAAATTTTATTCAGTTACTGTGAACGATATGATAGCTATGGTCTCATATATCAGGGTAGGGTTTTTTTTTTTATATAATCTCTCTATAGTTTTTACTAAAAATATACTTGCTTTGGATTCCTATGTAAAATAAACATAAATTTCTAAATAAGGTAAAGCAGGTTTTTTATTTATGTATTTATTTATTTTAATAAGTAAGCTGTGTATTATAATGTAACTTTTTACTTGTAAAAAAAAAAAAAAAAAAAAAAAAAAAAAAAAAAAGGAAGTTATTTTTGTTCAGTACTTAACTGTTTCATATTTTAGTAATAAATTTCCCCCAACAAAACGAATATTATTTCAGACATTGTTAAAACATGAAACATATGGTTTAACGAAAAGTATTTTCTTTCCATAGACTGAAATTTGCAATATAAATAATAGGCATTGTTAAATATATTTGAAAATTGTCAGCCCGTCATACATATTTAAAATTTCAGAAACTTCAGTAATTTTTACTCAGTTAAGTCAAGTAAGTCATTAATGTAATATTTTTTCAACTTATCCAAATTATTAAACCTATGTAATTTACTAGTATTTCATTGCATTATTGTATTATTTAACTTGAGTATTTTACTATTGTAATGCTGTATAAAAAACTATATTTTGAAACAATTAATTTTATAATTGTTAAAACATATATAATTGTATCGTATTCTTATTTAAAGATTTCACTTTTAACATTTTTCATGCAAAATAATATGTAGGAATTAAAAATAAAGAATCTCAGTGTGAAGGCGTTTTCACGTAGGTAATAAACTTAAAATGTGACAAAAACAAAAAAGAAGTTCTATTTTTAAAAATATTATTCAAATGAAAATGGATTCAAAATATTTAAATTTTAAAACAGAAAAGAGTGATATACGTAAAATAAATAAATAAATAAAAATACATAAATATTAAAACATTTATAAATTGCTTTTTTTTTTTTTCTAATGCTTAAACCGTAACAATTCTCATTAGTAGATTATTTGCTAAGAAAATTCTTTAAAAAATCTCTTTACTTTTTTATACAAGTTCATAAACATTAAGCTAAACTTTATATATTATTAGCTTTAGCGTTCAAATCAATTAAAGTACCAAAATATTGAAAAGAAATATGAAATCAATTCTTTAGAAGAAAATTCGAGCTATGTTAATGTAACGTTATTTATCTAAATTATAATTTCAGTTCTCTTAATAGAATTCCAATATACTCGAGTGAATCGCAAACATCGCCCTTGTTTACACAGGCGCAATTAATAAAATTAATTCAGGGCAAACAATGGAATGCATTTAAATCACTAAAGCGAGAAATCTCTACAGAATTGTATTATTGTCATTTTAATTTATTTCCCAACTTATTTGTATCAGTTACAAGAAAGCCATAATCTCAAATAAAAAATTCTCTCATATTTCCTTTATTTTTATTTGACATACTAGCAAAGCCTCCTAAATCGTAACGATCTAGGATTCTTTGGTATTAGGAAACAACTTTCGTATTTAAGTCAATAATGTCAAAGAAGCATACTTACACGTTAGCGAAAATTTTACGCTTAAATTATTGTTCACATTATCGTTTAAAAATAAATTTTTCTAAATTCTATAATCCATGCATAAATGAAAACAGAATTTTGAAGTTAATTTCATAAAACAATTTGTATGAGTTGTGTTATGGGATGTATAAGATCTTAAAGATTTCTGGGCATGTTTAGATTACCAGAAATAGAAATTTATTATTTTAAACGTTTTAACCTTAAAAAAAAAAAAAAAAAAAAAAAAAAAAATAGGATATTAAAAGGAAATAACGCTGCTATGAAAAAAAAAAATTCTGTATCTGATACCATTCTTGCATGTTCTTATGTAAAATGACCTACTGAATCCGAATATGGCTTCTATTTTGCCCCATCACCCACCCTTTTCTTGTTACGCCCCCTCCTCCATTTTTATAATTGTTTGGTAATTTTATACCCATCAGTTTGATTTGGAGAGGAACGATGATTATTTTAACCGTTAAATGTCTTCTGACCTGAGGAGCTACAGAGGTAGAAAGCTCTAAAACACGAACATTTGTAGTGAGGAGGAAATTTGAGCTGATTTGTCCTAGAAAACAAAATAAAATCAATAAAAACAATCAGTTTCTGTTTCTGTTTCTTTTTTTTTCTTTTTTCTTTCTTTCTTTTTTTTTTTTTTTTCGCAATATTTCTCTTATTTTTTACATATTCAAGCTTCCAGTTTGCCATTTTCTTACCAAAACACCCCAAATAATAAAAATTATACAGTGAAATTTATTTCAAAATGTTGGTGAGTGGAGTTAAAGTCTCAAAGCCCTCGCAAGAATGTTTGACTGATGCGACATTTGCTTTCAATAACTCCCACATTAAATGTTTTGGGCTGTAAAAGATGAACAGTAAAATATCCTCCTTTGCCGCATGTTAAAAATCACCACACAAGATCACCACCGTCGAGAACACCATAAAATTCACTCTCTTATCGCAAAACGTGTACTAAAGGTAGATAACGACTGACTACTACAATGATAAGAGCAATGACCTTTAACACATGTCAAAGCAGGAGGTTTTACTGTTCATGTTTTACTGCCCAAAACATTTAACGTGGGATTTATTGAAAGCAAACGTAGTACAGTGAATCAGTCAAACTTTCTTGCCTTTACTCCACTCACCAACATTTAAAAAAAAAAAATTCACCTTAGAATTTTTATTATTTGGGATGTTTTGGTAAGAAAATGGCAAACTGGAAGCTGGAATATGTAAAAAATAAGAGAAATATTGCGAAAAAAAGAAAAAAGAAAAGAAAAGGAAGAAAGAAAAAAAAAACAGAAACTGATTTTTTTTCTTTTCTTTTTTTTCTGGACACAAATATCCTCCTTACTGCAAATGTTCGTGTTTTAAACCTTCTACCTCTGTAGCTCCTCAGGTCAGAAAACATTTAATGGTAAAATAATCATCGTTCCTTTCCAAATCAAACTGATGGGTATAAAATTTCCAAAAAATGATAAAAATGGGGGAGGAGCGTAACAAGGAAAGGGTGGGTGATGGGGCAAAATAGTAGCCATATTCGGATTCAGGAGGTCATTTTACATAAGAATATGCTGAAATGGTGTCAGATACAATTTTTATGCCGAACAGTGTAATTAGCTTTAAATTACAATCAAATTTAAAGCACTATTTTTTGAAAACCCACATTTTTAAAATTTTTGTTTGTCACATTTAATTTTTAAAAATGCACATGACAAAATTGAAGATTGTCAAGAAAAGAAACCCACGCGTTTCATGTAGATTAAATTCCAACTGTACGCACCCATTGTATTATTTATAGGAATGTGTTCAATCGCATAACCACAACGAAATGAGCTTCTAGTAATTTTTATTTACACCCCATTATGTATATGAGTATTTTTATTTAAGCCTGTAAACCAAAAATGAATGAATTCATGCGATACATTATTTGAAGCATGCTCTTCTGCATGCGATGCATTCATGTTAATTTTGTTAATGCATGTTAAATTTGTGTAATATATATATATATATATATATATATATATATATATATATATAAACTAGTCGGCACAAACCCACCTAACGGTCTACATATCCAAATATTATTATTTATTATAATCATTTTAAACTGCCTTTTAAGATTTTAACCTTTAATTTAGCTAAATGGATTGAATATAATTGTGCATTTTTTATAGTGGGCCGAGAAAGAAAACCGTCAACTCGCCGACTGTTGGTCCTTACATACCATTGCATCTACTCTTTTAAATTATATTTTAGTCTTATTTTATTTATTTCAAATCACCGATAATAGTTTTTTTTTTTAAATACACAGTTGCAATTGTGATGTCATATTCATCCGCCTCTAAACTATCTTTTACCGTTATTTTATTCATTTCTCTAAAGCAAATATATATATATATATAGTGTAGCAATTATTTCAGTTTCGAAAATTAGTTTCGGGAAAATTAAATATGTTATTTTTACTAAGAATATTTCTACAACAGGTAGTAGTTAAGGAAGGAGATAGATCCTATTTTTAATACAACGCATCTTTTTTATACAAAGTCAAAATACGGGAATTCACATGTTGATATTATTCTTGGGATGCTAAACAATTAGTGAGGGATTTTTCGGCGCGTGAAAAGCCTTGTGGTGTTTGCTACAGTCAGAATTAATTCATTCATTGAACTGCTCAAGTTGGCTGGGCTTTACGTCGCACTAGTGCTGCGCAGATGGGCAATTGGCGACGGTCTGTGGCTCCCCCCCAGAGGTGGTCCGGAGACATGCCATCGCAATTTTGATCCTCCACGGAAGGGATGGATCTTCCGCTTCGGTGACCCCCAGAGGTATAATTTTTCATGGGAACATGGAGGACATTGTGGCCACGACAGATTTTACGTGCACCAGCCACCATTTGTGTACACGAAGGTCTTTGGCCGGCTCGAGAACCGAACCCGCAATCTTCCAATTACGAGGCCGGCGCTCTACCGACTGGGCTACCGCGGCCCCTGCTCCGGTTGAAGGAGCTGCAGATGATCAATTTATTGAATTTGTTACGGTCAGACTTTTGATGTATTGTGAACCAAATGGTTGCTGAAGCAGGCTAGTATAATGTAAATTCTGTTTTCAATATACTATAGCATTTCAAAGAGAAAATAATGGCAGCAATGGTAAAAAATGATTTTTGAATTAAACATAAAAATTCAGATAATTATGTAATATAATGATTAATGATATAGTATTATTGATAGAAAGGTGCTTTTCTTATTTTCTTTTTGAAAAAAGTAAATGTTATTACAGAATCAAACCTGAAAAAGAATAAATAAATAACTTTTAGCAATCATATTTCGCATAAATTCATAAAACCCAAGAAAAACTATATTTTAATGACTATATGAAAAAAGTTAACTGAAAGAAGGTGCCTATGACTAAGAAAATGGTAAATTCACCAAAATTTAATTTTATTTGATCTTCTTATCGAATTATTAATTCAAACTCATAACCTTTCAGAAGAAAAAAAAATCTTTAAATACATTTTACCTGTTTCCACACTGCCTAAAATGTTTTTATTTATATTAAGTAATTAATTAATTTATTTATTTATTGTAAAAGGAGTAAAATAATTATACGTATTTTGGAAAAATGAAATTCTTTGATTTCCTTTTGGAATTTTTAGGAATTTTAAAATAGCATAGTTTCAGGTAATTAAAATAATTTTTTTCTTTTTTATTTATAAAGCGATACAAAATATTATTGATTCTATTTTTATTAGTTTAATATAGTGACCAACGAAACAGGAAAAGCTGCTAATAGAAAATAAAACATTTATGTTATTATTATTATTTTTTTTTACTGGTCAAATCATTTCAGTAGCTCAAAACTTGTCAATGAAAAATTGGATCATTTTGTATAATACCGCGTAAAAACGGTCCAGTAATTTTTGAGTCTATAAAACTCAGATATACTGACAGCCATTTACACACACACACACACACACACACACACACACATATATATATATATATATGTATATATATATATACATACATATGCAGATTTTTTTTTTTTTTTTTTTTTTTTTTTTTTTTTTTTTTTTTAGCGTTTGTAATCATTTTACCATATTTTAAATAAATTTTAGCTACTGTCATAATGTGTACATGTAATAAAAATCGGTATATTCACTTTACAATTTGACGCCTGTATTTATTTATAGCAAAAGTCTGCAGCATATATTTTTCCCTTTTCAATATATATGCAAAGTTATATTTCTTCAAATAAGAAATGAGGGAAAAAATGAGAGTTATAAAAATGAAATAAATTAAATACATTTTGTGTACTTTACAGCGAACAGCAAAAAAATTATATGTTACTTGCAAAGTTTACATATATAAATAAATGGAATTTCATGCTAACAAAGTGTAGCAGTCAATATAGTATGTTAAAAATCAAGATCCAACCTTAATATTGTCTTTTGGCATAAACATTAAATATTATATGACTAGTCATCAGTTTATTGTATTAGTATTCATCATATTAGTATTTATTATGATTTTATTGCTGTTACACCAGTTCTCCGTGAACATTATTATTATTATTATTGTTTTTTTTTTAGCACAGAATGGTAAAGTTTTTGGTTATAACTTTAGGGTTATGACGTAGTAATTTTAAGAAACGAGTTTATATTGCTTGTTTGTTGATGATTATAGTTTTAAATGGTTATCAGAGAAAATGTTCATTGGAAAACATCTAAGATTACTTGCATTTCTATTTACAGATTCAATTCAATTTATATATATATATATATATTAATTTGAGTTTTAGAAACTATTATTTTGTATAATAAATCTCTTTTAAATAAACAAAAAATAATTTTAAACATAAAAATTTATTTTTTAAATATATCTTCACCGATATACATACATTCGGTAACAAAAGTATCCGAACACTAGCAAAAATTCCTCTTTAAAAAAAAGGAGACTTCAAAAAATAGCTGCTTTGCAGTCTCCCTTCCTCCCCGTGCGCGTTTATGTCACCCACCTAACCAAAAAAATGGCTGCTTTCTATACTTTTGTAAACCGTACCCTTAATATTTGTTCAAATCCTATTTTATTAAAATCTGAAATTAAATACCTGAAAGCCGTTGCAATTGACATAGGTTATGACCTTTCCATTATAGACAAAGCTATCCAAAAATTACAACTCCCTCGTATTTCGTCTACTAAATCAGTCTCTTCTAATATCAGTATTGTTTTATCCTATTTTCCTAAATCCAGTAAAACCATACCTAAAATTCTCAAACAATATGATTTAAAAATAATATTTCCGCCTTCCAATAAACTCACCTTTTCTCAGTTAAAAGATCCCATTGATATGCATAATTCTTGGGGCATTTATAGTATTTCCTGTCAGTGTGGTTTATCATATATTGGCCAAACTAAACGCAGTCTTAAATTTCGCCTAAAAGAACGTATGAATTACGTCCGCAAACAAGAAACCAATAAATCAGCGGATTATAATTATACGGATATATGTTCAGGTAACATATTAAAACTGACAGGTAAAAATAAATTGTTAAAATGGTCATACAATCTAATAAATGTTTTTGTAATAATTTTTAAGTTGAATCATATTATTATAGAATAAGTACGCTCTTGTGATATAAATTTTTACTCTCTAGTGTAAAATAAAGTATGTTCCTAGAACGTTTGAAATATACTAAATTAGAAATAATCATTCTGCTTTAAATACACCATTAATGGTGTTAGCATTTATATATCTATCTAGTTAAATTCAATTTTCAGTCAATTCTCTAATCAGACAAATTTCACGATGTCTCATAATGCTATCGGATATGATATTAATTGCAGATCATTCACTGCATTAGAAAACACCATTGTTTTCAATTAATTTAAGTAGTGCGTGTCATTTCCACTAATCTATGCAAAGTGTTTGTATAATTTAATTGTTTGTTCTCTAAATTTGCTTACAGTTATAATGACAAGAGATTTTCATTAATTATATCCATTAATCCTATTTGTATATACTAATAGGCTTTAATTAATCTTAATATTTTTTTCCTGCTTAAAAGCGATTCATTATAAGATCTGATTATTTAAATTTGTATTAAAAAAAAAAAAAAAAAAAAAAAAAATTAATGTAACATCCATATAAATACTGTCACATATTAATTAATATTGTTTATATTAGACTGGACCAGCGAAGCGGCGACAGGCTACTTTTAATATACCGTTTATGACACCGATTTGAACAACATTTACCATAACTACTCTAATATAAAAATTTCGTAAGTTATTCGAAATTTAAGCTTTTCTCAAAATAGTAGATTAGAGCAATATTTCATACAAATTTGAATTATGGGGATAGTTACATCAGAAATAGTATGGAACTGCATAAAAACTAAACTATAATGAATGATTATTAATAAAATAACTTAACAACTTTAAGATGATGTAAACGTATCGAGTTGAATGGTGGGTAGCCAAATTGGTGGGTAATTTCAGTCTGTCACCATGTCGAGCTATCGTTCAATTTCATTTTTCTTAGTAAACATAAATATACTATGTCCTAGTCTAGACGTTTATGAAAACATATATATGATGGGGAATGGAGCAGAGTCTGCCTATGCCAACTAGTTTTCTTTCGATATTTTTATTCAAATTTTCACTGTTTCTGTTTTTCAATAAAAAATAAAAATAGACATTTGTATTTCAAATATCTATGAATATTATGATATATATATATACGTGTGGGGTTAAGCATGCTTTAACCCCACACGTATGTCTCAAGTCATACGGGCCAAATTTTGACTGTTTAAATCATTTATTTTATGTTTTTGCAGTAAGTTTTACTAATGAATTGTTTCACATTTATTAATTTTCTCGTAAGTTTTTCTTTCGTTATTTTTGTTACATATTTTAAACTTTTATATGACGGAAAACATATATTATAATTATATATATATATATTACTAATATATTCCCTCAAGTAATCAATTAAAATAACATTAAACACACATTTAATACTTTTTGACATATTCGTTTACTTTTTTGCATAAATTTAACATAAATTACGAATAAAATTTGAATTTTAAATAAAACTTAAAATTAATAATTTTTAGAGGTTTTTTCTTTTTCTAAAATTTAAACAGTATTATACAAATTTTACCTTTTAATGCAAGTTCCGACATTTTTTTTTATTAAACATATATAATCCCTGTTTTGAAATTTTTAACATAGCTAAGAAAAAGAAAAATCACAAGAAGAAGAAACAACGTATAAGAGGAAAAATAATTTCTTAGAATGATTTATTTAATAACGATATCCTATTTTGCGATACTAATGTTATTTTTTCATTCACTGATAAAACAAAATGATATTTTTTTCTGTTTTTAAGTTGAATGTAAAATATTCCGGATAATTTTGTTTATTCTTAGTTAAAATATCAATGGTCCTAGACATTTATTTTTTCTACTACTGTTTTCTTCTTGCAAAACCAGTAAAAACTACTTTTTTAGAGTCATTTGCAAAAGTTTAAGACCAGTAGCCGATTTTCAATATTTTAACGCATTGCATCATTTGCGGAGATTATTGCGTCCTCTCATGTGCTGATTGCATCAGACGCATTCTAATGCTGTAAATAAAGGTGCTCGGCAAGTTTATCGCCAGTTGTTTATTGGATTTTGTCGTAGACAGTACTGTTGTGTAATTATTGTAAGGGTAAAAAACCTTCACTTACTGTTACAAAAAGGTAAAATATATTGACCCTGCATAAAACTGGATTATCTGAACGTCAAATAAGTTCGTGGGTAAATGTGAGCAAGACAGCTGTGCATCAAGCTATTTGTAAATTTAAAATTTCGGAAAATTTTGTGGACCTTAAGAGTCGTTTCTTTTTCATACTTCGAGTATTTCGAGGTTTCCTTGCAGCGGGTTGATAAACCAAAATATTTGGCCAAATAGTACTCAAATTGTCGTTGGTGCTTTTTTCAGTCAGAGAATGTGTAATCGCATTGCAGGAGGTTCTTGGATCTCATACGACCATCCTTATCACATGATCATCACGTGCACTCGTTTTTCTAGGGCGACAGCTTCTTTTAAGGTCCACAAATTTTCCCGAAATTTTAAATTTACTAATAGCTTGATGCACAGCTGTTTTGACAATTTACCCTTAAACTTATCTGACGTTCAGAAAATCCAATTTTTGCAGGGTCAATATTGCTGACTTTTTTGCAACAGTAAGTGAAGGTTTTTTTATCCATTACAATAATTACACAACAGCACTGTCTACGACAAAATCCAATAAACAACTGGCGATAAACGTGCCGGGCTCCTTTATTTATAGCAGTAGAATGCGTCTGATGCAATCAGCACATGAGATGACGTAATAATCTGCGCAAATGATGCAAAGTGTTAAAGTACTGAAAATCGGCTACTGGTCTTAAACTTTTGCAAATGACTGTATTTCATAAATATTTATATTTACAACTTCTCAGATCAATTTCTAATACTACGTAAACTTCAAGCATTATTTTCAGGAAAATGCAGCAACCTTTTTTTTATAATCCAGTTTTTCTCTATTTAGAAAGCATGCGATTTTTTAAACTAATATTTTAACGAATTAAAATATATATATATATTACTGAGAGTATATAGAGGAGAATACTGAAAATTACATTAGAGATCATGATGATAATTAAACGAAGATTGGGAAAAAGATCAAGACTTTTATATTCCGCTTTTATACTGAGAGTTGAATCAGAAAGAGAAAGACGGAGCAAATTAGTATGTAAGTTAATAGTTGACGTATGTGGGATAAGAAGAAAAAGAAAATCTTTATATTTACAGGATTTAAAGCCGCATTATCCTGTGAAAATATCTGTTTTCGAGTCAAAATTTTTTGTGTCCATCGCAATTAAAATACATAAATATAAATTAATTTAATATAACTCAATAAACGTACTGTAAAACACATATAAATAAATAAATAAAATAAAACCAAGTTAATACAAACTAGCATACTTCTATGTGGTTTAAGTAAACTTGTGAATCAAGTACAAGGAAAAATTAACTTTAATATGCAATAAAATTTATATATATATATATATATATATATATATTACTTTTAAACTATATATTAGAACTAAACTTCATTATATTTGATGCTAACATAAAAATAACATAAAAATGCAAAACTAAAGTTTTTAAGAAGAAATGAAAACTAAATGTAAAAGTGTAAACAAAACGTACCATTCAGTTTATAGCATACAATTAATTGCTTTGAAATGTTTTTACTTTAAATTAATAAATAAAGTTTAAAAATTGCATATCCATTCTTATTTTTAAAGAAATAAGCTTCAAAATTATTCACCTTTGATGCAATTTTTAAAATCTGCATATTCGTGTTATAAACATGTTTTTACTTTAAACCACGTACTATATTAATCTCTTTAAAAAATATACAATTTACAAAAATAAATCTTCCCCTACACTGTAGTAAATCTCTTTTGACATAGATTTATAAAGATCTTTTGAAACACCCACAAGTAATTTATTCTTTTCATGCGACCCTCATTTAATGTAAGCCTTGACTTACAATGTGCCTGGATTTTACAATATTTATGTAAAAGATTCTTTTCTTTATCTTTCATATCATATTTTATCCTGAGTGTGTAGATGTTGGTATCATACATTATTAGTACATGTCTGGGAGAAAAGAGTTAATATTGATTTTTTTATATATCTGGGAGAATGTTAATACTGTAGAGGATACATAAGTTGTGGAGGGGTTGATAATATTTATCATCATTTCGTATGGAGTTTTCTATTCAGCGGAAAAGAAAAAAAAATAATGATCTTTCAAATGGATTTATATATATATAAAGGTTTTCTACATATTTAGATTATAAAACATTTTTTTTCCGTTTGCTTCTTTAAATTTAGGATGATTACCGAAGTTTACATTAAATATGTTATAAATAGTTTTAATGAAGCCAAAACCAAATTTTTTTCGAATCGAGAAATATGTGTAAGGTATAGTTATATGAGATTAGTAGGAGAGAAAAAAAAAAATATATATATAAGTTAAATATATCATAAATATATATCATATATCAATATATCATATATTTTTATTTAAAAAAGTAAATAAATAAATAAATAAATAAAAAATATTAATTAAAGCTTAACAATTTTAAAATTTATTAATTAATTTAAAATTAAAACTTTCATAAATTATATTCACGTGGGTTTTATTTACGTGGTTCATTTTCCATCAAAATATCGCTTTATTACAAAAGTATTAACTGGAGAATTTTACAACTTGTAAAATAAGCTGATATACAAAGATATATTGAAATGTATAAAATTTACTTTGCAGTATATCAATAAATATCACTAACATGGATAACGGAAAAAAAAAAAAAAAAAAAATTAAAAAAAAAAAGAAAAAGTGATGCAGTATGCCAAAGTTATGCAATTGGAAATTAAATATTGGGTAACTCCTTTTCTTTCTTTTCCATTTCTTTTTTTTTTTTTTTTTCTTTTTCTTTTTTTTTTAATGCACCTAACACCTTCTCCTCTGTCTTTATTTACTTTAGTGTGCAGAATAAAAACGCCTGTACTAAGAACTTGAAATTTTATATTGTAACTGACTATAAGTTATAATATAATGCAACAAACTTTTGTAGTAAAGATTATTTTCAATATTGATGTTAAAATATTTAGAATTACTAATAATGCAAAATTAGAAATCGCGTATTATAGGTACAAAAACTATCCAATATTACATTCAATAATAATTCATGGTAATTTTTTTTTCCTTCAATGCGTCATGCAGCGGTGGCTCGAATTGAGATTTCGCAGTTTAATCTTATCTCTACATTTAAATACGAAATTTTAACTATTTTAATATTTTTTCTCTCTTCATCATAGCAATCGAATTAGACAACATATTTGAATAATAATAATAATAATAATAATAATAATAATAATAATAATAAACAAATTTAGACCTAAAGATCAAATGAAATGAAATAATATGTTAACACATATTTGTCTTGCACTAAATTTAATACCGCTAAGAAAAAAAAAAAAAAAAATCGATGTTTATTTTCATAATATTTGAATATTGATACAGTGTATAGAAATCTTTTCTCCTTAAAAAAAGAAAATACATACAGCAGAATTCAATAATTTTGCATTCATTCAACGTCTTTGTATGCATATGTAAGTTTGTTTTTCATTCTTTCGTATTTCAAAAAAGCTAATAAGAATAACTTTAGAAGAAAAATGCAAAGAAAATCTATATTTACGTAATGTAAATGAATGCATTTTTTTTATTTTTCTCATTCTCCGCACTAGAAGTGTTAATATTGTTTAAAATATAAACTGTACAAAAAAAAAAAAAAGTTTTAACTATTTTTTAAATACTATTTAGTGTAACAAAAATGAATTTTAAATAGAATTTGAGTAGATAGATTTGATTTCATCAGTTTAATGTATTTTAAACAAGTGAAAAGTAGTAGCGTACTCAGTGTATTCACTATTGTGTTTTTTTTTTTTTTTTTTTTTTTCAATTTTAACTTTTTTTATATGAGCGCATTGGAGTAACATTTTCATATTTATGTATAATTTACTTTATATTTCATGCTATATTTCAATAAGAAAAAGTTACTTCTTTGCTCTCATATAAAAAAGAAATAGGTCAAACCTCTAAAAATGGTGTAATTTTGGCCAAAATTTCAAAATTATGAATCTTTGAGTCGCTGGGGGAAAAAACAATTACTAGATTAATATAAATAATATCGATCGGAACTTAAAAAACTCATGTTCTAAAATAATTAAATGCAAAATTTTCCCACGTGTGGCCAATCAAGTATTTCCCTGAAATTCAGGGCTGAAAAACAGCCTTATGGACCCACTTCCTTTACCTTAATTTATTTTTAACTTCAAAAAAATATAAAACTGTAATTACATTTAACAACTGGCATGTATTTAACGAAAACAAAATTACCATGCTTCATGTGACGTTTAAAGTTAGTACCTTTTAAGTTCATTCTGTATTATCTGTGGTCGTCTTGGTCTTAACGCTTGGCCCACAACTGATCAAAATGTAGTCCTCATCTATACATATATCCTCATCTATACAAAGAGCACTTCCACTCACTCACTGACACATAAACGCACAGCAAAATCTACTGGAGCCACTGACTCGAAACTGGGTCAGATTATAGAACATATATTGTAAGCACCCCTAAGAAGCGATTTTGCGAAATTACCCCTCTCCCCAAGGGTAGTAGGGGGCAAAGTGTGATTTCACAAAAACCTTCATAACTCAAAAAAAAAAAAAACAGATACCCGTAAAATTTTTGCTTTAAAATATAGCTAACGCAAATATCTAAAAACCGATTCCTGGAATTTTAGAAATTCGTACCCCAAGGGCGGAAAGGGGGCAAAAAGTGATTTCACATGTGCAAAACGTGGTTTCACACACTCCTATATATCTCAAAAAAAAAAAAAAAAAAAACAGATATACGTGAAATTTTTGCTCTAATATATAGATAATGTAAAAACCTAAAAACCAATTTCTGGAATTTTAGAAATTCACCCCACAAGAAGGGTGAGAGGGGGCAAAATAATTTCAAATAATCCTTTATATAGCAAACAGAAAAAAAAGATATATGTGATATTTTGGCTCTGAAATATAGCTCCCACAAATATATAAAAACTAATTTCTTTAATTTTAGAAATTCGTTCCAGGTGGAGTGAAAAAAAAGGGGCTATGGGGCAAAAAAAAAAAATAGAAGTACAGTTAGACCGTTCAAAATTGATACAGATAGGTTTTAGAGACTTGGAGGTCGAATGAGGATATCTTCGAAAGTGTAAAGTTATTAGGAGGGTCAGAAAGGGCGGGGGGACGTAGGAGCAAAAAAATGAAAATAGCGTTAGGTCGTTCAAAATTGGTACATAGAGGTTTTTGATACCGACAAATCGATTTTTGCTCTAATATATAACTAATACAAATACCTAAAAATTAATTTCTGGAATTTTAGAAATTCAGCCCCCAATAGGGGGAAGAGGGGGCAAAATGATTCGAAATAATCCTTTATATCGCAAACAGAATTCTTTAATTTAATTTTAGAAATTCGTCCCAGGTGCGACGGGAAAGGGGGGGGGGTATGGGGCAAAAAAATAGAAATACAGTTAGATTGATCAAAATTGGTACAGATATGTTTAAAAGGCCTGCAAGTCGAATGAGGATATTTTCGAAAGTGTAAAGTTATTAGGAGGGTCAGAAAGGGGACGGGGAGTAGGGGCAAAAAAATAAAAATAAAGTTAGACCGTTCAAAATTGGTACATAGAGGTTTTTGATACAGACAAATCGATTTTTGCTCTAATATATAGTAGAGGTGGGCGTTATTTCACTTAACATAATAAGTAATATTATTATTGCATTGTAGCCCACTGTAATATATTACAAAAAATATCCTATTAAAAAAATAATATTTTCAACTTTATCTCTGCACGCGAAATAGACAAGAAATTTCTGGCGATAAAACTGATATAATACACCATTATGCAAGTAAAAAGCTTGAATTATTTCTTTTATATAATTACTTTTTTATTTTATTTTATTTTATTTACAAAATACAAAAACAATATTAAGAACGCCGGCTACTGCCGAAAACTCAAATCATGCGAAAACTGATAGTCCAAATCGCGTCATACGGTAGGAAAAAAGTACCGAATAATCACCCATCTTTTCGCATCTAACTATACCCGAACCCCTCATGTTAGATACAGCATCATAGATAAACCGATAACGAAGTAACAAGTAAAAGACTCGCATCAGACTTTCCGCGCAGATGTTCGAATCGATTCGTTACTTCACGTCTGAAAAAATAGGTCTGAAATCTCAGTAAGGAATACATACGATTTCATGCAACTCTCTTACTCAATGATATTCTCAATCAGTAATAGCTTTCCATTTCCATGTTCATAAAATTATCGTTAAAAAACAATACAGCTGCAGCTGTATTATTTTTTTAACGGTAATTTTGTAATAATAATATTTTCTAGAATGTATTACGGAATATTCGTTGTGAAATATATTAATCAAAATAATTTTAATAAGCAAGATAATTTTAACGTTTAGGACAAATAACATTCTGCTGATATTAATTTAGAAATTATTTTATTTGGTGTTGATTATTTTTCATGGGATAATAAAATCGTTTGAATAAAATACTTTGATACCACGGTTTAACGAAATAGTGTTAATTTATGCAGCTAGCATGAGATAGGTAAGGGGTGATTATTAGATGTTGATTTACCATTTCGTCATGAAGGTGGGGAATGGGATTACACTTGCTAGGTTTGGATTCGCTTGGGAATTGGAAACAGATGTTTCGGGAGTTTGATAATTGAAAGGAAGGAGTGTTTGTTTATATTTTAATTGCTTATAGCAGATGGAATTGAAAATGCGTAATGGCATACAGCATTTATTGTGGTTTTATTAAGAATATTGTTTAAGTTTAATTAAGAATAATTTGTGAAGAAAATTGAATATTTATTTATTTATTTATTTTTACTGTTTAGCTTTTCTTAACTTTTTTTTTAATCTGATTTTTTCTTGAGACAATTTTTTTTAGATTTAAAATGAGTAAAGGTGTTAAGAATAGTTAATTATGCTCTTATGTTAAAATTAAGTGTCTGAGAAAATACATCATTTTATTCAATTTTTGTAAGCAAAATCTATATTTTTAAACAAGTGTTTCTAATTTTAGAAAACATATTCAAAGTGACTGTTTGCTAAGTATGAGTGAAAAACACTCATTTTCTTGTCAATCTGGAAAGTTAAAGTTCTTCGGAAAATCAAAAGAAACAGTCACTCGGTAGTTTAAAATTTGGGATGCCTTAAAGATGTTTCTTAAAAATTTGCTATTATTATTTAATTGTTTCTTAATTACATATATGGCTTATAATATGAGAATTCTTTTTTTTTTTCTTTCAGAAAACGTCTCTCGTGTACGTGTTTCTTGATATTATTTGAAATATTCTGTTTTCGTGTTTAAAGGGACTGAATTAATTAATCTTAAGTTTACTCGATTGGGACAAACGTTTGTGTAAAATTTTGACTCTACCACTATTTCATATTAGCGTTTTTTTTTTTTTTTTTTTTTTTTTTTTTTAAATAAAGTGAAGATTACTATTCGAAAGCAATGGGACTTAAAAGCATGAACCGCATCCACTATGTAGGACACATGTATATATGGTATATCATCCAGAAAGGATTAGAAAGACATTAGCCATACGTAAACTAAAAAGTAATAGGTTATAAAAATAATATGTTGCAAAATCGTATTACCAAAGGAAGTATGGAACGAAGTAACCTATTACTGAAAAGTAACTATTTATCCCATCTCTACACTGTAAAAAAACAACTATTACCAGCTGCAAGAATCTCCATGTGATTGGAGAAAATAATTATTTTCTGCAGTCACAGAGAGTTTCTTGCAGCTGGTAATAGTTATTTTTTTAAAGTGTAATATATAGCTAATACAAATACCTAAAAACCAATTTCTGAAATTTCAGAAATTCAGCCCCCAAGAGGGGGGAGAGCGGACAAAATGATTTGAAATAATCCTTTATATCGCAAACAGAACAAAAGATATATGCGATATTTTTGCTCTAAAATATAGCTCCCACAAATATATAAAAACTAATTTCTTTAATTTTACAAATTCGTCACAGGAGGGGCGGGAAAAAAAAGGGGAATATGGGGCAAAAAAAAAAAAAAAATAGAAATACAGTTAGACCGTTCAAAATTGGTTCAGATAGGTTTTAGAGGCCTGCAAGTCGAATGAGGATACTTTCGAAAGTGTAAAGTTATTAGGAGGGTCAGAAAGGGGGAGGGTCGTAGGGGTAAAAAATAAAAATAGAGTTAGACCGTTCAAAATTGATACATAGATGTTTTTGAAAATGTCAAATCGTTTGCGGATATTTTCGAAATTGTAAAACTATTAGGAGGGGTGGGAAAGGGGCGGAAGGGCAAAAAATAAAAGTAGAGTTAGTTCACTCAAAATTGGTACATAGAGGTTTTTGATACATACAAATCGATTGCGAATATCATCGAATTTGTAAAATTATTACGATAAACGGGAAGAGGAGGTAAAGAGGCAAAAATATATAAATAAAAGTTAGAGCGCTGAAAATTAGTGTTGTTAGGTTTTGAGACACGATAAATCGATTGCGGATATTTTCGAAAGTAAAGATTTATTACGAGGAGTGGGAAGGGGGGGCGGTAGCAGGGGTAAAAACAAAGAAATTCAGATGGAATGCTAGAAATTAGCCCGAGAGAACGATTGGGAGTGTTTTTTAAAGTCTAAAATAATTAGGCGGGGCGGGAACGGTAGGTGAAAGAATATGCGTGCCTGTATATTCTGCCGCAGGCAGTGGGGGCCCGGACCGATTATTCACCGATGGGAGAATTTTTTTGTTTTTTGTTTTTTTGCTTTTTGTTTTTCCCTTTGATAATATAGTGATCCATTAAGAGTGTCAAACATAAATGTTCGCGCGCAACGCACATTAGCCTGCACTGCCGAAGGCAGTGGAGACCCGGTGCGACATTATTTCCAATGAGAATTTTTTATTTTTTTTTCGCACGATAAAAATTAATGCAATTTTGAGAATTCATTAACTACAGTGATTCATTTAAAAATAGTGATCAGCGAAGCGGGCGTAGCTTGCTAGTAAATTATATTTTAACAGTTTATAAATTTTAATTTTAACTGTTTTTCTTTCTATTATTTCTTGGATAACTCTTATTTATGTACTATATGTACTCGACCGCTTATTCAAATTCCATACTTGATTTCGAGTGTGGAAAAAATTGGGCTATTTTAATGGTTCACTCTGCTGAGCGAAAAGGAAATTTTTAACAGTAGTGATGTTATATTCAACGAGTGTATTTTTTATGTGTATTGTAAATATACTAAGTCTAAATAAGGAACAATATTTATTTACAAATTCCCTCTTCTTGCAATGCAAAATTTCATCTGAAAATATATTTGATATTTTTATGTAACGGCATAGTAGTAAAGGGTATTGAGAAACTATCAACGTTGAAGTTTATTTAATGGAGAGAATAATCCTTGCCCCCTCTTTTTCCTTCTTCCTCCGTAGAAAATCAAAATTGTGATGACATATGTTTTCAGGTCATCCTTACAGCGGCGTCCCAGAACGTTGCCAAGTTCCTATTGCGCAATACTAGTGCGACGTTAAACCCAATCAACCCCTTTTTACTTTATCTTACCCATAAAGCAGAGAAAGTATTGTTTTTGGGTCAAATTTTCGAAATTGAGTTTTTGTTATATTTGCACATTTTGAGATCCCCTGAATCCAAAAATCATGTTTTTAGCGGTTGGTCTATATGTCTGTCTGTGGCTGTGTCCGTGTGTCTGTCTGTTATCAGCATATCTCAAAAACAAATTA
Organism: Salticus scenicus; assembly: GCA_963930645.1. Taxonomy (NCBI): domain Eukaryota; kingdom Metazoa; phylum Arthropoda; class Arachnida; order Araneae; family Salticidae; genus Salticus; species Salticus scenicus. The sequence goes on along the minus strand of OZ005650.1, from coordinate 348,699,816 downwards.
TAGCAGAAACTCGAAACTTGGTATTCTAAATGTGTATCATATAGGGATGTTACACTGAACTTTTCTTTGAGATAAAGCAAATGGTTCGTGTACCGGGAAAACAAAGAGTATTCAAATACATACGTCTATGGGGAAGTTGAAGGTATGTAGAGTTTAACATCTATAGACTGCACTAAACCAAGTGAAACGAATATATAATTTTTATATGCATAAAAACATGTTTCATACAGAATATGATATGAAAATCTATAACTGTTCGTTTACAGGGCTACACTAAAGAAGTAGATTATACTGTGACACTGCTTGAAAATTGATGAAAGTGTATTTCAGGTTGTGTCGTGTGTTATTGATATAGGACTACATTTATGTGCACCATGTGGTGTGTACATAACCTTCAGAAGATATACAGGGTTGCCAATATTTAAGCCATAACATTCTTTTTTATTGTCAGTGAAAGTTTTTTTTATTTAATATTTTACCATGTCCATAAAAGCTGCTTACGAATTGAAATTAATTCCTAATAGCCATATAATAAATATTGTTTTTTTTTTCTTTTTTTTTTAATGTTAAATAATTATCGATTAGTTTTTTTTGTATATTTCACATTTTGAGGCTTTCTGAATACTGAAGTCAATTTTTTAACGATTAGTCTTTGTCTTTTAGAGTAAAAAAAAAAAAAAAAAAAAAAAAAAATTAGCAGATACACATGTTGTATTTTGAAGTTAGTACGTTTGTTACTAGGAAAGTTTGATAAAGGTTGAAAAGTTTCAAGGAATGTTGCATGTGAAAGTTGTCTGCACAATTTTAAATGAACTTTTGAAGTGAATAACAGATTTGAATTTTATATAAATACAGGTACAATAATGAAACGGAGGGTTCAGGGGGCGGCAGCCCCCCTCACACAAAATTATTTGCCAAATAAAGATGTTGCAAAGCCTAATTTGAATTATTATAACATAAGTTAACATAACAGTACTCGTTATCTTACTCCTTAATCCCCAATCTGTATTTCTAGTATTCAATTACAGGGTAAGAGATAGTCGTGTGAGTGGCACACCAGATTATTTTCTTAATTTTTCTTTCTTGCATTATGTATTTTATTCACAGATTCAATACTGTACATATATTTAAAATGATTGCCCTTTTTACATTTATATATAGTTTACATAAAATCTGTAGGTTATATTCAGAAAATTTTTCCATTATATCTTAGAAATGATTAAAATCTTTGATAATTATTGTCGTGCAGTTAACAGTAATTTATAGTGTGAAAATTAACAAATAAAATATTATTAAAATCAGTTTATATCATTCCTCTAATTTAGTAACATCTTTTACAATATTGAATTTTATGTTTGGGAACGGCACTCAGTTGATCGATAATAGCAAAATACGGACATATGCAAAAAATCAACTATTAAGTAATCAGATTTTTTTTTTCAATGAAATAATTTAAAATAATGATGCCAAAATACGAATATACGTATATTTTTTTCTTAATTTTTGTTTCTTGCATTATGTATTAAAATCTGTATGTTATATTCAGAAAATAAATCGTATATTTTACATCGTAGGAATTATTAAAAACTTTGATAATTATTATCGTGTGACATTATTATTATTTTATTGTTTTTGCTGAAAGTACAGCAAATAAATATTTCCTTACTATGTAGAGACGCCATTATAAATGACTAACGCTATTTGTAAAGTTTGAATAGTGAGAAAAATTGTAGCATCTGCCACATTTGAGTAAATAAATAAATTAAGCAATAAAAATGATGAAAATAAAAATATTTTTCTGGAATTTAATATTAATGTTCTAATACTAAATATTTAGTTGACAGGAAATATTTCAATTCCTAATCGAGTTTGTTTCCAGAAGTATAATTGTTGCATCATTCCACTGACAATTAACAAACTAGTATGTTGTGGCCACCACATGAATTTATTATATATTTTTCTATACAAATTCACTCAGTAGAAATAATTCATTAGAATTATTATTTAAAAAAAATATCTTCCATGATAATGCAGACTATTTCCATATTAGAGAAGTAGTATAACTCTAAATATCCAAAACAAGTCAATTTTGGTTCTCAATATTGCATTACTATTATTATTATTATTATTATTATTTATTTATTATTATTTTTTTTTTTTTGCGTGTGTGTGTGTTAAAAATTAAAAAAAAAAATCGGTAACTTTATTTTAAATTATCGCAGATCGATGGTTCAACCATTCGTTTTAAAGGTGTTGGCGAACTCTTTTGAAAGATATCCATTGGTAAAAATTTACTCCCTTCGAGGGGGGAGGAGAGGCTCCTACATACACAATTTTTTTCCCCCACTTGACTATCTCTATTACAAATAATTCTTTTCCATAATGATTATTAAAATAACAATTCTATTTACGCACATTTATACAAAATTTTGTCTTATACTCCCATGTTAAAAATTTAGAAAAAGGGAGGGCAACGCAAGCATTTGGACAACTTTACCAAACGTTGACAGGCACTAATTTATGTCAATGTGAAACTACATACCATTTTGTATGAAATTCTCTGCAGTAGTACTGAGATACAGTTGCCACAAAATTTTGTCACACATACACAGACAGACAGACATTTTCTAAAAATGGTCAAATCGTGTTCTACATCTCTCAAAACGTGTAAATCCATCAAAAATCCGAGGCTGAAAATTTTTTCGAGTCCAATACTTTCTTCTATTGAATATAGAAGAAAGTAATAAAATATTATTAATATTATTTTATATCATTCCTTTTATTTAGTAGCATTTTTTAAAATATTGAATTTTATGTTTTGGAACGGTACAAATTGGATCAATAATTGTAAAATGAGGACATGCGCAAAAAAATAAAAGAAAAAAAACTATTAAGTGATCAGATTTTTTTTTTTTTTTTTTTTTTTTCAAAGAAATAATCTAAAATAATGACGCCAAAATACGAATATACGTATATTTTTATAATTAAGCAAAATTTTATTATATATATATATAAAGCTTAGGAAATAGACTTTTAATAGCAGAAATTTTCTGTGAAATTTAGTAATTTTCAAAATTGCTCGCACATGACACAGAGATTAACTGCTGTAATAACTTATTTAAAGTAGCTATAACAATATTTAAAAAGTTTTTTAAATCATTATTAACTCTATATTGTTTGAATTTATATACGATTTAGCGTATGAAATATGCAGATACAACATAAAAAAGGAAATAAATTCAAAATTGTATGAATGACATGTTTAAAATTGTTCAAATTTTAAAATACGCATTTTTACAGTGGATTATACTCTAATTATCATGTAAAGTATATTTTGCGTAACTTGCACCTTTTTGAAATAAATGAGCTTGAACATTTTTTGACCCCTTTTACGAATTCAAAATTTTCTCTATCATAACAGATAATTTCCTAAATATCTGAAAGTAGGTTATGTAATACTTTTTTTAAATAATAATATTATTGTAAATGCCACATTAAGGAGGGCAGCTTGGGACACTGTCAATAAAGCTTTGATACATAAAAAAATATTAAGCCTAATTGATTAAAAAATCTTTATTTATAGACTTAGAGCCTTATAAATGACGAAATTATTACGCATGTTCATATTTTAATTTCTAGATACTAAGATTTAAATTATTTTATATTTTGTATAATAAATTTATTTATGAAATCACCCATACTTTAAATACTTTAAAATCTTTAAAGTAACTTTAAATCTTTCAAGACAAAGAAAATTCGATAAATCTTTACTTGCTAATGTGAGAAATTCCAAGTTACACTGAAGTGTAGACTGTGCTGCCCAGTATGATGTCCTAAGAAAACTAATTCCTATTTATAAAATCAAAGCTGAAATTTAAGGTGTCCCATTGTGGACCATGTCCCAAGGTGCCCCACTCTCCCCTACTATGTCGGGTCCCTGTATCCACTGTGTGGGGTAGTGTCATAAACACATGCGCGGCGCACACTCTTCTCTATATTTCCATTTAAACTTTACAAGCACGAAAGTAAGTGTAAATAATTTCCAAACCAGAGAACAAACCCACACACAAAATTGTGCTTTATGAGATAATTTGGAACAAAATTATACCTGGAAATGTGTTTCTTACTGACCTAATCAGCGACAATAATTCTTCTTTCAACACTATTATTTTGGTCAATCGAAAAAAGTTGGTTGAGTTAACTGAAAAAAAAATTTTGTTAAATGACAAAATGAATGTAAAAATCTGTCAAGAAAAATGTCTTTAGTTCTTTTTAACGAAACTTTTTTTTTTTCATTAATCTGAGCTACAGCTATCTGAAAATGAGCAGTAGTAGCAGCAGCGTTACATATTGGCTGATATATACCCAAATTGTTTCTGCACACTTTCTCCTACTTATTCCTAACATGTGTTTCATATATCGTGCTTGTTTCATTTACATAACAGTGAAGCTGAAATACAGTTTTTCCCATAAACAGAAAAATTTCTCGCATAGAAACGTCACCTCTCAATCGTCAAGCACCAAAATAAATCAGCATATTTTTTAAAGAATGGTTACCTTGCATATTAACTACTTCGTTGGCTATCCCGAGATAACTCGGGAGAAACCTAGCCTTCTACACATTAGGGTAACCGGTAAAGTGCTTTAGTTTGGAGCACGTATACGCTAAACGAGCTGAGACATAACCTTCCAGTAAATAATGAAATATTTACCCTACCAGCAGCATTAGTGGATCATTATGAACCCGAAATGATTCATCATAAACTTTCATAATAGCATTTTTACATATTAAGTTTTGTGAATTTATAAGCCTACAAAGCTGAGATGTAGCCTTCACGTAAGTATGAGAAAGTGCAGCAAATCAGCGCGTCCTGTTCAACAATATATATTAAGATAAATTTAGAGCCAAGTTGTGTCAAGTTCCAATGAAATAAATAATTCTGATGACTACTTTTCTCCAAATTCTTATGTACTTACTGTCATTCACTACGGTATGTTTGTGAATCTCAAGCTAAAAAAAAATGTGCCTCCATTTGAAGGTAAATATAAGCTTACGCATTTGTCTCTCCGTTGCTCAGGTGGTTAAAGCGCCATGTTAGTAACGCGGTGGTCGAGCGTTCGGTACCCCGAAGGTCCGGAGTGTTAATTTTTGCAGATAATTAGTAGAAAAGATGTCAATTGATAAAAGAAAGCTTTTCATTGACTACACAGTATCCGAAGAATTTTGAAGAGTTTTTCTAAGAAGCTTTTTTTTTATATTCGAATGCTGGAATTTAAGGCAAAAATTTAATATTCAAACATAAAATTTTTTATAAAAAATTAACTCATAGATAAATTCACAAAGTAGTACACAATCATATTTAAAATATTTTTCAAAACTCAAAATTAAAAATTTGTTTGCAGGGAGTAACAGTGTATGCATATTTTTAGAATTCTAAAACAATTATGCAGTTATTTACAAAAAAAAAGTTAATTACCTTAATACAAAAAAATTTTGCAAAATCATAACTTCGAAAAGATTTATGTGATATGATACATTAAGAATTTGAGCTTTAAAAGTTTTTTTAAATAGATTATTATTTAGTTAGATAGAAAACACTAAACATTTTAGTAGAATTCACACAGATAGAAACGTATTCAAAAAGTTTTGAAATTATTTTAGGACATCTAAAACATATAAATCCATTGAAATCCGTAGTTTGAAAGCTTTATGAATTCAATATATCTTCTTATGCATAAAGATGAAAAAAAAAAAAAAAAAAAAACAGAAGTAATTTACTACATATAAATACAATCTACTTATTATAATATATAGACTTAAGTTAAAAGATTATGCACAATATAGGAACAATGACAATTTCTAACATTATATTTGTAAGATATTGTGGAAAGTAATAGTTCCCACAAAAATTCTTTCGAAAAATGTAAAATAATTGAAGTGTAAAGAAAATGTCTTTGTGTTTTACGCTCAAATGGATAGTTTAATAAAACTTTTATGCTAAGATAAGCAAGAAAATAATTTTCGTCGGAGGCACGTTAGCCGTTTAGTTCAAATTATTTTCAAAATTTGTAATTTAAAAAGTTTAAATCAAATTTTAAAGCTTGTACGAGAATCTTTACGATAACTATATTTTAACACAAAATATTTTTCTCTTAAAAGGGGGTAAAGACGCGTAGTTTTGGTACAAAAAAATGCACAAAACAAAAAATAGGAGATTGAAAATAGCACTTGGATAAAAATAATACCTTCTCTTTAATATCCAATTTCATTTTTCAACAAATAATTCCTTTTTAATGTCAAAATATGTCGTAATTTTTATCTATAAGAATTTAGAATTTGCAAATTATTTAAATGATCTGGTGTGATGCTCAGACTATTTTATCTCACTCTGTGTTAATATGAAAACAGTATTTATAGTTTTAAGTTTCTTATTAAAAGTGTTGTATTTCTCTGATCTCGATTAAAAAATCCTCAAAAGAACAAATTAAATTGGTAAATTCAAATACGAATTTAAAATATTCATTTTTTGCATATATCTGTTTTTAGTTATGCTGGTAAAAGTTCTGCATACAGACAGACTAAGGGTTGAAAAACATAATTTCTGTATTCAGTGTAGATAAGAATGTGTAATTACATCAGAAATAACAGGTTCCAAAATTTAAGATATATGACTATACTCTTTTTACCATACATTGTTAATAGAAAATAGAAAATAGAAAATAGAAAATGTACTATAGAAAGTTGAGTCGTTAACATTGTCGATAAAATTATTCACTGCAATTTAAAACAATTTGGTTATCAAGTGAAATTTGAATTGGTATACCAACTGTATAATTTAAATGCCATTAGGTTTGTTTAAGTTCTTTGTTTTCTTACTTGTTTACAATGGAATATTTTGAAGATAATGCAATCTAGGACTTCCCAAACTTCACTAAGTTAGCATTTTTTCCGTTTGAAAAATAATAAAATAATTTTATAAAATCTCTGTTAGGCATATAACCGATCATAAATATGTAAAAAGAAAGAATTAGCACATTTAATGCTCGAGAAATTTCCGTTTAAAATATGTGCATGTTAGCTAGGCTGAGCAGTTGAAAGTACTTTTATAATAGAGAAGCGTTAAAAATTGCTACAATTATCCAATTCAGGATGTATTTTTTCATTCCTAATAAAAAAGGACTAAACATAAAGTATTACTAATTAATAATTTACTTTCTGCAATTTTTTAAAACTTAGAAAAATGCATTCAAAAAAAGGGAAGTCCCCATTTGTATACTGACCAAACGCCCCCATTTTCTGGAGGAAAATGGGGACACCCTTTTCTTTTGAAGGCATTTTTCTAGGTTTTAAAAAGTTGTAGAAACTAAATTATTGATCAATAACACTTTATTTTTAGTCCTTATTTATTAGGAATGAAAAAATACACCCATAATTTGATAATTGTAGCAATTTTTACTGCTTCTCTATTATAAAGGTACTTTGATCTGGTCAGCCTACCATTTGTCCCCATTTGTCCCCAGAAAATGGGGACGTTTGGTCAGTATAATGTTAGCCCAATTAAAATCAGATAAAAATGGATTTACTAAAGAAAAAATTTTTTATAAGTAAACACTATAAATTGAAAAACCTCGCTAAGGATGTTTTGAGTCAAAATTATAGCACATTCCTTCATCAGGAGAAAAACCTAGGCAAAAGTGCATTTTGAAAACAGCAAGGTTCGCTGGCGCCAACTAAGAAATTGCATGTGGCTTCTTCTTAAACATCATTTGTGCTGTTATCTATTAAACATTTAAGGTAAAAAGTGCAAAAAATCGATTAAAACAAGCGGGAAAAAATTAAAAATTATTGTTTAAAAACGTTTTAATCTTTAGTTTCTGTGTGAAACCAATTAACTTGTAATGTTTGGTTTATGGTCTGTGGTTTATCTCCCATTGTATTTAATAAGAAATGCTTATATTACTAACTCCAATGAAGACCACTTTAGTGTAAACAACTTCAATTTATTAAAAATTTCGAATGTTTATTAAAAAGTTAAGATTTAAAAAAACTTTAACAGACTTATTCGTTATCCTTGTTTAGTTGACTAGATGGGACTATAAAAGTGCTTAAATAATTTTAAAACATACCTTAAATTCTAAGAAACTATAAAGTAATGAACTCACTAGAATGGAATATAATCTGACTCTCGATTTAGCCTGAGATGTGAGGCCACGTCAATTCACATTAGGAAATATTTTAACTCCAAAGGTATGAAACACCTCTTTAACTGTTACTCTAGAAACATGAATAACAGCAACGTCGATAAACTCCATCGAAAAGCATACTTTCTTAATTCGGAAATTTCATTTTAAAGAAATATACACTAGAACAATTCACTTGATTTTCCCTAAAACATCCATCTTAAAGGTACTAATATTTGGCTCAACTAAAGAAAGCTTCTCAACTTCCCCGTAACACTCTGTACATATCCACTGAAATCAAATGCCAAGCTAAATTCAAACAACTGGCACCTTCTTTCAATACCAACCTAACTATTCTCTGTTCAATCCATCGAAGAGATATTAGACTAGTAACTCTTTTGCTTCTGAATATCACATCCCCACCATTCCACCAAACTGATTTTTCTACACATATAAACAATAACTTAAATGGTGATTTTCTAAATATTTCACGTTGGCTTTTATTGTATACAATTAAGGTGTATGCGTCAAATCTCAAGTAATGTGCTTATTATCATGTTTATACCTAGTGATGTATTAGTATTAAATTAAAAAATTCATAAAATCGTTGCATCTTATTTCATTATTTTCATTTCTCTTATCAACTTTCACTTTTTATTACAGCTATAAAAGGATTGGGAAATATATTAGTAGATAACTGTATATTATATTACAACTATGAATATCATATCTAAAACGTAACGTTATTAAAATTACAATATTTTTGAAATCAAATTTTACGAAGATGCAATAAGTTTTATTTAGCTTTAGAACCGTACTAATTTCATAATGTATATGTAAATTAAATTATGTATACTAATTTTTTTTATGCACACCTTAGCTGAAATTCAGTTGTGTATGAATTTATAACAATTTTAAAAACCTTTAACAGATTTATTCGTTATTCTTGTTTAAGTTTAATGGGTACTGTAAGTCTATTGCATATATTGTTGTACGGTTGAATATTTTAATGAGGAAGTCAAAATAAATCTGAATCTGTAATGTAGACGATATGCATAGATAAATAGGACATTGTTTACCACCACATTGAAATCTATTATTGTTATCGAAATATTAATGTTCATTTGAATACTCACTTTCGTAATATATGTAAGTTAAATATTGTATATCACTTGTTTGTTTATTGTACATAGATTAGCCAAAATAAGGTTATATATGGTGCAATGAAGAATTAAAATATAGGCAAAATTCTTCATTCCATAACAAATATTAACATTTAATTTTCTCTTTTGTTAAATAAATAAGTAAATAAATATAATAATAATTTAAATATATCATCTAATTCTAATTCATTATATTAAATCTAACCCAATTCCTGTAATAAAAAAAAATAATAATAAATAATAATAATTTAATCCTCTACTCAGTTAAAAAAAAAAAAAAATTATTTCGCTTTAATTCTTTATTTTTTATTCCCAACAGGCGTTCGTAGATGATGCAATCAAACAAAAAATTTTCAACGGACTTTTTTTACTAAACAAACCTTCATATTTTGAAATACTCCCCTTATTAATACACAGTTTCGTCAACCTTCAATAGGAATATAAAGTATAAGATCTCCTTTACAATAATTTTGTCGAATCGCGAAATTGGGCGATTTCCGGCCTATTGTGTAACTCTTGGCACGAAAAACAAACAAACAAACAAACAAAAAAAAATCCCGACGGTTTTTCGCATTATTAATTTTTTATTGCCCCCCCTTCCCCCCCCCCCCCAAAAAAAAAAAAAAAAAAGTAACAGTAGTTGCTTTGCCCGGCGGTGTATAAGGAGGTTACTCTTTAAGTTTTCTCTTATGTTTCTAATAACTAATCTTCGAATATTCATAGTCGATATCATAGTACTGGTTGTAAGAAACCCAAAATCCGTATTTTGTTATATTCTTTAGCATATTCTTTGCCTATTTAAAATATTTAATAAAATAAATAAATATCCAAATAAAATTATAAAAATTATCAAATTTCTACGAAAACATATAAAACTTTTTTGAAATATAGAAATTATAATGTGCGAATTCCATACAACTGAATATGATAATCATAATAATGTAGAATAAAAACTTTATGTGATAATTTAAATAAATATTAAAATAAGCATATTTTTGTTGTCAATTTATTTATGAAGCTATCCAAGTTTCCGAAGTGGTCCATGATTCAATCTAAAATAATATGTTCTTAGGAATTTATGGAATATCTTTTCCAAAGATGACATTTATTACTAGATTAAAATATTTTAACATTCACTGATTTTCACTTACTTACATTTATTTAATGAATTTTCTTCTTAAGATTTAATTTCTTTTTTGTTTAAATTAAATTTATTTAAACATGTGTAACTTATTTTATTGAAAATGTTTTGCATTATGTATCATAGACTAGAAAAGTATTAAAAAGGATTATTTTAGAAAAAAAGTGTAATTTATATTGATTTTGTACAAAAAATAAAAATGTTTGTCAGTTCTATCATAGGATCTGGATCACAGTATCACACAGATGAGGCACTATGGTCTACTTTTGAGACCACACAAACTTTTTTCAAGATGCACTTGAAATACTAATGTAAAAAATAGGATATGAAAAGGATGTTTAAAGATTGTTTGCTAACTTTCCAGTAAAATTGTTTTTAACCTTAAAAACAATTGAGTAATTAAATAAAAGAGTAAAAGTGGATAACTGTGCTCCAATTTCTAATATCATCCTATTCAATCCGGTAATACCATAAATGGTATGTCTTACCCTACTACAAAAAAAAAAAAAAAAAAAAAAAAAAAAGAATCATACATAACTTGAAGAAATCCTAAAAATTAAAGGAGATATTCCGTAAAACAAGTATTCTGTCTTTTACTACCGATGACTAATGTTTGCAAATTTTCAAGAGAAAGTCCTAACTAAGCTAAAAGATTAGACTAAAAACTTGTATGTAAATAGTTTTCTTACTAACAATTCTTTATTAAAAAATATAATAATAATGAAAAAAGCCACATAGTTTATTTTTATGTTTATAAACTGGATAAAGGCAAATACATGAACTTTTCAAAGGGATTTCAGCAGTAAAGACGTAGTATTTTCATAACACATAGTATTTTTTCTTTCTATAGTATTTGCAGTCTGTATAGTTATAATAGCACATTAAACGAATCAATTTTAAATGTATTACAGTCGAAAAATATAAAACTGAAAATTTTTTAAACCTTTTGCTAAACTCAAGTTTATATATATATATATATATATATATATATATATATATATGTAGGAATTAAATTAGATTTACTTATTTTTCCTCATTGTGTAAAGGAAATATATTCGTAATATATTCAAGTTTTATTTTATTACTAGCAGGCTTTGCCCGCTTCGCTGGACACCATATTTAAATGATTTCTTTGTAACTGAATATATTTCGATTGGCGACTATTTTCGTCACAGCTTTAGTATGGGACCTCCTTGGCAATATCAAACAGTTTTTGAACTTCTCGAATCTGTACAAAAAAACTATTATTAAAACAAATATTTTTGAAAATAGTCCAATAGCTGGTGTTAATTCTTCGAATATTCTGGAAACAGTTGAAGCTGTTACTCGCACAGTATAAGTCATTATTCTATAAATGTTCTGGGACAGTCTAAAAAATAGTCACATGTTCCACAGGAGTAAAGCAAATAACATCAACTACACCAGAGCAAAAATTTTCGCTCACTCACGAAAAATGTCCAGTTGCTTAGAGCTCAATCCCTAAAGTGCAATGACTCAGAATAGGTCTCTGAATAACTCTGGATCGCAGTGACTACATACTCTTTCGCAAAAATCAACTCACACCTACTTATATCTTTTGGCGATGGGGCTTGGCGATGACTCCATCGATAATCCCTTGGTAAGCCCAAGGTCTACGATCCCGTGTGTCGGAGAGCTTCGAAACATCGGGAACCCTAAACTATCATTTTTCACCAAGACTATGCTTTCTATTCTATTAAACATATCTTTATTTAGTTATTTAAATATTAATTTGAATTAATCAAATATTTCTGCCCGACAGCGTGCAAGTGCAGTCACCCACAGCAGCTCATTTATTTGTATGTTCAATTAGCGTAGTGATTGGTATATAAAAAAAAAAATAAATAAATAAACATTATCGTGCTACACAACTTTATTGAATCTCTCCCTTGGCGGCTTTTGAATTTTTGTAGCCATAGTAGCGATTTTTTTTTTTTTTTTTTTTTTTTTGTATAATTTCTTGCATAAAAATAGAAAGCGTTTTACCGGACACCTTTTCGTTAACATATAAGAACCCTTCATATTCTGTTTATTTTATTAATGGTTTTTAGGTTTAAAATAGTGCTTAATGAAATAAATTTTCTATTTTTAAAACTGCACTTTTTTTTCTATAAAATTATCTACTCAGATAAAAATAGATCATTTATGTGACTACTATTTCAGTTTTTTTTTTTTTTTTTTTCGTTTTGTAGTATTTTATAAATTTTACATTTTTCTTGAACTACCTAGATTAAAATTGCTGTTGCTAAATTAAACCTCTTTTATATTTTTCTTGAACTACCTAGATTAAAAAATGCTAAATTAAGCCTCTTGGCGAAAAATGTTCGGTGTACTTCAACGCAACAATTTAAAAAATCACCCAGGAGGATCTACTATAAATAAAACTGATTTTAGTACAACACACATTAGCATCGTAAATTATATTAGCACTTTGTAAAAGAAATTTTAAATTAAAAATGACGTCAATTTTTTGAGATGCATAATTTATTTATTTATTTTTTATTTTTTATTGTTCAAGTTTAGATAAATGTATTTATTTTCCTGTTGGGAAAAAAAAATAAACTCGACAACAATTAAATTATGGATAATTAAATTTAATTTTGGCAACAATTAAATTATGGTTAAAATTTAAATGACTAATTTTTTGCTATTATTAGCTTACAAAATTACTATTTTATGCATAAAAATAACAAAAAAAAAGTTTTTTTTCGGAATAAAAGGTAGCCAACTTTTTAAGTTAGGGTATAAGCTATCTCCATAACAAATTTTATCGAAATCCATCGAGCAGTTTTAGCGTGAAACTCAGTCAAATAAACGGACATTCACATTTATCTATATCATTATATAAAGCGCAAAAAATTGTTTGTTTGTGGAGGGTAATCTCTGAAACTACTGAACCGATTTAAAAACTTCTTTCACTGACCGAAAGCTACAGTATGCCATATTGTTATAGGCTATATTTAATTTTGATAAAATAAATTTTAGTTTAAAATCTGAGCATTTTAATTAAAATCCCCATAGAAGCCGTAATAGAAATGGAAATAATGAAATATTAAAAAAATTAGCTGCTGCCAACATAAAAGAAACATTTACATATTCATTTCGTTTTTAAAATATCTTGACGTGAAAAGAAAAGAAATATATTTGCACGTGCATTAAATTGAAATTCATATAAAGCTTTTTTAATTGTTAAACTTACACGTTAAATCTGACGTCATTATAGAATTAAAAGTGTTTATTTTTCTAATAATTTAATTTGATATGATATGATATAATATCTAAGCATCAATGTTTAAACCACGGAGTCTTTATTACTCCGTGGTTTAAACTGATGTGTGTAAACGAAATTGGAATTTAAAAATAAATAAATAAATAAAATAAAATAAAATAAGAAATTATTATTTATTATATTTTAATATTATTTATTTTAATTTATAATTGTTGCCAAAAAGATTTACGAATTAATTTATTTTTAGACATTTAATAAAATATATTTTCACGCGAACAATAATATAAAAAGTGAACTGGATTTTTTGTAAAAAAATAATAAAGATCGAGGAAAATTATTTCCCCATTTTAATCCCCATATTTGGATATAGATATGTATTAGTTATCATGTGCATCCGTTAGATTAAATTGTTTTTGTTGTAAAATTGATAAAATTGGAATTTTAAATTTCAAAACTCTAGAAAAAAAAATGGCAAATTTCCATATTCGATTGAAAACATAAACATTTCATTTCAAAGGATGATATTTACACAATAAACATCCAACTAATAAACAAATTAAAAGGGAAAGGATAAATATTCTATCATAATTTGAAGTCAAATTTGTTTTCAAATGTCTAAATAAAGTATCTGATATAATATATGTTGCAGCGGAATAGATTTGATATCCGTCATCCTTGGCAGAAAAAAAAAATATCGCCAAATTATCTGGCGAATATAATTTAATTCCTTTCAAAAATCATGGTTATTTTAAAAACTTACATTAAGAGTGTAACGAATAATATGAAACAATATTTCGTACAATACATATTACGAAAATATACATCTGGCATGTATATTTTCGTATTACTTTTTGATCGCCAAATACAAAAAACGCCAAGGGTGACAGTTTTGAAATTTAAAATTAAAATTTTGTCAATTTGACAGCAAAATAACTCAATCTAACGCATGCATACAATAACTAATACATATCTATACCCAAATATGAGGATTAAAATCGGGAAATAATTCTTCTAGAATTTTAATAAATAAAAAAAAAAAAAAAAAAAAAAAAAAAATCCAATGAGCGATTAACATGAAAAATCTTTTTCTTGCATCCATGGGCGGTCAGTGATGTCACATTTCGCTTGCGTATTGAGATGTTTAAATTTATTTGGCGACTATTTTTAGCAACTAACAGTTATGGCAAGTAGCTCAATATACATAGCGCATACAGCCATTACTGAAATGTAAATAGCATTTAATTATTTGAGTTACATTATGTTGACTGGAAACCTATTTAATATACCTATGCTCTATAGCTATACTAATATAAAAAAAAGAAAGGTTTATATGCATATGCAGAGAACGATCGCTAGAACTAAAAAGCCGATTGCTTTTTTTTTTTTTTTTTTTCTTTCAATAATCAAAAGTTACACTGTCTCTCTCTAAGTGCTAGAAGCTATAATAAATTTTGGTAAAATAAATTTTTAATTAAAAGTTTCAATATTTTAATTGAAAACAAGGCATAGATTTGATATCTATCGTCATTGGCGATTTTTGTATTTGGCGATCGAAAACGTAATACGAAAATCTGTATATTATCGTAGTAAATACGAGATGTATGTGTTTACTTCAATTACCCTACTACCGTAGGTAGTGGAAGTATTGTATAGGTTTTGGCAATTGGTCAGTGTGTGTGTATATGTGCACGTGTGTGTGTAATCTTCTGGCTGTCATATCTCCAAAACTAATAAAAATAGAACTACTAAACTTCACAAGTGATTCAGGTCTGGTGTACAGATAAATTTTCCAAATTTTCGTGAAAATTGAAAAACCGGAATTGGGTCATCGAAAACCAGAAATGGGACCGTAAGCCCATATTCAAAAACACCTCTAATGATTTTCTTCAAAGTTGCTGTATAAATAATATATTAGATGCCCTTTCGATTGAAAAGTTGCTTAGTTCAGGAAAATTGATAGGCGTCCTCTATAAACAGCTCAATTTCAGACTTCGCAAGTGCGTTCCTTTAAAAACGCCTGTACGGATTTTTTTCAAACTCGCCATGTTAACTTCCTATTAAATATCCTTTTGTATGTAATTATTGTTTTTAGGTCAATAATTGAGTATGCTAAGTTTTGGTAAAAGTTGGTATCTCAAAAACGGCTCTAACGTATTCTTGAAAATTTTTTCTTTAATCCAATTTAGATAACCTTTCTCAAGTATTACGTGCTTATTACAGGAATATTAACGGTCATCCTGATTAGGTAGTTCAGTTTTAGATCTCGGAAATTCGTGTTTAAAAAAATAACTATCTATTTTTTTCCCCCTTATTTTTTAACTCGCTATGCAAACTCTGTTGTATGTGTCTTTATACGTGTATCAAGTTTCTCTTACTCGAAAATCTCAAAAAATGCAAGTAATATCTCCAAAAAATTGTATATATTACGTGTAATAGTGGGTAATGGAAGTCGTGTGGTTGTTTCACACCAGATTCTGTAATAGTATATATTGTACGAATATTGTTTCATATTATTGATTTCTCCTTTAATATACATTATTAAAATAATAATCAATTATGGAAAAAATTAAATATATTTGCGAAATGAACAAATAAATAATAATTAAAGCTATTATGACGTCAATTTTATCAGAAACATTTTCATGTCATAGGTTTATTTTTCAATATTTTTTATTCATGAGTAAAGAAATGTTTCTTTTTATGAAATAAATAAATAAATAGCATTAAATAAAAATAGCCAACATTTAACAACTAATTAAAAAAAATAATTGTAAAATTATATTTTGACTTTCCAGTTAATAATATTGCCTGACTATAACATATAAACTGATATATTTCTTGATTTTTTACATATCAATCCATCTTTAACTAAAATTTGTTCATCAGTGCGAAGCCGGACCGGTCAGCTAGTAATATATATAAGACTAGCGAGCTTCACCCGCTAGCGGGTCAGTATTTTCAAATGAATCACTAACAGTAACTTTTAGTCTTAAGAAAAGAAATTGAAAAAAAAAAAATCATTTACGATTGGGTAAAAAGTCGGCCCAGGTCACCACTGCCTTCGGCAGCGCAGTCCCGTGCAAGCTGCGCGCGCACAATTTAAGGGATACACGCGCTGCGCGCGCGTATTCCTCCCCTCACCCTTCGTGGCTCATAAAAAAAAAAAAATGTGATCGGGTAAAACTCCCATCGGGTCCCCACTGCCTCCGGCAGCGCAGACCCATTCGCTGCGCGCGCACGTGTGGAGGTATACGTGCGCTTCGCGCACATATTCCTTCTCCAGTCATAATTTTATTCTTAAGAAAATTTAAAAAATCATTTCTCATCGGGTAAAAATTCGGACCGGGTCCCCACTGCCTTCGGCAGCGCAGTCCCGTGTGCGCTGCGCTCGCACAACTTAAGGGATACACGCGCTGCGCTCGTGTATTCCTTCCCTGACCCTTCGTGCCTGAAAAAAAAATAAATTCTGATCGGGTAAAAACTCCCACCGGGTCCCCACTGCCTCCGGCAGCGCAGACCCATGCGCGCTGCGCGAACACGTGTGAAGGTATACGTGCGCTGCGCGAACACGTGTGAAGGTATACGTGCGCTGCGCGCACATATTCCTTCTCAAATAAAAATATTATTCTTAAGAAAATTTAAAAAATCATTTCTCATCGGGTACAAGTTCGGACCGGGTCCCACTGCCTTCGGCAGCGTAGTCCCGTGCGTTGTGCGCACGCACAAGTTAGGGGATACGCGCGCGGTGCACGCCTATTTCTTCCCCCACCCTTTCATGCTCTCTTAATTAACCTACGTATACCAATTTTGAACGATCTAACTTAGATGGCTGAGATGCAAAAGAAAACGTAATCAGGACACCTCAAAACGTGCAAATCTGGTGAAAACTTTCGATAATATAAAAGTACTTTAAAATATCTTTCGAATGATGTATTAAAAATAATTTAATCATAATTAGAAATTGAAATATTGAAATTTTAAAATATTACAGCGCCATCTGTCGGTAGAAATTTCTGTATTCCACTGTTCGATTCCAAATCAAAAAAGCTTTCTAATGATGTATTACTTATGAAATTATTTTAATTAGTAGCTGAGATACAAAAGAAAACTAATTCAGGACACCTCAATACGTGTAAATGTGGTGAAAACTTTCGATAATATAAAAGAACTTTAGAATATCTTTCGAATGATGTATTAAAAAAAAATTAATCTTAATTAGAAATTGAAATATTGAAATTTGAAAATATTACAGCGACATAAAAGAAAACTGATTCAGGAGACCTCAAAACGTGTAAATCTGGTGAAAACCTTCGATAATTTAAAAGAACTTTAAAATATCTTTCGAATGATGTATTAAAAATAATTTAATTATAATTAGAAATTGAAATATTTAAATTTGAAAATATTACAGCGCCATCTGGCGTTAGAAATTTCTGTATTCCACTGTTCGAATCCAATTCAAAAAAGCTTTCTAATGATGTATTACTTATGAAATTATTTTAATTAGTAGCTGAGATAAAACAGCCCGTATTTACGTGAGTTTCGGAAGAAAACACGGAAAACTCCGAACGGTTAGGGCGATGAGAGTCCTAGCCCGTATTTACGTGTGTATCGGAAGAAACCACGGAAAACTCCAAAAGGTTAGGGCGATGAGCGCGACCTGGGATCGAGCCCGGAACCTCCCACTATTGGATTAGAGAAGATTAGACATCAGTCTGTTGTTATCTACGGCAAAAATAGTTTTTCTTGTTAGCCAAATAAAAATTTAAAACTCAATTTAATTAATAAAAAAAAAAGATGTGATGAGTTTTAATAGATGAAAAAAAATATTACTTTTCACTGTTAGTTATGTTTACTTATATATGCTTCCTTTTTTTTTTTAACCCAATGACTTATTTGCGTACTGGGTTGATCTTAAAAATTGTAATTAAGCGACTGCCATATTAAAAATTTAGAAAAAATCCGATCACAGCGCTACCTTTTGAGCGATTGATCAATCTTATTCTGATAAAATCGAAACTTTTATTTAAATCTGATATTTTAGAAAGAAAAAAAAAACCAGCCCGTATTTACGTGAGTTTCGTAAGAAACCACGAAAAACTCCGAACGGTTCTTATTCTGATAAAATCGAAACTTTTATTTAAATCTGATATTTTAGAAAAAAAAAAAACCAGCCCGTATTTACGTGAGTTTCGGAAGAAACCACGGAAAACTCCGAACGGTTAGGGCGATGAGCGCGACCTGGAATCGAACCGACAGCGCAGTCCCGTGCGCTCTGCGCGTTCACAAGTTAAGGGATACGCGCGCGGTGCACGCGTATTTCTTCTCCACCCTTTCAGGCCTTCTTAATTAACCTACGTATACCAATTTTGAACGATCTAACTCATTTGGCTGAGATGCAAAAGAAAACGTAATCAGGACACCTCAAAACGTGTAAATCTGGTGAAAACGATCGAAAATTTAAAAGAACTTTAAAATATCAAAAATAATTTAATCATTATTAGAAATTGAAATATTGAAATTTGAAAATATTACAGCGCCATAAAAGAAAATTGATTCAGGATACCTCAAAACGTATAAATCTGGTGAAAATTTTCGATAATTTAAAAGAACTTTAAAATATCTTTCGAATGATGTATTAAAAATAATTTAATCATAATTAGAAATAGAAATATTGAAAATATTACAGCGCCATAAAAGAAAACTCATTCAGGACGCCTCAAAACGTGTAAATCTGTTGAAAACTTTGAATAGTATAAAAGAACCTTAAAATATCTTTCGAATGATGTATTAAAAATAATTTAATCATAATTAAAAATTGAAATATTGAAATTTGAAAATATTACAGCGCCATAAAAAAATTGATTCAGGACACCTCAAAACGTGTAAATCTGGTGAAAATTTTCATGAAATTATTTTAATTATTAGCTGAGATACAAAGAAAACTAATTCAGGACACCTCAAAACGTGTAAATCTGTTGAAAACTTTGAATAATATAAAAGAACTTTAAAATATCTTTCGAATGATGTATTAAAAAAAAAATAATCATAATCATAATTAGAAATTGAAATATTGAAATTTGAAAATATTACAGCGCCATAAAAGAAAATCGATTCAGGACACCTCAAAACGTGTAAATCTGGTGAAATTTTTCGATAATTTAAAAGAACTTCAAAATATCTTTCGAATGATGTATTAAAAATAATTTAATCATAATTAGAAATAGAAATATTGAAATTTGAAAATATTACAGCGCCATAAAAAAAAATTGATTCAGGACACCTCAAAACGTGTAAATCTGGTGAAAATTTTCATGAAATTATTTTAATTATTAGCTGAGATACAAAAGAAAACTAATTCAGGACACCTCAAAACGTGTAAATCTGTTAAAAACTTTGAATAATATAAAAGAACTTTAAAATATCATTCGAATGATGTATTAAAAATAATTTAATCGTAATTAGAAATAGAAATACGCGTATTAGAATAAAATTAAATTTCCAATTAAAATGTAAATTTTTTGCAAAGTCGATGAAATTTGAACTGCAAGGCAGGTTGTCTTGTGATGTTAGTTCTTTGTACCAAGTTTAGTGTACGGCAATGAAAAACTGAAGCCTTTTCGAAATTGCAATTTTTAATCGCAGTAGCAAAACACGTGACCCCGTTAAATACCAGATGTCTCTCTTTCCGTTCAAGTTCTTTTTTTTTTTTTCCGCTTTCCATCAGACATCGTTGAAGTGGTTGCCGTGGAAATCTCGTAGAATGAAGTTCGTCTTATTCAAATGAATGCTTCAATGGCTAAAATCAAAAAAAATTATAACTCATTTAGTTTTTGATATTTTCTCTCAATCTTTTGGGAATTAAAGTATGAAAGCGAGATCGATATACAAAAAAAAAAAAAAAAGAAATGATTTATCTCTAAACGCTTTTGAGTTATAAAATGTTTTGTGAAAAAATCGATGTTTCGTAAAATCTAAAAATATGGATCGCTAATCCGTATTTTGTAAAAATGTTTATATGGTTCGAAAGAGGATTAAATGGCCTTTCTTTATATACCAGTTTTTAAGAAATGGAAGATTTACTCGGTCGTACAGGGTGTTTCAAAAAAAGACGACCGCGAAAAACAGAAATTTTTTACCCTTTCTAAAACATTTTTTAAAAATTTAAAAAATCCGTATTTAAAAAAAAAAATTGTACCGTAAGAATCGGTAATAAATGCTCTTTCTCGTGGTACAGGTGTATTTTCGATATCTCCAACAGATCGGCAGCGATGGGTTTAGAAAAACCCACGAAAATTCCTCTTTCTGCTTCTTCTTTTAAGGTAAGCGGTCCCGGTCGAAAATGATGAACGCGTGCCATTTTTAATCGTTTTTTCGTTAGACAATGGTCGACATTTCAATTAATATCTCCGCTAATTAGGGTCGCATCGTTTAGCAAATTAGATAACCCAGATCTGCGATAAATTCTCTGTCCATCGGTACCTGTTCGAAGTCCGTGCGACCGTTAGCGTCCGAGCTTTTGCTGCTTCAAGCCGTTTCTCACAGACACACATACACACGCGTACAGATTTTAATAGTATAAGAGACTAGCGGGTCAGTATTTTCAAATGAATCACTATAATTAATGAATCACTAACAGTAACTTTTAGTTTTAAGAAAACAAAATAAAAAAAAATCATTTGTGATTGGGTAAAAAGTCGGCCCGGGTCCGCACTGCCTTCGGCAGCGCGGTCCCGTGCGCCCTGCGCGCGCACAACTTAAGGGCTACACGCGCGTATTCCTTCCCTGACCCTTCGTGCCCCTAAAAAAATCATTTCTAATCGGGTAAAAACTTGCACCGGGTCCCCACTGCCTTCGGCAGCGCAGTCCCGTGCACGCTGCGCGCGCGTATCCCTTCCCTAACCCTTTGTGCCCCCTAAAAAAAATCATTTCTGATCGGGTAAAAACTCGCACCGGGTTCCCACTGCCTTGGGCAGCGCACTCCCGTGCGCGCTGCGCGCGCACAACTTCAGGGATACACGCGCTGCGCGCGATAATTTAAAAGAACTTTAAAATATCTTTCGAATGATGTATTAAAAATAATTGTATCAAAATTAGAAATTGAAATATTGAAATTTGAAAATATTACAGCGCCATCTGGCGGTACAAATTTCTGTATTCCACTGTTTGATTCCAATTCAAAAAAGCTTTCTAATGATGTCTTACTTATGAAATTATTTTAATTAGTAGCTGTGGTACAAAAGAAAACTAATTCAGGACACCGCAAAACGTGTAAATCTGGTGAAAACTTTCGATAATTTAAAAGAACTTTAAAATATCTTTTGAATGATGCATTAAAAATAATTTAATCATAATTAGAAATTGAAATATTTAAATTTGAAAATATTACAGTGCCATCTGGCGGTACAAATTTCTGTATTCCACTGTTCGATTCCAATTCAAAAAAGCTTTCTAATGATGTATTACTTATGAAATTATTTTAATTAGTAGCTGAGATACAGAAGAAAATTAATGCAGGACACCTCAAAACGTGTAAATCTGTTGAAAACTATAAGTAAAAAAAGAACTTTAAAATATCTTTCCAATGATGTATAAAAAATAAATTAATCGTTATTAGAAATTGAAATACGCGTATTAGAATATTGCAATTTTTAATCGCAGAACAAAAACATGTGACCTCGCTGTTTTTTTTTTTTTTTTTTTTTTTTTTTTATCTTAGCTTCCGTCGAGAAATGAACCTCTTTGAACAGGTTGCCATGGTGATCTACATTATTTGATTACGGTTTTCATTTTCGAATGAAGTAAAGCATTTGCAATGGTTTAGAAACTCAGAATTTCATCGAAAACTGCCGCGATACTGAAAATTAAAAAAATTATAACTCATTCAGTTTTTGAAATTTTCTCTCAATCTTTTGAAAATTAAATTATCAAAGCGAGATCTATATACACAAAAAAAAAAAAAAAAAAAGAAATGATTTATCTCTAAACGCTTTTGAGTTATAAAATGTTTTGCGAAAAAATCGATGTTTCGTAAAATCTAAAAATATGGATCGCTAATCCGTATTTTGTAAAAATGTTTATATGGTTCGAAAGAGGATTAAATGGCCTTTCTTTATATACCAGCTGTTAAGAAATGGAAGGGTTAACCGGTCGTACAGGGCGTTTCAAAACAGACGACCGCGAAAAAGTGGAATTTTCGATCCTTTTTAAAACTTTTTTTAAAAATATAAAAAATCCGTATTTTTTAAAAAAAAATGTACCGTAAGAATCGGTAATAAATGCTCTTTATTGTGGTACAGGTGTATATTCGAAATCTTCAACAGATCGGAAGCGATCGCTTTACAAAAACCCACGAAATTTTCTCTCTGTGCTTTTTCTTTCAAGGTAAGCGGTCGCGGTAGAAAATGGCGGTCGCCTCCGATTTCGAATCGTTTTTTCGTTAGACAATGGTCGATATTTTAATTAATATCTCCGCTAATTAGTGTCGCATCGTTTAGCAAATTAGATAACCCAGATCTGCGATAAATTTAAAGCGTCAAGCCGTTTCTCACAGACAGACACACAGACACACGCGTACAGATTTTAATAATATAAGGAGACTAGCGAACTTCGCCCGCTAGCGGGTCAGTATTTTCAAATAAATCACTAAAATTAATGAATCACTAACAGAAACTTTTAGTGTTAAGAAAAGAAATTAAAAAAAAAAAATCATTTCTGATTGGGTAAAAAGTCGGGCCGGGTCCCCACTGCCTTCCGCAGCGCAGTTCAGTGCGCGCTGCGCGCGAACAACTTCAAGAATACTATTGTGAAAAAAACAATTTCCACATATATCAAGTTAGCAGAGTTAGCAGTGCAGTGAAATGATAGTTGCTCAGCTCTAAAAGCTATAAAGAAGATAAATATATGTGGCATTCATTGAAGACAAAATTTCAATTAAAACAGTTTATTAAAGTTGAAACAAAATGATGAATAACATTAAATCAGCTGAAACAATTTTAGAAAGGTTGCTGACGAAAGGTTAAATACCCTTAAAAATACTGCCATACTGAGTTCAAATAGAAAGCTAGTTTTCTTTGTGAAATAACTAGATACACTAAACGAACAAGTCACAAAAACGTAATTTACAATCATAATAAAACTAAACAGTTTATAATTATATCGAAATACCAGCTCATGACTTTGAGCTAAACTGAAAAAACATAAAAGCTTAAAAGATTAAGGGCTTCAGAGCTTAAGAGACTGATTACATATTTCCTACCTCCTTTTTATAGTCACGAAACGGATTCAAAGTAACATCTACTAGATGCTGTAGAATAGGAACGCCTCCCATAACTATAGCAACACGACGCTGCGAGTCAGCCGCCATCTATGGGCTTAGCAAAGAGACTCTGCAGTTGAAAAAATATTACATCTCCTCGCTAGGTAGCGAAAAGAACAATCCGTAAAAGGATTTAAACATATTTTTCTTTAAGTTAATTTTAATAAAATATGCTTTTAAATATGAGGTAAGTAATTAAAGTTATTTCAAAAGACTTAAACATAAATATATTAATAAGGAATATAATTTTTAACTAAAAGTAATTATCATTAAGTTTTTTAATTTTAATATATCTTTAACTCAAATGGCAGCATCAAAAGAGAAAATAGCACTAAACGCTATAATTCATTTAATTAATAACTTAAATTTTAAAGGTTATAACGTGAATTTAAATTATATTTAAGTAGTAAATGAATTTAAATTTAAATTTGAGAATCAACACGGAAAGGGTATAAATTTTACAACAAGGCCCCCCACCGTGTTGATTCGACAAACACAAACGTCAGCAATTACAATATAAACTTTATCAGAAAAGAAATAAAAAAAATTCCTTGAATATTTAGTGACTTGAGAGATTCACACATGTCTTCTACAGAATATACTTCACACAAAGCTACAAGGCTTGTCAGTTATAAGATCAAGAGTCCACAAGTCCAACTCACAATCAAAAAAAAGGTAGCACTATCAATATACTATACACATCTACTAAAAGAAAGAACAAGATATTAATACAGGGCAAATATGCACAGCATTTCAAGGAAACCTTTTTTTTTCCCCCATTCCCCATTGTCAAAATAAGAAAACGATGATATTCACAAATATATGAAACATTTACATAACATACACATAACCAATTACACGTAGCGCTACGAATTTCTCTCATACAAAAGTTAAACTAAACTATACATCACTACACAATGGAAAACGTAGGAAAAACCCACCAAGAAAATGCATACATATCCCTCTAAAAAACATTTTTCAATTTCAAAAATATTCAAATATATATTATACGTTCAAAAAAAATTAAATTTACTCTATATACATTTACTTAATAAATACCTTATTTACAAATTTAGACATATCACCTTTAGTAAGGGGCTTTGTGAAGGGATCGGCAAAGTTATTTTTAGTATTTACATATTTTAAATCAAACCGTTCCTCAAATAGCCATTCACGGATGAAAAATAATTTTACATTAATATGTTTAGATTTGTTATTCTCTATAGGAGACCTCGTAAAATTAATAGCTGCTTGGTTATCAGCAAAAAGTATTGGTGGTTCATATGAAATAGCAATTAATTTAAAATCAATACAATCTCGTAATATATTATCAAACCACATTAATTCTTTAACCCCGTCACACATGGATACAAATTCACTTTCCATGGTTGAAAGGCAAACACTTTTTTGCTTAAAGGTTTTCCAAGAAATAGGGCTATTATCCAAAAATAAAATTTGTCCCCCCATTGATACGAAGTCATCTCTATTCATCGCGAAATCAGCGTCAGAGAAAGCAGTTAAACATGGATTAACACAATTCAAATTTAATTTCAAATCTCGAGTACACGAAACATACCCAAGTAATTTAATTAACCCATTCCAATGATTAAACCCCGGTGAATTTTGAAATTGACTGAATATATTAACTGCGTAGGCAATATCAGGTCGTGTCCTGTTTGCAATGAAAGATAAACATCCTAAGATATTCCGATATGGAAATTTAGACATTTCATCAATTTCATTCTGATTAGTAGGACAATCTTTTTTCGAATACTTAATGCCTTTTACAATAGGTAATGAGCAGAAAGGGATGTTAAACGACTTAAACCTGTCATACACTTCATTAATATATAATTCCTGAAAAATTTGTACTGAATCATTTTCATAATTAAATTCTACACCAAGTAATTTCTTGGTTTTACCTAAAATTTTTATATCAAATTTACATTTTAATAAATTAAGAATTTTATCTATTTGAAATTGATTTTTACCAAACAAAACTAAATCATCTACATAAACTAATAAAACAATATAATTTTCAAAATAATATGAACAATTACACCAGTTAAATTTATTAAACCCTAAATCTAATAGTACTTTATTTAACTCAATACCAGAGCCGACCACTTTGATGAAGGCCATATAACGCTTTGTCTAGTTTACAAACAAGATTTTTCCCCTCCCTTTACAACATATCCTTTTGGCTGAGACATATAAATTTCTTCTTTTAAAGGTGCATAAAGATAAGCACATTTTATATCGCATTGAACATTATGCCATTTATAACATGAGACCAATAATGAAAAAAAGAAACGTATTACTGAGAAATTAACGACGGGTGAAAACGTCTCGTCATAAGTGTCCCCCTTTATCTGATGAAAGCCCTGGGCCACGAGCCTCGCTTTAAAGCGGGCAACGTTTCCTAGCTCATCTCTTTTAACGGCGTATACCCATCTATTTCCCAAAACTTTTTTCCCCTCCGGTAAATTAACCAGATGCCAAACTTTACGAGTTTTCATATTATTTATCTCATCATCCATGGCATTTTTCCATTCAATACATTCTGAAGATTTAACGGCCTGATTATATGTTTTAGGTATAGGGATAACTAGTCATGATTTTTTATGAGTTAAACTTGAAGTTGGGTTATCTGAGTTTTGCTGATCAACCACCCCCTCAAACTTATTACTACTAGAGAAATCAAAAAAATTAGAGTCAAAAATTAAATTATTTTTATCACAATATTGCTTGACATCGTTCATTGATCTCAATCTAGTTTTAGTGTTGTCCGGGTAATAGAAGATGTCAACTCTGTCACTCATTTTTCTGGGTACGGGTTTTCTATTCCAAGTAATTGAAGAAAGAGGTTTAAGAGAAGATTTATCTACAGGAGTTTCATCAACGGGCTCGTCACTAGAATCATCGGGCTCACCTCCGAAAACAATGTCAACAGGATCGGAAACTTGACAATCAACTGGACTTTCCGGAAGTAAGTCCAATTCCTCCAGTGAGGTGCCCATCACCGCTCCACTGCATTTACTAAATAGCTGATCAGAGAACGTTACGTTTATGGTTTCAACTATTTTATCCTCATCCTCCAACCAAATTTTATACCCCTTAGTCTTTAATGAATAACCTATTAGTACTCCCTTTTTAGCCTTAGGTTCAAGCTTATGGTCTCTATGCTGTTTTGGGATCCCAACATACGAAATTAATCCAAACGGCTTCAGGTGTCTTACGGATGGTTTAAACCCAGTATATAACTCAAAAGGAGTCTTAGTTTGTCCCCTATGGATTAAACGGTTCCAAGTGTACGCGAAATACAACATTGCATCGGGCCAGAAAGAAAAAGGCAAACCACTATCCGTGATAATAGCTCTAACACAATTTAAAGAAGTTTGATTAAACCGCTCACTTAACCCATTTTGCTCAGGTGTGAACGTGTTAGTTAACTCATGAACAACTCCATTTTTACTACAAAATGATTTGAAATTGTCATTTACAAATTCGGAACCATTATCCGTACGAATAGCTTTCAATTTTTTATTCAAACTACGTTCAGCCCGTGCAATGTGCCTCTCGAATACACCAAAAACCTGAGACTTATCCTTTAAAGGATAAACAGCAACCCTTTTAGAAAATCCATCAATAATGGACAAAAAGAACCTTTCCCCATTTTTACCAGTTACTTTAATTGGGCCCCAGACGTCCATAAATACTTTCTCTAACGGTGATTTAACGCCATGAACATCGGATGATTTAAAAGACACACGGTTTTGTTTACTAATCCTACAAGGCTCACAAAAAAATTTCTTAAACTTAAGTTTAGGAAGGCCCCTCACCCCGTTCTTCTTGCTAGTATTTACAATAGTATCAGGACTTACATGCCCAAAACGAGCATGCCAATACCCAATTTCATTAACTTTTGCAAGAGAAGCTGAAGGATTTTCTGGGTGCCCCCCATTCACTTTACTCCCCTTTTTAACTTTAGAAACATTAGGATATAAATAGTAAACACCGTCTTTAATTTTAGCAGTAAAAATATGTCTTTTATCTTTACCGAACACCGACACTCGACCCTTACCGCCAGTGTATGTGGCACCGTTCACATCTAATTTAGGACCTGATATTAAATTTTTCCGTAACCTTGGCGAATATAACACATCTTTTAAATACAATACATTTTTACCAAAATCCAACTTAACAGTTCCTTTAGCAGTAATAGGAAAACTAATACCATCGATCGCGACAAAAAGCTCCTCTCCCTCCACAGGAGTATAATGCTCAAAAAGATCTAAATTTCTTAGAAAATGATTTGAAGCAGCAGTATCAAAAATAAAGCTGTCATCATCACTTAAATTACTAAAGTTAGCTTGAGCTATGTAGTAGGAGGGGGGAGATTTGCATTTGTCACGACCGTTGGAGTTATACTTTAAATTTCTAGGTTTAAATTTAACATTACTATTCAAAAAACAGTTTTTCTTAAAGTGGCCAATACGGCCACACTTAAAACAAGTTAAAGGCTTTTTACCTTTTTGCTGGATGTTCTGTATCTGAACACTGTTATTGGCATCTTTCTTAATATCACCCTCACGAAGCTGTAGACGCGATTCCTCCGCTGTTAACTCGGTCACAATATTCTGGAACTTGAACTGGTCGTTCTTCCAACGCAACAAATATTGCACTGCAGATTCAAACTTGGATGGTAGGTGTTGCAAGAGCTGAAAACAGCAGTACACATCCTCCATAGCATGACCAATTTCACGCAGCTGGTCCAGTATTCTTGATAACCGGGTTACAAAAGAATTCACCGTTTCATTCTCAGACATTCTACAATTAATGAACTCTGTAAACAGTCCCATATGATGAGCTCTAGAGTCTGATATAAAGGTCTTCCTCAAAGTCTCCCAGGCATCAATAGCACAATCACAATTTTCAATAATGCTTCTGACTTCAGGCGATGTATTCAGATATATTGTGGATAATGCAACTCGACTACGAGATTTAAAATCCTCCACTTGTTTTGAAGTTATTCCGGCCTCAGCATCTTCAACAGGCAGTATTTCGTTCTTACATATTATATTCCAGCAGTTTCTTTCAATTAAAATAAATTTAATGTCCTTGACCCACGTAGTATAATTATTCATCCGTAATTTTTCAATCGTGGGGTTTAAACTTACTGCCATTTCAATTTCTTATCTTCAAACACTTAGAATGCCATAAAAACTATTATCAAAATTTTAATGCTATGAGCTGACAACGAGCCAAATCGCCCATAACCGCTTATTGTGAAAAAAACAATTTCCACATATATCAAGTTAGCAGAGTTAGCAGTGCAGTGAAATGATAGTTGCTCAGCTCTAAAAGCTATAAAGAAGATAAATATATGTGGCATTCATTGAAGACAAAATTTCAATTAAAACAGTTTATTAAAGTTGAAACAAAATGATGAATAACATTAAATCAGCTGAAACAATTTTAGAAAGGTTGCTGACGAAAGGTTAAATACCCTTAAAAATACTGCCATACTGAGTTCAAATAGAAAGCTAGTTTTCTTTGTGAAATAACTAGATACACTAAACGAACAAGTCACAAAAACGTAATTTACAATCATAATAAAACTAAACAGTTTATAATTATATCGAAATACCAGCTCATGACTTTGAGCTAAACTGAAAAAACATAAAAGCTTAAAAGATTAAGTGCTTCAGAGCTTAAGAGACTGATTACATATTTCCTACCTCCTTTTTATAGTCACGAAACGGATTCAAAGTAACATCTACTAGATGCTGTAGAATAGGAACGCCTCCCATAACTATAGCAACACGACGCTGCGAGTCAGCCGCCATCTATGGGCTTAGCAAAGAGACTCTGCAGTTGAAAAAATATTACATCTCCTCGCTAGGTAGCGAAAAGAACAATCCGTAAAAGGATTTAAACATATTTTTCTTTAAGTTAATTTTAATAAAATATGCTTTTAAATATGAGGTAAGTAATTAAAGTTATTTCAAAAGACTTAAACATAAATATATTAATAAGGAATATAATTTTTAACTAAAAGTAATTATCATTAAGTTTTTTAATTTTAATATATCTTTAACTCAAATGGCAGCATCAAAAGAGAAAATAGCACTAAACGCTATAATTCATTTAATTAATAACTTAAATTTTAAAGGTTATAACGTGAATTTAAATTATATTTAAGTAGTAAATGAATTTAAATTTAAATTTGAGAATCAACACGGAAAGGGTATAAATTTTACAACAAATACACGCGCTGCGCGCGCGTATTCCTTTCCTGAGCCTTCGTGCCCCCTAAAAAAAAAATCATTTCTGATCGGGAAAAGGGTGGAACCACGCAAAAGGGTGGAATCTCGAACTGGGTCACCACTGCCTTCGGCAGCGCAGTCGCGTACGGGCTGCGCGCGCACAACTTAAGGGATACACGCGCTGCGCGCGCGTATTCCTTCCCTGACCCTCCGTGTCCCCTAAAAAAATCATTTCTCATCGGGTAAAATCTCGCACCGGGTCCCCACTGCCTTCGGCAGCGCAGCCCCGTGCGCTCTGCGTATATTACAGCGCCATAAAAGAAAACTGATTCAGGACACCTCAAAACGTTTAAATCAGGTAAAAACCTTCGATAACTTAAAAGAACTTTAAAATATCTTTCAAATGATGTATTAAAAATAATTTAATCATAATTAGAAATTGAAATACTGAAATTTGAAAATATTACAGCGCCATCTAGCGGTACAAACTTCTGTATTCCACTGTTCGATTCCAATTCAAAAAAGTTTTCCAATGATGTTACTTATGAAATTATTTTAATTAGTAGCTGAGATAAAAAAGAAAACGAATTCAGGAGACCTCAAAACGTGTAAATCTGTTGAAATCTTTGAATGATATAAAAGAACTTTAAAATATCTTTCGAATGATGTATTAAAAATTATTAAACCAAATTAGAAATTGAAATATTGAAATTTGAAAATATTACAGCGCCATAAAAGAAATTTGATTCAGGACACCTCAAAACGTGTAAATCTGGTGAAAACTTTCGATAATTTAAAAGAACTTTAAAATATCTTTCGAATGATGTATTAAAAATAATTTAATCATAATTAGAAATTGAAATATTGAAATTTGAAAGTATTGCAGCGCCATCTGGCGGTACAAATTTCTGTATTCCACTGTTCGATCCCAAATCAACAAAGCTTTCCAATGTTGCATGACTTATGAAATTATTTTAATTAGTAGCTGAGATACTTTAAAATGTGTATCGAATGACGTATTAAAAAAAAAAAAAAAAAAAAAAAAAGAAAAAAAAGAAAATTAAACATAATTAGAATCTGAAATATTGAAATTTTAAATTATTACAGCGCCATGAGACCTCAAAACATGCAAGTCAGGTGAAATTTTAATTCCATTATCTACGGTAGTCGGTTAATGGAAGTAAATAGAAAAAGAAATATTTTTACCTCAAGTGTATTTGTGTCGTTTTGAAACTGACATCCTCTTTCGACAGATAAAATGTGAGGCGTGTAAAGATAAAATTTAATTTGCAATTAAAATGTAAATCTTTTGTTTATTGACCAAAATCGATGAAATTTAAACTGCAAGTTTGTTTTGTGGTGTTAAGATTGTATACTAAGTTAAATGTGTAAAATTTGAAAAATTGAAGAAAATAGAAAATTGCAATTTTTAATCGCAGTACCAAACACGTGACTTCATTAAATACCAGATGTGTTTCCGTTGAAGACTGCTGTAGACGAAAAGTCTGCAAAGCTAAGATTCTTGTGATTTGTTGCCAATATTTTTTTTATAGTTTAGTTAATTTTAAAAAATCTAATTGCCCGATCGATAAGCCGTTTAAACCATCGGTTTAAGAAAAAAAAGCCTTTTCCAATGGTATCTTGTTTGTAACAATACGACTGATATTTCTAATTTATTTTCCACCTTTTCCGTAAAAATGTCGCTTTTTAAGCATTTAATCATGAATTCTGGGTCATTTTTCGTTAGACAATGGTCGACATTTTAACTAATATCTCCGCTAATTAGGGTCGCATCATTTAGCAAATTAGATAACCCAGATCTGCGATAAATTCTCTGTCCATCGGTACCTGTTCAAAGTCAGTGCGACCGTTAGCGGCGGAGCTTTTGCTGCGTCAAGCCGTTTCTCACAGACACACACACACACAGACACACGCGTACAGATTTTAATAATATAAGGAGATAGCAAATTAGATGACCCAGATCTGCGATAAATTCTCTGTCCATCGGTACCTGTTCGAAGTCAGTGCGACCGTTAGCGGCGGAGCTTTTGCTGCGTCAAGCCGTTTCTCACAGACACACACACACACACACACACACACACACAGACACACGCATACAGATTTTAATAATATAAGGAGATACTTATAAATTTTATTAAATTTTACTTATACGATTTATTTATCTTTATATTCTAGCTATTGGTACTTTGGTCAGTTCCTTTTTTTTTTTTTTTTTTTTTTTTTATATATTGTTTAAAATTTTATTCCTTTAACTTTGCTGTTTGCAACAAATATTTTTCATATATTAAACGTTTAAATATTTTGCGTGTCTTTTTTTTTTTTTTTTTTTTTTTTTTTTGAGTTAGCATTAAAGTAATCATGCTTGTATTTTTTTCATGAATAAAATTATATAAAGTTTGGCCACATTTTCAGTTAAAGAGTAACATTAATTTGTTGTTGAATTTTTTTAGGTTTTAAATGCATGTAGCTATGCTACTTTTTAGTTTTACGGAATAATGGCCAAATATGATATATTGTACAAAACTATTTATGAACGCATTATTTTTTGCCTTCAATTATACGGTAGGTAGAAATATTAACACCTCTAGATAATACGGTAAACTAAACGAAAATCGTAATATTAATAAAATTGGTTAAACTGTAATTTTCCAAATCACAACTATCCCCTCCGTGGAGGATCAAAATTGCGATGGCATGTCTCCGGACCACCTATAGGGGTGAGTCCCAGACAGTCGCCAATTGCCTATCTGCGCAGCATTAGTGCGACGTAAAACATAACCAACCAACCAAATCACAATTATTTTAAATTATCTGTAAATGTGCATTTTTAGAATGTGAAATGACACGTTTAATATTAGGTAAAAAAAAAAAAAAAAGGATAATAAATTCTTGCTAACTGTTTAAATTAAAAATTGTATTTGAAACTTTTTTTTTTTTTTTTTTTAATAAAATTTAAATCCAATCCTCTTTTCTATTCATCTTTTTTTTTTTCTTTTCTTTTTTTTTTATCCTCTTTTATGAATTAATTTCTCCTGCAACTGAAGTTCGTAAGTAATATAATGCAATAATCCTTCCATTAAATATTGTAGATGTTTAAGAGATAATAACGGGAATGATAAAGCGATAAAGTTATTGCAATGCACAAATGACTCTGATAATTGTTACAAATCTGATGTAGATTAAACATTGTCATTTTGATCTAATAATAAATAGAATGGTAAATTGTAGATAATAACTTTGCGAATTTAATGAATCTTCACGTTGGATAAGGATACATTTGATGAAACCTCATAAGCTCTCGGCCTGTGTAATCTTGTTAGTATCTATTGTATTGCACTGCAATGTGCTCAGCATTTAAACTGAATAATTTAAGTACAAAATTACAGTTTATTCAAATGTAATTGTTATTTTGAGAATGATCTTGCGAAACAATTGATAGTTATATTTATATTACTCTTTGCTCATATGTTTCTACACACACACATACACTTAAGTGAATATAATGCTTCATAATTTTAAGAAATGTTAATTAATCATTTTTTTAATTAGTATAATTAATTATTTCAACCACAAAAATACTTGGACACAATATAAAGAACATTGTAAAAAATCTGTTTTTTTTTTAGACATATATAATGCGTTTTACAGAATATGCATCCATACTTTATAAATTTTCTTTCATCAATAAAAGTTTGCTCATCATAGCGCCTGGAATAATTATTTTTAAAAAGTTTCTAACATCTTTTTTATTTATGAAGTTGAACATTTTAACGGTTTTACACACTTCCAAAATATGCAGATCATAATTAAAAAAAAAAAAAAAAAAAAAAAAAAAAAATCGCGCATAAATCGATGCAGTAGTTTTCAAGTCGATAGGAACTCTTCAGATTTCAGACTAATATTGCATTTCTGTGTATAGATAAGCTTTATAAAATTATATTTATAAGTTTTATTTCATTTATATTCTTTATTTAATTTTATAAATCAAATCTTCTACCCATACCTTTCTTTTAATATTGTTTAACATTTTTTTCTTTTAATTTAGTTGTTTGCAACAATTTTTTTATATGTTAAACTGTATAAGCATTTTGCATTTTTTTTTCTCAATTAACATTAGAAATATGCCTCTTATCCTTTTTTCATGAATAAATTTATTTAAAGCCTTTTCACATTTTCAGTTAAAAAGTAACAAGAAGATTATAAATCCATGTCTATATGCTATTATAATGAATAGTAATCAAATATGATATACTGCACAAAACTATTTATGCATACATATTTTTCCCGTTTAAATATATGACAAAGAAATCTAACATAATAAGCTAAAAGGTAAATCTAAGAGAAAATTGTTACATAATTGAGATATTTAATACAAGGATGATAAATTTTTACGTCGTTTTTAATATAAAATTTCCTCCCGACTTTTTTCTTGGTCACAGTTAAATCCATTAATTCATTTTATAAATTAATTTCTTCAGCAACTAAAGTTTATAAATAATATAATGTAATGATATTTCCATTAAATATTGTAAATGATTGTGAGATGATCGCGAGAATGATAAAACGATAAAGTTATTGTAGTACACAACCATCTGTGATAATTGTTACATGTCTGATGCAGATTAAATATCATCATTTTGATCTAATAATAAATAGTCTGGTAAAATACAGATAATAATTTTGATAATTTAATTAATCTTCAAACTGGATACACAATACATTTAATAAATTCTCATAAGCCCTGGGCATGTGTAGTCTTATTATTCTCTATGTATTTCGTTCCAATGTAAATAGCTCAGCATCTATGCTGATTAAGTTAAATACATAAATAATGGTTTCAATCAAATATAAATGTTATTGGGATAATCGTTGGGAACAATGAAGAGATTTAGATTACATTCAGTTTACATATTTCTCTTGAAGTCAATGCATTACTTTTCATGTACAGTCGGTAACAAAAGTGTCCGAACACTAAAATTCCTACGTAAAAAAGTACACTTCTTACGGTTTTGTTAAATAAATCCTTCTCGAATCATGTTCTTAGAATGACGAAAAACAGGATTCGACAAGGATTTATTTCACAAAACCTTATGAAGTGTACTTTTTTTACATAGGAATTTTTGCTAGTGTTCGAACACTTTTGTTGCCGACTGTACTACCAACCAATAAGTATTTGGACACTTTCAAATTTAGATGTTTTGTTAAATTCCTAAAAAAGTTTTTTGGAAATCATCTTGAAACTTTGAGAGTGTAAAGAACACGTTATGCCTCATATATTTCATCAAAGCGTTTGTTCTGAAGAGGAAAAGGGAACCTTTAAAATATTAAACAGAAATCAAAATCTTTTGGATCACCTTTGTAAAATATAATGATCTAACTGCGTTTTGGCTGTAGAATGTGATTATAAGAATTCTTTGAATTATCTATGTACAAAATCTTATGAAGCATCCACATATATTCATGGAGATATAACGGATATATATTTTTTTTTTAATTCCAAAAACAATTCCCACATTTCTAGATGTAGCACGTAGGGTATTAGTCCCAGTGCAAAATTTTTTTCGAAAACTTGACATACTACATTATACAACATACTACAATCAGAATGCAAAAATAATAAATATCTTAAGAGATATGAGCACTTTCACTGAAAAATTTTTAACTACGCATGCGCTCGCATTTAAAAAATTTCATTTGCATAATTTAATAGCATTGAGCTTATTTTAAGTATTGAGCAACTTATATAAATACCCCAAACAAATATCGTGTAAATTGAAAAATTTATGAGAGATGGAATGAACAGAGTTTCAATTCTCTCAAAATAAAAGCTAAATTATAAACGGTTTTTACTCACATTTTTATTTCGATTCACTCAATGCTAAATGGTAATACAGTCGACAACAAAAGTGTCCGAACACTAGCAAAAATTCCTATGCAAAAAAAGTACATTTCATACGGTTTTGTTAAATAAATCCTTATCGAATCATGTTCTTACACTGACTGAGAACAGGATTCGACAAGGATTTATTTAATAAAACCGTATAAAGTGACTTTTTTTACATAGGAGAATTTTTGCTAGTGTTCGGACACTTTTGTTACCGACTGTACAGTGTTCACTGATTGCAAATAAATATTGATAAAAACTAATAAATATTGATTTTGAGAGAAACTGAAATTATGTTCATTCTGTCTCTCACAATTTTTTTGAATTTGAGGTTTTCATTGAAATATCTCAATTGTTTTAGTTTTTGAAATTATGGAAATGAATTTTTTTTTAAGCTAGAGCGTGCTCAGTTAAAAATTATTTAGTAAAAAGACTCATATTTTATAAGATATTCAATATTTTTGCGTTCTGATTGCAGTATTTTGTGTCTAATTTAGTAAGCCAAGTTTTTAAAAAATAGTTTTTCACTGAGTCTAATACCCTACGTGTTATAATTTAAAAAGTTGATTTTTTTTTTCAATTTTTTAAAGACAGCGTTGTATCTTCTTGAATATATGTGGTAGCTTCATAAAAATTTATACAAACAATTAGTAGAATCCGTATAATCACGTACTACAGTTAAAATACATTTCAAGCATTACTTTGTACAGGATGATGCAAAACATTTTAATTACTCTTTAAATTTTTAATGGACCCCTTCTCCTCTTCAGCAAAAACTTTTACTGACGTGTATGAGATATAACATGTTCTTTATACACCCAAAGTTTGAAGATGATTCCTGAAGAACTTTTCTAGATATTGGACAAAACCTCTATATTCGAAAGTGTCTGGTAGAGAGTGTATAAGAAATGCCAATTATTCGTTTCAAATAAGTAAAATAGTTAAGTATTTCTAGCTCAAGAATGTTTGGTCAAAATCTAAAGAACATTATCAAAATAATTTTTCCTTATTGCTTTTATTGTTTTTAATCTTCAAAAATAGACAAGTCATTTTAAACACCATATTCGTTTCACAGAATAGACGACCTTTCTTTAAAAATCTTCTTTCATCAATGAATTTTGATTCAACTTTAAACTGTAATATGGAAAGAACAGGCATGAGAGTGCAGAAAATTAAAAAAAGAGGAAACACGCGTGTTCATAAAATTAATTTCAAATGAAAAATAACGCGTGCGGGGAAAACAATACAAATATGTTCATAAAATTTATTTCCAATGAAAAATAATGCTCAAAAGAAAAAACTATACAAAATATTTTAAAAGTGACAAATTAAAATAAAAGAATAACACATCAACACAATAAACCATGTAAAAAAAAAAAAAAAAACATTAGCTAGCAATCAACATTTAATAACATTGACGGTGGGAAAGGGGGGGGGGGGCAAAAAGTAGTTCATGAGTGAAAAATATTAAACACAATTCTACTTCTTTATGGATTCTAGAATATCATAAAGTAAGTTTAAAATTAATATTGACATTTTTGTTGTGGATGGATAAATATTCAAAAATAAAAGACTTCCCGCAGAATGTTTGATCGGCGATGGTTAGAGATGAAAAAAAAGGGGGGGGGGACAAAAAATTAAATGAGTGTGAAATATTGAATAATTATGTTCTTTTATAGGTTATAGAATCTGATAAAGCACGTTTAAAATAAATATAGACATTTATATTTTGGATGGAAAAAGATTGAGTTTTTCGTGGAGCGTTTGAATACCGATTGTTATTGGAGTTTGATTTTAACAAAATAAAAAACCGCGAAATTAACGAAAATCGCAAAAAAGCGGAAAATCGCGGATCCGCGGAAAATTCTCATGCCTGAAAGAAAGAAAGGTAAAATAATGGAAACATTAATCTAACTAAGAATAATGATAAGGAAAAGTTATAATTTTTAAAAGTAGATGAAGAGAAAATTTTTAAATCCACGAATGTCATAATTTAAAATAATTAAAATATATTACAGTTTTGTTTTCAAATAGATATTTTACTTAAAGGAGGTACAAAAATTTATATATGTGACATAACTTTGATATTTTTTAGCATTTATGTTACCATTAAATTGGTGAATTTTTGCGAGGGTTTTAATAGGTTATGGTCATAGGAAAACTTTGCCAAAAGAAAAAGTTTTAAATATCAGATTATTGTTTTTATTTCTTTTATCCATGTTTAAAAAGATTTTAGTACATTAATCTTAAATATGAATACTTACATTATTTAAATCTAAATATTTATAAATTAACGTAATTTTTTAGTACATTAAAACACTGACATATAAATAAATCAAATATATATATATATTTTAAATCATTTTAGTGTTCATTCTTAAAAAATAAGAAAATAAATAAAAAAATAACTTTTAATTTAAAACTACATTTTTATAAACTTTTAGCTACAATGAAACTTTTTGGCGATCACGAAACATAAGTATAATTGTATAATTGATTCAAAAAACAAAATATTATGTTTGAAAGAGTTAAAGTAAAAGTACTGAAAGTGCGTGAATTCATTTTTAATAATATGTATTTTTGTAATAGAAGGAGTAAATGTATAATGAAATAAATTTTATTTCATTATGATCGCATTAAGCTTCCTTACAATAATCTAAACATTTTATTGATAGTTTTTATTACTATTATTATTTATTTATACATAATTCATATATTTTTGCACGTGAAACATACTAATTAATAGATCAACATATTAGATCAACAAATTATGGGAATTTGAGAAAAATTAGCTTCAAAAGATTTTTTTATTTGTTTAATGCTTAATGCGTTAAACAATTAGCATACTTAGCGTAAAACAAAAATGAATAATACAAACTTATAATATACGTATAAAGTAACATATAAACAATGGAACATTTTTTTCAAGTTTTTACTAATCGGAATAAAAACTATTCCTTAATTGCATTTGTAGTTAAAAAATTGAATCTATATTTTAAGTATTTTAATTCCGATTTGTGAAATGGATTTTATAAATTTGAAAATTTCGTAAGTTATTTGGAATTTACGATTTATTTAACATGGCAGAATAGGACAAAATTGAGCAAAAACGTCCATTTTGAGGATCATAAATATATCAGACAAATTTAAAATAACATTTATGATACTTGTTTCAACATAATTAACTACAAATATTCTATTAGGGAAATTTCTTAAGTTATTCGTAATTTAAGATTTTATCAACATAGCAAAATTGGGCGATATTCCATGTAAATATGCATTTTGTGGATTGTTGCATTGGAAATAGTAGCATGAAAACTAAACTACAAAATTGACCCTAATAAAATAAATTAATAGATTAGAATAAGATAAATATATCGAAGTGAACGGTGGGTAGCCTATTAGGTGGGGAATTCATTCTCTCACTTTGTCAAGTGTTTGGTAAAATGCATTTCTCTTAAGGATTATAATATGTCTTGTACTAGAAATTTATGAGAATATATATATGATGGGGAACTATGCCAACTAGTTTATGAAAATTGTCGATATTTTTGTATGTAG
The DNA here is from genome assembly GCA_963930645.1 of Salticus scenicus. NCBI lineage: Eukaryota > Metazoa > Arthropoda > Arachnida > Araneae > Salticidae > Salticus > Salticus scenicus. Next base: position 348,660,031 of record OZ005650.1, on the reverse strand, counting down.
AAGGTAATTTGTAAAAAACATAATCAGGTTCTAGTCCACGAACACACTTTATTTAATGAATATTCAGCCTGTAATGATATTTTCGACATTTTTGCGTATAAAAAGTAATTTTTAATGACATAAGCAAGTTCTAGTAGATGAATAAACCTTAAATAATGAATATTTAGTCCGTAGATAGAGCCCATTATTATGTCGTTACAGAAGTTGTTGACAATGTTCTAGTCAATGTTCAATCAGGTTTTTGTCAACGAATGTACTTTATTTAATGATAGAGTGCTCAATGATACTGTTATGAAAGTTGTCGACATCTTTGCGTGTAGAATAGAATTATTAAAAACCTAAGCAGGGCTCTAATTGATGAATGTACACTATTCAACGAATATTCTGGAAACAGTTGAATGTTCAATATTTTGTTTCGTGGCACAAAAACAGTTTTTTGTGCCCGAGAATCAATTATCAATGAATATTATCGAAAGAATCCAATGAAATTTTTATTCTTACTTCAGAAATTAAAGAAACACTGTTAAATAAACTACAGAACAGAAATTTCGCCAATTCAGGAACAACAAAAAATTATGCAGTCTGAATGAAACTTGATTTCAATGAGAGTATTGTCAGTGGTTTATAGAATTTTTGAGGTACTTCTGCGCTAGAAACCAATGAATCATTGCAAACTATTCAGTATATGAACTCGACTCCTACTGCAATTAAAGTTTCCAAATTTTGGAATCCTGAACTACCACTTTTGAATAGTAATTTTACGCAAAGTCAAAGCTCACCTTTATGGAAATGAAAATAAGTACCATTTGTTTCCACTTTTACTGCAATACCATATAAAAAGTAGCGCATAAACTTATAGGCAAGTTCCAATCTACATTCATCAATAATAACTCTCCTTTTTATTGTCTTGTTAGTAATTTATAGAATTTTCGAAGAATTTAGTTCTTCGCTATAAACAAATGAATCTTTTCGAAAAATTCTGGAACTCTGTACTGATTGAAATTATAACCTTTAAACCTTTGGTGAACCTAAACTAAAAAGTTCTGCCAAATTCTTTCGCCAAGTCACCAAATTCGACGCCAAATCGCCAAAATCGATGTCATGACGAAAATGTACGTTAGCTTCCAACTTAGCGCCTTGGCGAGATTAGCGAACAAATTTGGGGTAAATATTATTTTGGGATAGCCAGAATTAGTGAACGCTTTCTCAATTCTAACAGAGTTAACTCTTTTGATAAAATTTGTCATTTTTTCTCACTAATTTTCGCCAAAGAGAACAAAAGTATGCCAAAAAAGAACAAAAGTATTATACTCGAAAGATTTTCATTGAAGTCTAAGCTCTGCATTTGTCAGTGAGAGAGTCTCTAATAACCATGGAGTAGTATTCTTTAAAAAACTACTATATGCGTCTCTGCGGCATATATAATCCTATTATCGTGGCTTTTGGGGTTGGACTAGAAGCTTTTTTTTTTTTTTTTTACTTTCTATCAAGAATGTTCATGAACTGGAACCTATCTGTTTACTTCCAAATTAGTTATGTCACAAAAGAAAAAAAAAATAATGTTTTTATAACAATATATACATTCCAATGTGTGTATCAGGAAGTCATGTTGGTTCGACATCAGATTTTTTTTTTTTTTTTTTTTTTATTATTCAATTTAATTTTTTATATAATAACATATAAAATAGTATTCATAAAAATGTTTCTGCTTTGAGATCGTTTATTTTATTTATTTATTTATTTATTTATTTATTAGAAGTCAACATTTAAATATTTTATTAATATTCATTTCACAAATATTCTTGCACAACATATAAACTTATATTCACATATTATTAAATAACTTACATATTAACTAATTCACAGTATTCACATATTATTAAATAATTTAACAGTACAGATGTTATTTTGGAAAGAAGGGAGAGCGTTCATACGTTTAATATAATTTATTACTTTAAAAAATCAACTTTTTTAATGATATATATTAGGGTGGTCCTTAAAAATTAACATTTCAATTTTTGTATGGGACACCCGCTCATTTTGTTCTATGTATAAAATGAAGACTTCCACAAAAAATTCAAAATTTTGAAACAAAATTTAAAGGTGGTTACCAAGGTTTGAAAAAATTAAAAATTGATAAATTTGACATATTTTGTAATTTCATTATAAATTATTATATTTTAATTACATAAAAATATCGAGACAATACACATTAAAATATTGAATTTAAAATATTAAAATACACATAACATAAATTTAAACGTTTCGAGCCTTATTTTAGGCTCCTCATCAATAAAATGCATCAAAAGTAAACGATGAAAAGATCAACAGATTTCATTTATGAAAATACAGCATATTCAGAAGGACTTGTGAATGCCTCAGTAAGCGGTGAAAAATTCTGTTTCGTATACCATACTTCCAGGAAAATTCTTAAATGATAATTTGAACAGTTAGATACGATATTTTAGTATTATTAAAATCATATAAATGGTCTGTTTCTATAGCATGCTGCACTATTTTAGAACGAATATCGCGGTTTTTGAAATTTATTTTATGTTCGAGAATTTGAGTATGAAAGGAACGGACAGTTTCACCAATATAAACAGAACTGCAAGATTTACAAGGAATGTTATAAATAACCCCTGTACGCGAAAAAAAAAGGGGGGGGGATACTGATGAGGAGCCTAAAATAAGGCTCGAAATGTTTAAATTGATGTTATGTGCATTTTAATATTTTAAATTGAATATTTTAATGTATATTGTCTCGATTTTTAACGTGATGAAAATATAATAATTTATAATGTAATTACAAAATATGTCAAATTTTAATTTTTTCAAACCTCGGTAGCCACCTGTGTGAGTATTCACACATATGTCCTTTAAAAGTTTATTTATTTATTCAAATTTAATATTATAACAAAAAGGAGGGATTAATATAAATAATAAAAAACAATCTTTTTAAATTTATGTAATTCAATTAATTAATTATATAGGATTTCCCGTTTTATTTACAAATCAAAATCTTTCATTTAATAGCGTTCTTTGTCCTTTATTGTTACAAACACATTGCTCTCGGAATAATATAATGCAATTTTTATATCGGGGTTTTTGAAAAATAATTTTGTTTATACTCTTTCCCCGAAAGAATTAAATCAATTTAGCTATAATTATTTATTTTCAGAAGGTAATTTAAAAAATCGTTATTAGCCTATTTATAGCATAAGTAGCTATTAAGAAAATAAAAAACAGTCATTTCAATTCATATTTATTACCCTCATGTTTACGTTAAAACCTATTATTATTTCAAGCAGGTCATTATAATTCTAAAAATAGATTTCTAATCGTTTTTTCCCGTCATTATAGTTCTAAAAATAGATTTATAATGGATTTTTGCCAACTAAGCGGCGTCGGCTATGTACGTTGAGAGTTCAAGGACAATTGGCGATGCTTTTCAATGTCAAATAGATCTAACGTTTGTAACGATTTTTTTATTTAAAATTTTTGTATTAAAATGTTAGGAGGACAAAGAAACAGCTTGGCACTCTTTTGGCTAAATTTTAAGGATGCCAATTTTTGGGGTTGCAATTTTAAGTTCTCTGGGGCTGGCAGATCTAGTTAATTTTTTTCGATTTTGACTTGGTTAGATTAAGACGATACCTTTTTGGTCTCCTCCTCCCTCTCTGTCTAGATAACTGGGGTAGAACATTTTTACCAGCTTTACCAATGAAGTGATGATATAAAAAATTATCGGTGACTAAGAACATATGTATTGAATCGCTACTACAATAAAACACAGTAAAGAATGATTTGTCTGCTGATTATTTAGAGGTAAAGGCTTCTGCATTATTCATCACGTGTTTACGATCTGGCCGTTGTGAGAACAGAACCTGGTTTTACTAAAATCTTCTTCACACCACCCTTAAAACTTGTTTTAAAATTTTGAAATTCTTGTGGAAGTCATTATTTTATACATAGAACAAAATAAGTGGGTGCCCCATACAAAAATTTAAATGTTAATTTTTAAGGACCACCCAAATATATATATATATATATATATATATATATCATTAAATATTGAATCCGAATTTATTTAAAAATTTATATTTTAAAAACTACTACATACTATACAAGAAAAGTTATAAAATTCTATTAAAATAATATAAAATCAAATAATGATGTTATATTACTAAAATATACTTCTTACAAAATTTAAACGAATTTTTATTCGAATAGTGTTATATTATGAGTAATTCTTTTTTTTTTTTTTTTTTTTTTTTTCTTTATCATATTAAAATTTATTTATCTGTGTAATCAATAGTGCTTATTGTAAACATTTAAAATGATTTTCAATAAATTCATTTTAACTTATATCATAGTTTTGTCCATATCATTTCAAACATTTTGGTAATTAAAAATTCTTTTCAACTAGTGTATATAACTGAAAAGATTTTCTTAAGATTTCAAAAGGATATTTAAGCAAATGCATTTCATAAATAATATAATGTATTAATATTTCCATTAAACATTGTAAATTGTTGTGAAATAATTACTAGAACGATAAAGCGATAAACTTATTGTAGTACACAACCGGCTGTGACAATTGTTACATGTCTGATGTAGTTTAAACATCGCCAGTTTGATCTAATAATAAATAGCCTGGTAAATTACAGATAATAATTTGCTAATTTAATGAATCTGCACGTTTGATAAAGATATATTTGATGAAATCTCATAAACTCTGTGCTTGAATAATCTTATTAGTATCTATTTCATTCCATTATAATGCGCTCAGCTATTAAGCTGAATAATTCGAGCGCAAAACAATGGTTTGAATTAAATGTAAATGTTACTTTATGAATGATCGTAGAAAACATCGAATAGTTATATTTCGATTACTTTAAATTTTTTTATTTCTTCAAAAGTTAAAATATTGCTTCATTAATTTTAAGAACTGTTAACTATTTTTATTTAAATGATATAATTATTTTTTATGCACTGGAATGTTTGGAAAATTTTTAAAAATAATTTAAAATGTCAACATGTAATTATTTTTTTTGTGTTGTCGTTTTCAAATTTTTGAATCAAAACATTTCAAATGCAATTCGCAGAACAGACCTCAGTTCTTCTTTCATTAATAAATTTCAATTCTTTTTTAAATTGTGATATAAAAGAAAATAAATGAAATATTCATATTTCTCGTAACTATGTAAAAGATTTTAATTTTGAAAAACTGATCAATTTTAAAATTATAAATTGCATCAAATTCATAAAATAATTAAATTATAAATTGCATCAAGTTCATAAAATAAAAATACTTTAGAAAGTATGCTAATTTCATTGTTTAATGTTGTTTTGCTTAAAAAACATACATTAAATTAACCTGTACGCCTTTTCATATATGCGATATAACTTTAATATTGTCTAAAATTCAAGCTATTATTATAGTCATATTTTTTTACGATAGTTAAACGAGCTGTTGTGAGAAAAACTTTGACAAAAGAAAATGTTTTAGACATTTGATGTTTATTTTTATGGATACATGTTCAAAATATCAATACAATAAGACTTAAGTATATTGTTAACAAAACAATGTTTGCCTATAAAGAAATGAAACACTTAGAGATTTAAAAAAATAAAATAAAATAAAGCAAAAAATAAAAATAAATAAATATAAAAATAAAAATAAAAATACTTATAAAAATTTAAAAAAATGAATATGATATCAAAATAGATTTTAATAATAAATAAATAAATATTTTAATTAATTTTAAGTAAATGTTTCATATAATTATCTTATTTTACAATTCATTTTTAATTTTATTCGTTATTAATATATATATATACATATTACATTTTTGTCTAAATCTGTACACAATATTGAGCTTTACGTTAAAATCACTACTCATATGCGTTGCAGTGCAGGAAATAAAAATTTAAATATTCAGATAAATATCGGGCATATACGACTGTAGACATTTTAAAAATTCATAACTATTGAATGAATTGAAAGAATTGAACACGTTTTGCAAAAAAATCATTTCGTGAAGGGAGATTTTTTTTTTCTAGTAAAGAAAAAAATATAGTTATATTTTTTTGTCGACAATAGTTAAACAAATAGTTAAATTTTTCGTACGGATGTGAAAAAAAAAATATGCAAATGAAAGTCCTATAAATTGCACAATTTTGCGTTTAGAACAGCTTATTTCTTATTTTGCCTCCTACTTGTGCATACATGAAGTTTTAATTGCGATGCTGTCTTGGTGGGTAAAGCGTTATTGGTGAAGGTGTTTTCCCTCAGGTAAAAACCGCCGACTGAAGCTGCAGTTAGCAATGTTATAACTCGTTTGCAAACTGTAATTTGTTATGACGACGGACACGGAGAATAGGATTCACATTACTGTAAAAATTTGCATGCGATTAAGTACAGTTTTTCATGAAAATGCGTGACCTGGTCACACACAGCGCTCTCTATTGACAAGTAGCTTAATTATTATTTTTTCTTTATAATGTATATATATATATATATATATATATATATGTATATATAATCTTCACGAAAATGATTTTTTCACAAACTACGTTCAATTCTATCAATTCATTCAATAGTTATAAGAATTTTTAAAATATTTACAGACTTATTGGGCACCTTGTGTTACATTTAGAGACGTGTATTTCATTAAATTGTTTGTTTCTATATAAATATTTCAACCAAAGAATTATGACATTTCTTTCTTTGTTTTGCCTAAGTATTTTTGACAAAAATGACAGTTATTTTTATTAAACAACTCTAAGTACGTTATTCCAAAGAATTCTTATAACGTGAAGGTTGCATTTCCCCTTTATTCACAGCAACATACTTTACCTTATTTTCCGCTTTACTCGTGACTCATATAATCCCAAGATAAAATGTCTTGCGTGCTTATTTGAATATGAAGCAGCTGCTCAGCATTTTTACACTTTATGTTTCTTTGCTTAATTTTTTTTTTTTTTTTTTTTTTGTCATTTAACAATAATATATCAGCGAATTACAGTGCAATATGACAATTGCTTTAAACACGTTTATGTTCTTATAAATTTCGCCAAATTACCTTTCTTACAGTGTTTGACTATTACTTTCCACGTATACTGAGTAGATAGGACATTCATGTTTCACGATTTTTATGTTTTTAACATTTATAAATTTAGGATAAAAAGTAATTTATCAAAACTTGCATTATTTACATTACATAGTTCGATTTTATTAACACCACAACTGTATACTTTATATATCATGCATTTTGACTTTTATCTTTTCTCATTTTAAGGGCTTATTTACAAGTGTATATTTTTTATCACAAACGTTTCGCAACACAATAACATGCAGATAGAGATTATTAAAACATCATTATTAACTAATATCGCATTAATTGTAAATATATAAATATCTCGATGTTCGAAATTTATATTTTACTTAATACCAATACTTAAAATTTAATACTTTAATTTTACAAAAATATAAAACGAAATTTTTTATAAATAAACATATTACATTTAAGTATAAGATTAACTTAGAATATAAATAAATATATCAACTCTAATACTTTAATAATCTGTATATTACCATTCACAATAAAATATACATGTATAATTTTTATGTCAAGTGATAGGGAAGTTAAATGACAATTATTACAGTAAATCATATCAACGACATTACATTCCTAATATATATCAAGACCATCGTTAAAGTAGGAACAATTTAATTCAATTGATTAATTAATGTTGGGCGTTTAAGTAATTATAAAGCCTTTCTTTATTTCATACATAAAAAAAGGCGTAAATTAAATTAGAATAGAAAACAAAATCGTAAAATGTATGCAGGTAGAAAAGAGACTATACAAATAAAAATAAAATACAGTAAAATAATGTAAATGCATTTTAAGATTAATTAGAATGTTCAACTTAATCAACATCTTTTTAATATAAATAAAACATTTGATTAATTACAAAAAATAAATAAATAAATAAATAAATAAGTAAAACAACAATAATGATTTCAATTTCATTTTTTTTATTACTGGATTATATTAATTTCAAATCTAATTCGTGAAAAAAAAATTCGTTAATTAACTTATTTCATCTTTTTAGTTTCAATTACTTTATGTAAAATGCAAATAATGATCATAAGAATGATCTCGCAAATTGTAAAAAAAAATTATGATTTAGCATTATGATTTAGTCATTTGTATACATTTTTAAAAAGCACACAGTTAACTGTATTTCATTAACTGCTTTTACTTGATTTTATATTATTTGTATGAATTCGAAAAAAGTAATTAATAGGACAGAAAGTGATTTACGCATTATTTACGTAGCTTAATTTTGTTTTTATTCTTTCAATATTTTCCACCAAATTAAATAAATGTTCATGAATTTGTTGATGTATTCATCTATGTGTCAAACCTATCTTTTGGCAGCGATATTTTAAGGGCCTTGAGTTGATGTATTAATACTTCCATTTTAGCATGTTTTCATTAAATATCGTATATATCGCCACGGGATTTTTCTCAAGAATTTTCAAAACCTTATTTTATTATTGTTTTAAAACTACATTTATTTTAAACATATTTCAAGACATTTATACCGAGTTACACATAACGAAATAACCAGTGAATAAAATCTCCCTTTTCTGCTCTTCAGTGTAAGTAAAACTGATCTAGTAAACTTGAAATAAAAATCCCTTCCACTAAAATGTTCTCAAATTGTGTAATGGTTAAGAACGTTCCTTTTGCGTAGCTCTACAAAATGTCTTGCATCGTAAAATAAAGTCACAGTCTAGAGAAATAAACTTTAAAAAATATCATTGTTATTATTATTGTTATTTTGTTATTTGACATTCTGTGCAAAAATTTTGATATCTAAAGTAAGCGTTGTAAACTACAATTAAACTAAAAGGGAAATAAAGATTTTACGGAAAAAAATGTTTACTTTTTAGAAAACTTTTACTGTTTCGGTGTGTATGTTTCACAAAATTTTCCGTTACAGCCACATTTTGAAATATATGAAACAAAATAATTGTCTGATTTATATTTAAAACCATTAAACTGTGTTTTGTGTAATTTTTTCGCTCATAATTTAAATTATAAATGTAATCATATAGATAAATCAAATAAAAATAATTTATTTTACAAATCAGAAAATGCCTCAATAATGAACAACTTAAAATAGCATTTTCTCGATAAATTATTAATTATTTGACACAAAAATGCTCAGTGAATATAGGTAATTTTAAGACGAAGCAAGTTTTATTAGTTTTAGTTCATAGTTATAATTATTTTGTAAGAAAATATTTATTCATTCTCTGGTTAGTAAGACGTTGAAGGTAAGGTGATTATTGCTCTCATTATATATCTTTCAATTATACTTTTATTGTTATTATTAGTTTCTGTTTCTGTTCTTTAAACATAAACGTCTTTTGTTTTAATTTGTTAAAATGGAGAATTTTTTTATTTTTTTTATTTTTTATTATTTTTTTTTTTTTAACGTAATTGTTATTTCTAAACAAAATAAATAAATTTAAATATAAATAAATAAATAAATAAACATAAAATTGGTTTCATATTCACTAATATTTTCCTTCTTTAATATCCCTTCTTAAAATATGTATTATTACATTACTTTCAAAAATAATGCTCTGCGATAGTGAAAACCGCAATTTAAATTTTCCAAATAGGTATAAACTTAATTTTACAAGTTTAAACTTATATTTTAAACTTATTCTAACCTCTACTTAATTTAAAAAGTGTTAAAAAGTGCATTTCATATATGCTTTTCTTGGTGGTTAAACGCATTTCAACTTATTTATATGAACGGTTTAGCTTTGAACAAGGTTAAATCATTATTTTATGGGCTTATGTCATAAACAAATTTGCTAGCTTCTTTAAGATTAAACAATAACTTATATTTCATTCTTTCATTTTAAATCATGAATTCTGACAATAACATCAGAACATAACTAGAATATTTTTTTAACCAGTAACCACAAGTACAATAATAAAATATAAATAAAATATTAATCAAAACTACCCTAATTGGTTGTACAATTTTACATATTCCATTATAATTTCTTTAATATCTATGTACGTAAAAAATATTTACAACTCTTTGCATATATATCAACATTTCTTTTTTAAAACAATACTTTCTTTTAAAACAATGTGAAATACAAAATGTTGTAATGTTTTACCAATTTTTCAAAATTGTTTTCAAAATTGCTGTCTAAATTGAATGAACATTTATTTAAAAAAAAAAAAAAAACTTTTAAAATGAGAAATATTATTTTTATTTATTCATTTTTTTAAAAGTGAAATGACAACAACAACAACAGAAATCTAATAAGAAAATTTAATTTTTTTTTTTTTAAAACATATTTCCACAGGTTTAGAAAAATATTTTGTGTTTTAATTTTCACAGAAAATTGCATTAACTGAAATGTTAACATGAAAAAATAAATAGAAACTTGATTTCAAAATACTTGAGGACAAACTTTTCATACCATCAGTTTTTCAAAACAAAAATGTCGAAGTTTTTACAGTAAATTAACTAATCAATATAAAAAGGCGACAACAATAAAGATTTTTTTTTCATTATTAAAAAGATTGAAATAAAAAAGAAGATAAACTAAAAAAAATTTATTACCATAACAAACTAGTTTTGTTTTTATAAAATATCTGATCCTAAAATTAAGATATACACACACACACACACATATATATATATATATATATATTTGTTAAATAAATGTATATTTCTATACTTTTTTTTTCAATTTCAATCTTATGTATTTTAATTAGTTTAAGAAATTGATATTCATATAAAATTATCTTGAGTTAAAACATCTTTATGTAGAAAAAAGTTATTTTTTTTTATTTTAAATAGTTGAGTGTAATCACATTTCTACTGATTACCGATATATATATATATATATATATATATATATATATATATATATATATATATATATATATATATATATATATATATATATATATAAGTGGTGCAGCTATAAAAAATACATAATTAACATTAAATAATTAATACCTGTTGACAAGAAAATAATTTAAAACATTAACTGAAGTTAAATGCATTTTTTTTACTTTTTTCAATGTTAAATAGAAAAAAATATTGGATTTTATAAAAAAAAAAAAAAAAAAAAAAAGAAAAAGAAAGAAAGTCTTCTACCTTTCGATGGATTTTCACGTTTGAAAAGGTGCAGAACGTGATTATTAGTCTATTCTTAGAAAATGTCTATTAATCTGAGTGTAATGACAAAAATGTCAGCTCTACTTCAGGAATTGATCTACGAGATTCGATCCGAAGTCGTACTCATCCGCTTAGTTATTCAAAAGTATTTGTTGTTTTTGTCTGAGCTGAGTGAATATATGAGCTAATATGACAATCGAGGCGGCAACCTGCACTTAAACAAAATAACCTCTAATAGAACTAATAGATACTCATGGTATTTCTCTTCGGGAATGGCACTCGAAGAAAGAACCAATTTTATTATTAGATATAGGGTATGAATGTCTATAATTATCTGAAAAGAAATATTTATCGACAATTAAAAAAAAAAAAATTATTCTCTATTATATGTTTAGACTAGCAGGCAACGCCCGCTTCGCTGGTCCCTATTTTTAAATGAATCACTATAATTAATTCTCAAAATTGCATTAATTTTTATCACATGAAAAAAAAAAAGAGAAACAAAATCTGAGTAGGAAAAATGTCGCATCGGGTTCTCACTGCCTTCGGAAAAAATTCCCAAAATGCTCTAACTCTTATTTCTATTATTTTCCCACTTCGCCCCCCCCCTCCTGTCTATCCTAATAATTTTACAAATTTGAAAATATCCGCAATCGATTTGTAAGTATCAAAAACCTTTACGCACCAGTTTTGAACGATATATCTCTATTTTTATTTTTTTACCGCTCTACTCCCCCCCCTCCCAATAATTTTAAAAATTCGAAAATATCCGCAATCGATTTGTAGGTATTGGAAACCTCTATGTACCAATTTTGAATGATCTAACTCTATTTTCTTTTTTTTTGCCCCTCTGCCCCCCCCTTCCCGGCCCTCCTAATAACTTTACACTTTCGAAAAAATCCCCATTCGAATTGCAGGCCTCTAAAATCTATCTGTACCGATTTTGAACGGCCTAACTGTATTTCTATTTGTTTTTGACCATAGCCCCCCCTTTCCGCCCCACCTAATAATTTTAAAAATTCGAAAGTATCCGCAATCGATTTGTAAGTATCGAAAACATCTATATACCAATTTTGAACGATCTAACTCTATTTTTATTTTTTTGCCCCCCCCTCTCCCCTCATCCTTTCCCGGCCCTCCTAATAACTTTACACTTTCGAAAATATCCCCATTCGACTTGCAGGCATCTAAAACCTAACTGTACCAATTTTGAACGGCCTAACTGTATTTCTATTTGTTTTTGCCCCATAGCCCCCCCCTTGCCGCCCCCCCCTTCCCGCCCCTCCTAATAATTTTACAAATTCGAAAATATCCGAAATCGATTTGTAGGTATCGAAAACCTCTATATACCAATTTTGAACGATCTAACTCTCTTTTTATTTTTTGCCCCCCCCTCTCCCCCCCCCTGCTGCCCCACCTGGGGCTGAATTTCTAAAATTCCAGAAATTGGTTTTTAGATATTTGCATCAGCTATATTTTAGAGCAAAAACTTCACGCATATCTATTTTTTTGTTTGAGATATATAGGATTATGCGAAATCACGTTTTTACGCATGTGAAATCACGTTTTGCCCCCCCGCCCCCCTTGGGGACCGAATTTCTAAAATTCCAGAAATTGGTTTTTTGACATTTGTATTAGCTATATTTTAAAGCAAAAATTTTACGGATATCTGTTTTTTTGTTTGAGATATAAAGGATTTTGTGAAATCACGTTTTGCCCCCCTCCCCCCCTTGGGGGGCGAATTTTGTAAAATCGCTTCTTAGTGGATGCCTACGTCATAGAAAGAACATTGTCACAAAATTTCATGCTTCTAGGTCCAGGGGTTTGGTCTGGGCGTTGATAGATCACCCCCTCACTCACTCACTCAGGAAGTGTTTTTTTATACAACCCCTGGCAAAAAGTATCCGATCACTGAAAGATGTGTCTAAGATACGTTACTATAAAAGGCTATTTTTCTAAAAATTTATTACATTTTTTAAAATAAAGTTTTTTATTACAAAAGTATCTTACTTTGTGACATGATAAAAAATAATACCATAAATTGCAATTAATTTTTACAATACAGAGGAAAATTAATATAAAGTATTCAAAGAAAAAAATGTCCGATCATCACATAACCGGGAAAAAAATATTCGATAAATTTCAATTTAAAACTTGGTTGGTCCTCCTTTTGCTCTAATAACTGCCTTTAAACGGCGGGGCATGGATTCAACAACCTTTTCACATAAATGTGATGGAATTTCCTTCCAGCTTTCCTTGATGGCTAGACGAAGTGCATTCATATTGGTCGGTCTTCTCTTTTCTATATTATTTTTCCAAACATTCCAAATATTTTCGATCGGATTAAGATCAGGACTATTTGCAGGCCAGTTCAGAGTCTTTATTGGAGAATTTCCGTTTTTATTTAAGAAATCCTTGACCCGTTTACCTCTATGGCAGGACGCATTATCATCTTGAAATAGGAAATCGGAGGAGTCACCAAACGCTTCCTCGATGCTAGGTATCAAATAATGCTCTAAAATGTTAACATATACTTCTGAATTGATTGTTTGCAACACTATACACAATTTACCAACTCCTTGAGATGTCATGCAACTCCACACCATAAATGAAGGCTGATATTTAGCTTTAGTTTTTAGGCAATCTTCTTTGAACTTTTCATCAGCTCTCCTCCACACAAACATTCCAGGGTTATCCCCAGTTCCTAGACAAACACGAGATTCGTCACTGAAAATAACCTTCTTCCAATCATCAGAAGACCAGCATTTGTATTTCTTGCACCATTGAAGACGATTTTTCTTGTGTTTCTTAGTCATATATGGCTTGGTTTTGGCTTTGCAGAAGTGATATCCTTTATTATTTAAACGATTTCGCACTGTACGTGCACATACCTTTACTCCATACTTTGACCACTCGGCATTCAGTTGTTTAGACGTACACCTTCGCATAGATTTGGCAAGATCAACTAATTTCCTGTCTTGTCTACTTGATGTTACTCGTGGTCGACCGCTTCGAGGCAGATTTCTTACATCATTTCTTAAGCGATATTTCTTCCAAATTTCGCAAACAGTACTTTGAGCACATCCAAATGTCTTAGCAACCTTTCTTTGGGAAATTCCGCTTTTTAAGCGTTTAACAATCAAAAGTTTTACATCATTAGATAATTCTCTCTTTCGAGCCATACTTCAGCAGATGCGAAACTAACTTGTAACTTTCAAACTACAATTTGACCTTTTATACCGTCTTCTTCGAACTTGAACGCATGCGCCGAGTAAAAAAAATTTGCATATATCATTTAACTGTGTTGCTTTTGTTTGCGATCAAATACTTTTTTCTCCACACAATGATGATCGGAAATATTTTTCCTTTGTGATTCAACGTATTTTCTCGTGTAAACTCTTAACTGATATTGTAATTTCTATTACTATTTAATAGAATTTGACAAAATTAGTCATATTTCACAAAAGCATACTCATAGGTTTGAAAAAAGTTTGAATTTGTGAAAAAATAACCTTATGTTTTAACGTATCATAAGCACTGTTTTCGGTGATCGGATACTTTTTGCCAGGGGTTGTATATATAGATAAAGAGAGCTCCAGCATTACACTAAATATATTTTGTGTTTTTTAAGTATGGAAATATTTAGAGAAATTTTACAAAGAAATTAGACATGTTATGCATATATTATTTCTCGTATTCTACATTTAATCAGAAAAACATTAACCTTTATTTTGGTTTCTTATATACGTGCTTTAAAATACTGTCTGGATAATTCGTTAAATGTTTTTAAACAAAGATGTTCTACTTTGGAATTTATTTTTGTTTTTAACAAAAATGATAAGATTTTACTTTTATTAGTTATATATTGAAATCAAACACACAGAAACATTTATTTAAGTTTATTAGGTTACATCGTCTAAAACAAATCTTAAGCGATTTTTTTTTTCTTTTTAACAGAACTCATTATCTTACCTCTTAATCTCCAACCTGTATTTATATTAATAAATTTCAGGGAAGAGAAAATCGTGTGAGAGACACACCAGATTATTTAGTAATAGAGTACATCAATAAAGATTTTTTTGTGTTTTCATACGAATATTATTTTTTTAAAATTTCAGTTACATCAAAAGTACATTTAATAGAATAAATATTTAAATATTTTTTTTTTAAATATTAAAATTTACACTAAATGATAAAACATTCATTAAATAAAATCTGGAAATACTTTTGCTAAACCTGTTTCATATATTTTAATAGTTTTTCGTGTTTCAAATTACCTGCAGCATTCAATATATTTTACTTCATGAATATTTTACGCATTTCAATAAAGCAGATTAATTTTGCGTTACGAAATGTGTATTTAGTTATTTTTGAAAAATATATTTCCTCTTCTTGTTCAAATTTGATGAAAAATTTTCTCTTGCGTGAAATGCAATGTTTAAACGATGATTCTAAATTAACTTTATTGCGACGAAAAATATTTTTTTAAGTAATATCCAATGTATTGAAAAAAATCTACTTAATGTGATATTACAGAGATTTAAAATAATTCAAGCATCTATTTTGCCATTTTAAGTTTTTTTTTTTTCTTTTTTTTAATAATAGCTTAATTTATCCATTGTTAGAGGTTTTTTTTTTTCTTTTATAAGAATTATGTAATGTATATGTTTAATGAATTTACAGGATTTCTCGTCGATCTGTAATGTGCGTGGACGTTATTTTTACTACAATCATTAAGAAAAACAAGTTTAATTATTATATTGGAATAATTTTAAAAAAACGTACCAGATTTTAAACCAAATTAAGTGTAACTCCTTTTTATAAAAAATATACTTATTAATCGATTATGTAATTTTCTTCCTCTGATATAAGTTATCTCATATTTTTCTTCTTCTTCTTCTTCTTCACTTTTTTTCTTTTTTAACAATGGGGGGCCTAGATTTTAAGTACTTCATTACATCAATTTTAATCATCCGCAATATTTTGTAAAAGTGTAAAATATAGAAATCTTAAGGGACGAGGTGAGATAAATACGGTGGGTACAGAGAGACATTCCGTTTTAACTCCCTAAATTTGTATAATATACGTGGCTGGCATGTAGTCTAACTTGGTCATTGTGAAAGTTGGTAACATAGATTAACCAATTTTACACGTTTAGATTCAAATTTGTTATTTGTATGCTAAGGTACTCAAAATAATTTTTTTCGTTTATTGTTTAACTAAGTAATGTCTGACAAATTAAAAAGATCATTTATCTGTTATCCAACATTTCATTTAAAAAACTTTTAATCATTAAGTCTCGTTTATTTAATTTAAAATTGTTGAAATAGCTGAGTTACAGATATTTAGCATTTAAAAACATATTATTTTAGATAAAATTACATAAAAATATTTATATGTACCGTGCTATGATATTGCACCTGATTAGTATGTGTATCACTATCTAACAAGCCTAGAATTTACCGATGTAGTAAAAAAGAATTTAAGACAGGATTATATACATACTGCACAAGCATCGCATTTATTAGCAGTAGATTAGATCTTCATGAACTATTCTTTCAAAATTATAATAATAATAATTATTATTATTATTACAGCATGAAGTTAGAGTTTTTATGTTTTTGAAGTCAGCTAAACCATCTGTTTAATATACTTAATTAATTAATTTTATGAAGAAAAAAAATCACAATATTTTAAGCATACTATTCTCATTATTTCAGATGTCTGCAAAAAGCTCTGTCCTGTCAACATAAGTAGAATCAAACTTTCTGTAAAGGATATTGTATGCAACACCGGTATAATTAAAGGGGGTAGTACGTTCAAAATTAGAAATGAAGTTATGAATTTGATTTTGAGGTTTAAAATCAAAATGAATATTACCAGTTTTATGAATTTTTATAATATCTTCAGAAATGCCGTTACAGTACAATATATAGTGTGTCTACAAAATTCTGGACACATTTTGATGTTTAATACTGCATAAAATAAGTAAAATAAATTTAAATTGATAACACAAATGGTTGGATAGACTCAAAAGTTTTATGGCCGTTGTCGATGAACATTCACATGTGCACCGTTCGTCGCACAGAGGATATCAAGACGGTAGTCAACTTCACGCCAGTTACGTGCAAACATGCCGATATCCGCAAAGGCTATTTGTAATCCTTACCTTTAAGTCATCAAATTTGGACACTTTCCTCCTGTAAAGGATGTATTTTACGAATCGTCAAAGGAAAATGTCCATTGGCGTTATATCAGATGGTCTGGGTGGCCAAGGAATTGGGCTACCTCACGCAATCAATCATTCAATGAAATAGTCATGAAATGAACTACAAACGATTGTACCCCCAATGAGATGGTGCACCATCTTGTTGCAAAAGGACATGTGGCTGAATCCTTTCAAGTTGTGGAAATACGAAATTTTCCAACATGTCTTAAAAAATGACAGATGTGAGTGTTTTTTCAGTGGATAAAAAAAAATAAAAAAATAAAAAGGGCCAATGACGCGGTCGTACATAAGTCCACACCATTCTTTGTCCACCCAGATCACCTGATATAATGCCACTGGACTTTTTCCTTTGGGGATTCGTAAAAGTCATCGTTTGTGGAAGGAAATTGTCGAATGTTGATGACTTAAAGGCAAGGATTACAAATAGCCTGTGTGGATATCGGCATGTTTCCCCGTAACTGGCGTGAAGTTGACTACCGTCTTGATATTCTCCGTGCGACGAACGGTGCACATGTGAAAGTTCATTAACAAGGGCCATAACACTTATGAGTCTATCCAACTATTAGTGTTATCAATTTAAAATAATCTTCATTATTTTATGAATTATTAAACACGAAATTGTGCCCGACATTTTATAGATACTCTTTTATAAACTAAAGTTTTAGAATTAAGGATAGCAATCGGGTAGGAAAGGGGGGGGGATTAGACACAAGAAATTCACGAGAGAATATTTAAGTTAATCTCTCCGGTTTTTAAAAATAAAGTTTTTTGATTTTTTTTTGCCGAATTATTTTCTCACATTTCTGTTCTTATTTCTAAAACGTTTGTTTGTATAATGAACTATAAATGCCTTTCTGAAAATATTGCAAAAATTCTTAAAACGTAAGTTTCTTTTTCATTTAAAACTGAAAAACAAATTTATAGCTTTCTTTCTAGTTCAAAACCTATTTTTTCTGCTGCTTCTAAACCGAACCGGTATATTTACTATATTATTTGTAAAAATTGGAAATATGCTTATATTGCTGAGGCAGGACATTCTGCTGATGTGTACATTTCACTTATAAAAGTGGTGATTTTTATTTGAATTTCGCTAAACATTATGCTGAAACACCTGAATTTCTTAAAATCATAAAAATTCTATTTTCAGGCTTTGGTAATTAACATTTTTTTAACATAATGTTTTGGAAGGATAGTTCATGAAGATCCAACCCGCTTCATTAAACGCAAGTTTGTGCAGCTCCAAATCTGAACGTAATCCTGTCTTATGTTTCTTGCTTCTACAGTTGTGAATTTCAGACATGTTAGATGTTCATACTCATGGGGTGCAGTAACAGAGAACAAAACTTTGTGTCTTTGTGTGTTATTATCTTGTATTATACATTTTTAGTTAATAAATGTCTCTAACTCAGTAGCTTTTAATATTTTAAAGATTCCTATTATTTGTATGCAAATTAGTATTTTCCGTATGTATTTCACTTTCAGGTGTGTGCTTTACCTTTTTATCGTTATACACAATCCATATTTATAGTTTAACAATTAAAATTTATATCATTGTAATTTATATAAAAACAGTCAAATAAATAAATAATCAAAAAATACTAATAGTTAAAATTTATGTGAAAATGATTTAAAAATGATTTAAGTAATTCTTTTAAATTGATTCCAGTTATATCTATAATACAATTTAATTTAATTTGAATATCACTTCAACCTTTAGAGGGAAAAAAAATCAGACATTTTACAAAATCTCATTATATTTTCGTTTAAAAATAAATAAATAAATAAATAAAAGTAAATAAAATAAAGTGGTGACACAGTAGAAGTCGGCTCTCAAATATCGTAGAAAATTTACATATTATTATATAAAAAACTTTGTTGTCTGTTAAAGGGGCCAGATTTATGAATGTCTGGTTTTTCCGGAAAGGCATTTTGCAAAAGTACGTTTAAATTGTACTTTAAAACAAGTTTCAAGTACTTTTTTAGAAGCATCTTGTAGATTTGTAGTTACTATTTAACTTATATTTCAAGATACTTTAAAACTTACAGATAAAATGTCGATTCTCAAGAGAAAATTTTTCGCTGCATCCCATTCAACATCCAGTCATAAATGCACGAAAATATCTTAGACATATTTTTGAAAGTCTGAATTTTGGAGCTACATTTCTTATATCATGCGACTAAATGATAAAAATTATAAATAATCCAGTAGGTTATAATTGTTATATATACAATTTAAATGATGATCGTTTTATTTTATTTATTTATTTTTACTATTATACAATAATAATTGAAAGATATATGGCAAAACTCCAGAATATAGAGAATCATTAATGTTTTCATATTACTCATGGATAAATATCATTATAGAAAAGCACATGTAAAATAAATTAATTGCGTTATAGTTAATGTAATTTTACAGATTTTCAATGTTGCTTTGTCCACGTTAGACATTAATAATTACGCATTTTTATTCTTACCACACTCTTTTATATTTTAGAAATTTTGAATTCCCTAACAGATTCTGAAATATAATGGCATATGGAGCTATCTACAATTGGCTTACCGTGCTAATATAATTTGAAATTGCCGTGTGCAACAATAATTACACTTGAAGACATTTTGCGAAAATCTCTTGAGTACTAATGAAACTTTTAACAATTCATTAATCATTTATACATTTCTTACGCAATTCTACATCTGGGTATTTGCTCTTTGCTATCCATGACTTTTAGAACTTTAGTACGTATACACTTAAAGAAACAATGAAAAAGTAATTTTAAGCTTAGAGGAAAATAATCGAATTAAATGCGTTACATCTTATATGTATTACTAAGACTACGTGGAACGCATTAATTAATTTAATTTTTCTGTTACTTATGTAAATTTAGACTCTGAATATTTTGGAAAAAAAAAAAGGTAAGATTTCTGCAAAGAATGATTTAAACAAAAATACCGGTTAATTTCACTTATGTAATTCAATTTAATGTGAAATAATGCACTGTTCTTATTTTTAAAATTAATTAAAATACGTTAAAGTAAGCATATGATTATTTTAATCTTCTTGCACTATATTTTTGCAGAAATAAAATGCATTGTTTAAAAAATACATACACACAATACATATATATATATATATATATATAAAACGCTTTAAATTTATTTGTTTTCTTATTCCATTTGCAGGCTTATGTCAGAGCTTAAATACACAATTCACAATACCATGTCATAACTATTGTAATTTAGTGACTCTATTACACGAATGCAACTATTTTTTACTCATGCCCTTTTGTTAACAAAAAAGGTTTTTGAAATGTGTACATATTCATCGAAATTGTTTTCAAAACAAAAAGGATTGTTCTTTTCCTTTTCATGAAACTGTACCTGCATATTTATTGTTTACCCAATTTTAATTCAAATTATTTAATTATGCTTCATTTTCTTTAAACAAGTTCTTTTTATAAGGCATTTGTTTTATGAATAATAAGTACATTAATAAACAAAGGACGCATTTCAAATTCAACTATTTATTTAAAAAAAAAAAAAAAATGTGTTTTAATTATATACTTTTTTTCCTATTAATTGGAAGATAATAATAAAAATAGTTTGTATATGTAATTTTATTTTTAACTGAAGAAGAATGATTTGTCATGTTTTCTTTTACACTGTTATAATAACATTTAGTAATTTGAAACAGAAAAAAAATATTGCGCTGTCATTGAATAAATTAAAAGTGTATAAAGCGATTTCTTCTATTTTGTTGCATTTATTAAGGAACTACAATTTTAATTAATAATAATACAATTATCTTTTGGTACTAAAATATCCTTATTAATATATATATATATTTATATATAAATATATCAAGACACTTGACAAATATGCAGCCTCTTTTCTATTTGGTAACAAGTACTAAAAGTAGAGTTGCATTGTTCTACGCATTTTTGTTAAAATTCCTAATATCGTTATTACAGAAAACAATTTTTTTTAAAGAGATCTTTTAAACGCGTATCAAGATTCTAGGGTAATAAATGCATTGGTAAGTTTACCAAAGTTATACAAATTCTTTAATTATAAAAAATTATTTTCGTTTAATTCATGAAAAAAATGTTTAAGTGTGCATATTAGAACTCGGGGAAAAAGATACCTTTACACAGATACACTAACTTAAAACATTAAAAAATAAGGTTGCATGATTACACAACTTGGAAAAACGTTTATAGTTCAGCAATCAAACCAGGGATCTACGATTTATGAGTCAGTGTATGGAATGCCGATTTTAAGGATACGTATATATTTGATTGAAGATTGTTACAGACAAATAAATCTGCATCGTATCAGACTAAATTATTGAAAAAAAATTTTAAAAATTAAATAGATTGTAGCTATGATTATTTCTTTTGGTATATGTTTACGTAATACATAATGTTTAGAAATAATTTACTTTTATAACTGCTTAAATGAGTTTAAAAGAAATTTAAATCTCTTGTAAGGTGCTTTTTATTAAAAAAGTAAATTTAAAATAACATTAATATTTAACAGAAAAAAAGGGAAGGAAAATAACTAAAATAAAGTAAAATACGTTTACACGTCTTCTACTCACTTCTTACTTTCGATTTTGCATTTTTCGATTACATTAAACATATACATTTCTTTTAATATGAAATAAAACTTTTAGGAGAATATATGTTTCCGTTTTTGAAATGTTTCTACAAAGTTTTTGCTTGACTTTACTCATCTCCTCATCTCTAAACTTATTTGAGTATGTAAAATATATTTAAAGCTATTTTAAACATCACTTAAGAATGATAAAATAACGGAACTATGTATGCACTAAGTTACTTAAGTGCTTTCCAAATATAGTCTTACATCCATAAAGCAATCCGATGTTATCAGACAATTTTCATCTGTAACATTTCTTCTTACAACCATTGGCGCGATTGAAGTAAATAGTTTTTAAAATGTTATATTTAAACATATCTTCAAAATGTAATATATTATAATCTTAAATACCAAAATATATTTATTTCTGCAATTTAATTATATATATCAATAGTAGGAGTTATGTTATTCAACAACTTTGATAATTTTTAATGCAGACTATTCAAATCAATTAAATAGTATGAAAAATTATTGAAAAAGGTTCAATTTTAAATTCTAAAGCACACATTCATACACGCATATACCCATATATATATATATATATATATATATATATATGTCTGTATATATTTTCGAAGTGGTCCATTAATCGTTAATCTCATTATGGTATATAAATTACTTTAATGGAAGGCAGGACACGGCAAGAAAATGGGGATGCATAAGAACCTACTAAAAAGAAAAAAAAATATGTACAAATCCTTTAGGAACCAGCGTAATAATTTTAGCTTTTGGTTTCCGTGTATGGGAGTTATCCATAGCTCAGGAATACTCTCATTGTTTCGGTAATTGTAACTTTGCTTACGGTTCAAACTTAAAAACTAGAAAAATTGTATAAATTGACAAAAAATTTAATTTATTTATAAAAAATAATATATATATATAAATGGAAAAAATACGGAATAGTCAGTTTTCAGTGTTTACTATAGGCCATAAAAAAGGGACGACCTTCATAGTGTATAATAGTTTTTTTTTTCCCTCGAACATTTACATCCCACATTCTATAAGGCAAAATCGTGCTGTGAAAAACTTGTCTCCTGTGAAACATTATTGTCTTAGGGATTAAAAAAGTTTTTTTTTTTTTTTTTTCCCGAAACATTACATTGTTGAATAATCAAATTTTCGTACAAAATAAAATTATTTAACATATATCGAATGCAGAAATAGGGGGTGGTGGCAGGTGTTATTTTTAGTCCCTTTAGGTATTTTTTCAACATTTTGAAGGTTAATCTGTTATAGTAATTAATTATTGTTGTAAAATATTGTAACAAAAATATATAATGCCCTTAACTTTTCTGTTCTTCACGACACGTTAAAATCTTTATTAATGAATTGTAATTTAATTTACTAATTAAGTTCTTTTCAACTTTTAAAGGACATGTCTGTAAGTTGCGAGATTTAAAAACAAATGTTAGATGAATAATTATATATATAATTCAGACAAAAAAAATGTTCATTTTTAAAACAGAAACAAAAAAATGAAACTTTGTCAAAAATTATTTTGAATTTTTCTTACATTAAACATTTTAATTTAAATAATTTATTGTCAAAATGTTTTTAATTTTTGATGTAATAATACTAAAGATCTGTTTTTTATTAATTAAGACATTGGGGAATTCCTTAGAGATTCTAAAGACGTATCGCAATTTTATTACAGAATTAAATTTGCATCTATTTACTTGAATTAACATACGGTATCAATATAACGGTAAATAATGAATCAACATTTTTCTTAATTTAAGTGTATATTAAAAATTTTAAGTTGAAAAAAACCTTAATTTTATATACTTTTCCTTTGGCAAATTATTCTAAAAAATATGCTTACAAAATTAAAATAATAACTATGTTTTTGTTGTTTGTTTGTTAAAAAGCAAATTTCAAATTAATTTTTAACGTAAACTTATTAAATACTTTTTTCCATTCATTTCGTATAAATTAATTTTTAATTTATTTTAGTTGATAATACAGAAAAAAGAATTCTTGATTAATTGAAATTTTGATATTAATATAACTCAAACCTGAATTTTAAGCTTTGATTTCAGTCATAAAAATATTTTCTAATAATAAATAAATTTAGGCAAATTAAAAAAAAAAAAAAAAATGGGAATTACTTTTTATATGCATTGTGTTCCTCTTTCATTATCCCATCTTAGAAAAAGAAATGTTTTACATTATTAGTTGACGATTGTATCCTAACTTACAATCGTTTTTATTAGATTCTTTGATTTGGTCGTACTTTTCTTTGATACTCGGATCGATAAGTCTTAGGAATGTTCAAAAGTATTCTAAGTAGCCGTTCTTCTTAGGAATGCTCAACACACTCTTTCCTACATCAGAGAATGGGTTATGGAAGTTATATATCAATCTGAACCTTTCTTCCTTACATACCATCATCATTATACATTTGTTTTATTAGCTGTCTGTTTAAAATAACATGGCATATAAAACCTTCGCTTATTCTACAGGGTAAGTCAAAATGAATATAGCGATTACAAACGGCTATAACTATTTAATGAAAAAGAATTTATTGATAAGATTAACACAGAATGTAGACGGGACTTCAAAATTTTGTATGCGTACGACGTAGATGTTCTATGTGACTTACTTGGGTCACAAGGACAACATCTAGGCGGTAGTCCATTTCACGCCATACATTCTGAAGCATTTGTTCAGTCACCGACGCAAGCGCATTACAAATGCGTACATTCAGTTCTTCAATTATTTTGGGCATGGGAAGCACATACACCCTATCTTTTACATAAACCCATAGATAAAAATCTTAGAGTCTCAAAGTACGCATTTGTAATGCGCTTGCGTCAGTGACTGCAGACATGCTTCAAAATGTATGGCGTGAAATGGACAACCGTCTAGATGTGGTCCGTGTGACCAAGGGAAGTCACATGACGTATGTATAGAAAATTTTGGCGTTCCGTCTACATTCTATGTTAATCTTATCGATAAATTCTTTTCCATTAAATAGTTATAGCCGTTTGTAATCGCTATATTCATTTTGACTTACCCTGTATATCTACCATTAATGCCTCGTTTGGTTATTGTGAATTCCTTGAAATGATCGCGCTTTTCTGTAATACTCGAATGAATAGATACAGATTAGAGGTGCTTAGAAAAATTCTACGGAGGCATTACTCAAAACTGAGATACTGAACACACTCTTACCATTTGATAATGTATTATGAAAGTTGATTATCATACTAAACCTTTCTTCTCAACATACCATCATCACTATCGACTTGTTTTATTAGTTCTTTGCTTAAAATAATATGGTATGCAAAAACTTTGTTCATTGTACCTCTATTATTAAAACCAGTTAAGTTATCGGAAAGAGGTAAAATCATACCTCAACAGTAGAATGCACTTCAACGAAATCGTTTCTTTTCTGCAAATATCGCCCAATTAAATATTTCGTGTGTCGTTCAAACTGTTTTCAAACATAACTAAATATTACGCAATTTTGTTTTAATTCTAAGCATTTCTAGAAAGAATAAATACCAATCTGGGTCTATGAATTTCCAAACGCATCGATTAAAATACCCCGTAACCAATTTAAATTACATGAACTTGGTTGGAAACTCGTTATCGCTAATGCTATGTAAACATAAGCTTAGATCACTTCAAATTCTAATTATATTATTTACAGTCTGTTAAAAAGTATCAGGCCACAAGATACTTGCTACTTAGGTAATAAAACAAATTATTTAAATGGAAATCAAAAACATTCTGTGTCACTACATCAAGTTTTTATTAAAATGAAGCCACTAACATAAATGGGATGAATTTAGGGAAAAAAAAAAGTAAATGAAACAAAAAGTGTAAAAAAATAATAGTTACAAATTATAAGATCACGTGTAAAACGAATACAGTTTTCACAAATTTAGTAAAATGTTGCCCCATCATACTCTCATTAACTTGAAACACACGATTTAGCATCGATTTAATTATTTAAAAAAAAAAAAGATTTTAGACTATCGTCTTATTTCTCCTAATAGCAACTTCTAATTCATATGTTGTGTAATATTGTTTTTTTTTTATTTACTTTGCGAGACAAACAACCCCACAAATTTCTTATGGTGTTTAGGTCAGTTCTTCGACATGTCCAAGTTATTGTATAAATCTTTTCTCTTTTAAGCCACTTTTTTGTTGATCAAGATGCATGACTGGGTGCATTATCTTGTTGAAACTTTCAATTTGCACATCCTGAAAGTAGTCAGAAGAATATCATACTTCGAAATAGCATTCGTTAGTAAATCTTCGTGTTGATTTTCTCTCAACTGTTTGGAAATCACATTTTCCTGTAAATGAAATAGTGCCTCACGTCATAACGAAATCGCTTTCCTACTGCTCACTATAGAACTCAAGGGGATTTTGCCTTAAGTCATGCCAGTAGTAGTAATTGCTGTATGTACCATCGAAATTATTTCTTTTTCTCCTAAAATGATATATTTGTACGTGTAGAGTTCCAGTATATGATTTGTGTGACTTTAAATGCAATTTTTTTAGTCTAATGTTTTGTTTACATGATACATTTTTGTACAGATTTAAAAAAACTTAAAATTTGCATCTACTTCAAATAAAAATGGCTTTACCATTTCATGAAAAAAACTATCACATAAATCCTTCTCCTTCCAACAACTTTGATACCTTTCGACGCTACAAATTGAAAATAAATAACTGAACATCTCCTATTAACCTAATTTTAATTTCAAGTAGTTCCTTATTAAACTAATCCTTCCTTTACTTAATTCTTAATACTTTTAACGTTAAAAAGTATTGTTCAAACATTTTTTTACAAGATTATTTTACGTAATTGAATTCATTTTCTCAATATTTGTGACATTAAAATAATTTTGATTTGAATCGTTGTCCCATACAGAAAAACTTAAAAACATAACACAAAATAAAAATAAATATTAAGGAGCCTATATGACACATATATGGCACATATTCAGATTCCGTCAAAAGTCCCCCCCCCCCCCCTCATATTTCGAAAATGCTTGAGAATTTTGAAAAATGGCGAAATACATATTCAATGAATGAGAGAAGGACTTCTTTTGGTGAAAAACGTTTGAACCCTAAAGTACTAGAGGAGTAGCTAGGGAGAGCAACTTAAAAATTTCAATTAGAAAAGTATGTTTTGTGATACATCCTTAGAAACGTCTCTTCAAGACAAGGAATTTTTATACAAATAGTTTTGTCCTAAAATGATTATTAAATGAGATACATGAGTATAAAATCCACATTTCAAAACACTAAAAACTTATGTATCTCCTTTAATAATTATCGCAGAACAAAATAATTTATATCAAATTGTCTTGAAGAAACGTTTACAGGGATGTATCACAAAACATACTTTCCTAATTGAACTTTTAAAGATTCCCTCACTAACAGAACCCCTAGTCCCCCCCCCCCCCACGGGACCAAAATACTTTTATGTAAAGAGATCCCCTCGAAAACATTTCACCATTTTTCAAAATTCCGACACATTTCCGTAACAGGAGAGGGGTGGGACTTATGGTGGTTCCTGTATATAACAACCTTTGAATTTTTTTAAAAGCACTATGTAATTATGAAGAACATAATTTGTATTTAAATCTCTTGGACTTATATATTTATCGAACTTTCATACTTTAAAGTTAAAGATTAAATGGCAGATTGTATCAGACAATAAATTAAATTTAAATACCTTAAATGAACTTAGAATTAAGGGATAGTCCCTCGCTCATAAAAAAACTAACGTGTACACACTGGTCAAAAGGTAACGCCGATAAATAAAAAAATAAAAAAAAAAATCACAAAATATATTACCTTATTGACATTCATACAAATATACGATAACATTACGCATACAAAATCTTATACTATCTTGATATCCTTCGTGTATTTCAAATTTGGTTGGAAAAGGAATAACAAAATTATTCCCGTAATTTCAATTCAACTTACGAAATTATTGGTGTCAATGGAAAAAAAAGAAGAAGAAGAAGAAGAAGAAAACTAAGAAGACGAAAAATAAAAAATCATATTAAAGAAATGAATATCTTTAAAAGGAAGAAATGTATGTGTATATATACATCCCAAATTAAAAATTTCACTGAAAACTTTTAATCAGATTTGTCAATTCAGAAATAAACTATAATAAATGCAATAAATATTTTGATTGTAATTTAGTAAATATTTACAGAATTTTCACCTAAAATGTATACATAGTTATGGGAGATATTTACATTTAATTCATGAGAGCTACGTAAAAAATATCTTTTGTCTTAGAAAATAAAATAAAAATATTTGTTTAGGATAATAAGTATAATGTTTTAATCAATACTTCAAAAGCAAAAACATCCTAAAAAGAGATATTTGTATATGTATTAAAAAAAAAAAGAAAATGTTAATTGACCAAAATTCCCAAATGTAATCATAAAAAATAATTATCCTCAAGTGGAAGAAAAAACAAATGTATTAACAACTTTTTTACAAATATTTTTATCATTATGTTAGCTTGAAAAGAATTGATTAACAATGTAAGATAGCAAATTAGCCAAAAAAAAAAAAAAAAAAAAAAAAAAAAAAAAAGTTCTCGTTCAATTACTATTTATTTTATTTTATTTTATTTTTAATATTCTTTTATTTTTTTATGCTGTCATTTAATTACAAATATCAAACAACGCATGAATCTTTTATTAAATCATTATTAACTTTTCCATCTGAGTTTCCGCAAAATTTTCTATGAGACATTTTTGTATCATTTAAAATATTTTCATTCAATATTCATTAAACTACACATGTTTTACTTCTTATTTTTATCAAATGTTTGCTCCAATCCTTTTCAAAAATGTTCAAGAAAATTTAACTTATTAAAAAATTTTAAAATAATATTGTTATATTTTTAATTAAAATTTGTGCTGTAAAATACAATGAGAAAGAAAACATAAAATTATATTTTACTAATTCATATTAACAAGAAGTGAGCAGTAATTATTAAAGAAGCATTATTTATTTTTTTATTATTTGTATTTTTATAATGTTTTGTTTAAATTACGAAATTTAATACATTAAAAACTATTTAATACAGTTTTACTTATTACATTTTAATTTAAAATGTAAATAGGATTTTTCCCAGTGTCATGAATAACATTTTTAAAGTAGGTCCGATCTCTCTATCGTACACACAGACTAAAAAACTAAACAATTAACACATTAACTGGCACTTTTCAGGGGGTGTTATACAACTTCGTGATTTTGGGACTCTTCAAACTCAAAACGTGTACAAAAAAAAAAAAAAGAGAGAAATGCGGTCACAAATATTTGAATTCCCCATACCTATAGTATGATCAGAAACTAATATTTTAACAACAATAACTAAAAATATTTCGCAAAATTAAAGCATAAACGAATTAAAGCCCACTAATCATTTTTGTTTGTTTGTACCATTACTATTAATATTATGGAGAAAATAATGCTAGTGTTTGAAGACTATATTTTATGGATTATTTATTTTAAGTCACTTTGCTTTTATTTTATAGAAAATAACAACAATACGATTAATGCCACTTTTATAACAATTCTATTAATTTGGATTTTTTTTTTTTTTTTTTTTTTTATGTCGGCATAATTTTTATCTGTTATTACGGACGTCACTGTGAGTGTCTAATTACAGAAATGGGCAAGCATAAAATATGTTACTTATATATATATGTATGTGTGTGTTTCTAAATATTTTTCAACAATAGTTTCAAATCCTTACATTTAAAGACATTCATATATTCATATAAATTTGTTATTATAACTGCGTTTAAACATTTTTGTTTATATATTTTTTAAATTGTAATATTAAGAATATTTGTCACATTCAAAAGCAAAACACTGGGCGAATTATTTACGAAAGATTCTTAAGGTGTTTATTTTTAAAGAGGCTTAGATATCCCTGTGAACCAAAAATAACGAGGTACATTTTAAGATTTGAATTTTCAATTGATTATGTGTGTTTGCAATGCTGTTCTGCAACAACATTTTATTTTACTGATAAATTTACGTAAATTGATCAAAGAGTTTTATAATAGTTTTATTTTTTGAAAAAAGGAAAGACAAAATACAATGAATTAATATTATTGGATAAATAAAAAAATAATAATGACTTAGGAATAGTTTTGGAAAAATTAGTGTTGTAAAAATATACAATTTATAATGTTGTTTAATATTGCAATTATTAAATATTTATTAAGAGTATATTTACAGATTGTTATGGATACAAAAGTTTGTACTATAAATGTTAGTAATCATATTCCAATTTGAGAATAAATTTTTTAAAAAATGTAATTATAATTTTAACTAAACGCTTTAGATATTTTTGAACTGAACGTTTTCTTTTTTTAAGTCTTCCTTTTTTGTTACTTCTTTGAAATGCTTTTAAACTATTTAAATTATCTGAAAAAAATTATTAAACTCTGTTAAACTTAATCTGTTTCGAAATTTAAAACTTTATTATTATTCTGTATGCAGTGATATTTAAACAAAAAAATATTTTAAAGTATTATGTCTTAAAATTATTATTTTTTTAAACATAAATATGGAAAATGACTGGTGCCTCTTTACTTATTGCTGCAACACAGTTTGCACATTTCCGGGTATATTACACATCATTTGGAATATAGTAACGATAAACTGAAAGCAATCGAATTGGAATAGAATGCTGAATTACTTTCAAGAGCTGCAAATGCTTTTTCGGAATTCTATATTTCAAATATTTCTGAATAAAATGTATTTCCGATTTGCATCATTGGAGAGTTATTGAAAACTTACAGGAAATTTTTCCTATTCAAATATTCCATAACATCACTTGAATTTTCTTTGTTGTCTGCAAACAAAGTTTTCTTTTTTCTTTTTTCTTTTTTTTTCTTTTCCTTTTCTAACTAATTATAGATTATTATTGAGAAATAATAATCTGCAATATTTTCAAACTCACTTATTTTAAAGTTTATTAAAACAATTTTTATTTATTTATGGCTAATAAAGTTTAAAATTTTCAACGTAATTTAAAATGTATTGAAATAAAATATGAACTATACCTTAAAATACTATAATTACACATTCATTGATTCATGTATCTGTAAATGGCCATTTTTTTTTTTTTCCTGTGTAGGAAATCTCTTTCATTTTTCACCCATAAAATATTTAATAGATAATTAAAAAATAAAATAAGTTACGAACATGATCAAAAATGCATTTTTGTAAATTATGGAACAAAATAATCAGAGGTTTTTCTTTTACAAACTTACAATTCCTGAAAAGCTGCCCCCCCCCCGATCTTCTCCCCCGGCTAATATTTCCGTAAATCTTTGAACAAATACGAGGCTGCCGTCGTTCAGTTAGTAATGACGCTTAGATTATAATGGCATATTCAGATGTTGCTCAGGGGATAGTCTACACATAAAACTTACACCAATCTCATTTTTTAAAATAGCAACACTAATTTTTTTTTTTTTTTTTACAATTTTTGGGAGGTTTTTGGTTCAGATCCGTTCTGAAAATAATATAATTTATATATTTATCTCAAATTTTCATAGAATTATAAGTTGTCAAAGTCAGAAAATGCTAATTCTTAATGAATATATTAATTCATACATTACTGAAAAATTAGTAAATTCAAATTTCTCTTTTTTAATGCGTTACAATAAAGAGATTCAAATATATTCTGGGCATGCGTTTCATTAAAAATATTTTTTTTAACTATGCAAATCATTATTAAATTCATATAAAAGTTATTAATTATGACTTAAATTAATTTTTCCACGAATAGAATAGATATCATAAAAATATAAGTTTTGAAATTCACAGTTCCGTCCTATCATAACTTTTCGAGTTATAATGATACTTCATTTCTTAATGGCGTCAGGAAACCGTCACGTGTTACCATTAGTGCCATCTATAAACTTGCATGCTTGGGAATCAAAAGAATGATTCAAGAAAGTATAGATACAGACATAATTACTTAATTAGTATTACAGAAATTGTCTAAATAAATTATATCGACAAAAATAATTCAATCCAATCCTTCAATTGATATGAAAAGCTATATAAATTCTCTTTGGTACATTTAACTATGGAAGAATGATGATTTTGGCTTTTATTTTGTTTATCATATATCATATATTAATTATTTAGGTATGTTAACATTAAACGTTAATACAGAATAAGTTATTTCAGAAATAAAAATCTTGCTTTATTTTCATATATCTTACATTAAACAGGAAAAACACACATTCAAAATAATTGTCCCACGCATTTATTTTTATGAAAAAATAATGCATATTTTTTTTAGCGAGTTTAGAAATAACTTAACTGGCAATGTAAAAATCAACATAAAAAATAAATTTAATCATAAAAACTTCTTTACACACTATAAAATAAAGGGAAGCACTACTGATTTCGAAAGTACGCGACCTGCCTTCGTCATGTGCAAAAAACATGTGCTACTGCCTCAAGGCTAAAGCAAGACAAAGTTTTAGCACGAACAAGTTTTGCTTTTGCCTCCAAGGTAGTAGCACATATTTTTTGCACTTGTAGAAGACAGATCACGTCTTTTGAAACCACTAGTATTTTATGGTGTGTAAAGACGTTTTTATGTTTCATTATTTGCTGTACACCAGTTCTTTAATGTATAATGTAAAAATATGACTGGGATAATGATTTTTTAAATAAATGACTTTTTTTAATAAATACATTTGTGCTTCCTTTTTCATGAAATGTTAACATTTTCCATGTCATAAAATAAATGTGATTTTTAACTGTTTCGGATGTATTTAAATAATATATACATTATATATATGTATATACAGGGTTGTTATAATTAAAGTTGGCCTATTCAGATGGGTCTCAAGCCGGGCATATATATGGCTGCAAACTAAACAAAATTTCAGTAGTCTGTAGTAGAGGTCTGCACGGGCCGGGCTTACGGCCCGAGCCCAGTCTTACTTCCCGAGCGGTTTCGGGCTAAATTTTTAAATTGGTTCTCGGGCCGGGTCGGGCCGGGCCTGAATGAAATTTTCTCCGGGCCGTGTCTGGCCGAATTTTTTTTTTGGTTTCCTCATTAATCAACGAAAAGGAAAATGATAAAAATGTTTTTTCAGTCATTTATTTTACATAATTTTAGAGGCTGGTATGTCACATAAAGTTCTTTTTTGTTAAAAAATGTCTGTAACTTCAATTTAAATGTCTATCAGTCTATCCGTTCGAAAACTGATTTTTCGTAAATATTTGTAGCATGCTTCGAAATTAATATATTTTATTTAAAGTAATATTAGATGGTTTCCTATTCAAAATAGTATGCATGTCACTACCAGTTTGAGTACATAAACAAAACAAAATAAATTAGATACGTTACTGTGTATAAGGCTTTGTTTCCTATGATCTGTTGAGTTTATGTGGTATAAAGGCTATAAAAATCCTTCCGTTATAACTTTTTCTCTAAGGCTCCTTTTTCTTTTCTCCAGTGAATGAATGTAGGATGATTCTTATCATGGTCAAAAACAACTTTTCTATTCAATATGGTTGGATTAACATTAAAGTTTTGTTTTAATTTTTATTTTAAGTAAATTGGAGTGTAAAGGTTGATATTTTTATTTAACAACTATGTGAAAAATACCAGAGCCGGGAATCGAACCCGGGCACCTCCGCTTAACGCACGGATGCTCTACCACTGAGCTACCCTGGCTGACAACCAGCTAGGCATTTCTCACATAATATTCGTTGGCCAAGTCACCGAGTCTGCAAACTCAGCTGTATCAAGTGACAATATTAAGCGCAGCACAACTCCATAGTGAAAATGAATATTCACGGTTGATGAATGTACTATTGTTTGGTTATATCAACACTGTAAACGTAAATGTCTTAAATTCAGTTACAAAAGTGTCTTAAATGGATGGTCATTTTTTAAGCGAAAAAAAGATGTCTTACTTTTTAAGACACCTTTTTGCATCTGAAATTAAGACATTGCAATGTCTTAAAACGCCGCCATGTTTTAGGCTTAAAAACACCGCCACGTTAGGCTTAAAAACACTACCGTTTTTGAAACTTTTTAATAAATAAATAAATACGGTGCACGATTATGTTTTTCTGTTAAAAATAGATTTTAGAATTGTTTAGAGCATTAATGAAATATTTATATTAAAAAAAAAAAAAGTATCATTACCCGGCTTTGGGATTAGAACTTGCACTGTACGTGGAAACCGAATTTATGAACTAAGCACGGTGGGACTCAAGCATTTACCAATCACGCCACCGTTGAACACAGCATTATGCGTTTTTATGACAAAATATACTTCGGTATTCGCGAAACAAATCGCAGTGTTAGT
The DNA here is from genome assembly GCA_963930645.1 of Salticus scenicus. Classification (NCBI taxonomy): domain Eukaryota; kingdom Metazoa; phylum Arthropoda; class Arachnida; order Araneae; family Salticidae; genus Salticus; species Salticus scenicus. The sequence continues at coordinate 348,625,546 of OZ005650.1, read as the reverse complement.
TTTATTTCTGATTTTTTGCTATAAAACTATATTGATAGCATTATTCTTACAGTTAATAATTATTATTACCTTCAAGTTCATATGTAGAGGTATAGATTTTTTTCATAATGCAAAACAAGTATGTGAAGATTGCATCCCTCGATGATAACGATTTCTTTCCTTAAAGTGATATTTAAATAAAAACAAACTATAATCATGAATACAAGAAAATTTGTTGTTTTACATTTAGATGCAGGTAAATATATGAAAGAAAAAAGTTTTTAAATGAATAATAATAAGAAGGTAGAAAGAAAAAGTTATGCACAAATTATTCATGATTATTCACTTTTAAATTCGCTTTCTCATACTTGCTACGTCCGTTTTCACACTTTTTCTTTTAATATATGAAAGCTTTAAAGACAATTTTTTTTATTAACAAAATAAGCTTTATATGTAAGTATGTTGTTTATGAATTATGTTAAAGATAATAGCATGCAAATATCATTCACATCTCTAGAGTAGTATTCCATAAAAATTTAATTTCATAAATCTACCCTAGTTTAAGTAGCTTAACTACTTATTATATAAAATATAATATGTTTATTGAATGTGGAAAGAAGTAGGATAAGCATATTTTCTTAAAGTGGATTCCATATGAAATTTTTTCTAAGTAATGCAAGTGTCTGAATTTCTGAAGTGTCTGAAAATTCAAACGCAGTTTTGCTGTCTGAAAATTCGCGTATCTACGTGTTTCAGACATTTTTGTGTCTGAATTGATATTTCAGACATATTTCTGTTTTAAATAAAAACATCTATAATGTCTAATCTATATTTTAAGACATTTATGTGTCTTAAATGCCGTTTCAGCTGTTTTTATGTCTTACTTTAAGACCCTTTTATTTGCAGTGAAACCTCTACAAAACACGTACTAAAATTATTTTTCATAGAAAGGTATGCATTTTTTTTTTTACATATTTTTGAATCGGACCGGGCCAGGTCGGGCCTGGTTTTATCGGTTTTTGCCCAGGCCGGGCCGGGCCACTCACGGTTAAAAATCAACAGGCTGTGCCGAATTTTTTGACTTCATACCGGGCCGAGCCGGGTAAGCAAAGCTTCCGTACGGGCCGGGCCGGGACCGGGCTTCAAAATTTCGGTCCGTGCAGATCTCTAGTCTGTAGCACTAGTCGGAAGTCGGTGAAAGTCGGAAAAAAATATAAAAAAATAAAAATTTCCGTCATTTGGTGGCGCTACGCTCTGCGAAAATTTAAATAAATAAATAAAATGAATTTCAATATTTGTTTATAGGTGGTGCTGCGCTGTGCGAAAATCGAAATGAAAAAGGAATTAAAATTTTCGTCAATAGGTGGCGCTGCGCCAATATCTAAGGCGATTTTTCCAGATTTTTTTAGAAAGCAGAATAAAATTTGTGTGTTTCATCTTGATTGACCAAAATTGATATTATAAACTGTGAAATAAATTTTTCTTTATTTTGTTTCCTACAAAAAAAAAAAAAAGAAAGATAAAAGAAAATTCTGCAGAAATCCCCTTAAATATTGGCACTATTTACAAAAACTTTAGTCTTTTTTTTTTTTTTTTTTTTTTTTTTTTTTTGAGAGCGCAATCATTGTACTACAAACTGGTGAAATTTTGTCTTGTTTGGGGCCATAGTACCAGCTCTAGAGCCTTTTTGAATAGGCGAACTTTAATTAGAAAAACCCTGTATATATGTAGATAGATAGACAGATATAGATAGATACATAAACAGATAGATGACTGAAAATGAAAACAGAAAACATTATTAATTGTTTTTACAGTATTTCTGTGCATTAAAATAATGTGCGTGCATAACATTTAAAGAATTTTAAATTTATGTTGTGTGTATTTTAATATTTTAAGTGTATATTTTGAATATAATATAATTCTACGAGACGTAATGATTTTTAAATATTTTTATACATCGAAAACTATTAATAATATGGTCATAAGAAAAGTCACGTCTTTAGTGAACAATTTCTTAAAGTGAACGATTTTCTTTTAAAATCGCAGGAAGTAACATGTTTCATTTTTAGTTCAGTATTTATACGGTACACTGATGCATGCGGCAGATTTCAGATTTTGTTATGTTCAAAACAACTTTTCTTAGACTTTTTAATTTTAAGATGTTATTTTATTGGTGTTTATTAAAGGCTTGAACATTCTTGCTTAAGAAAATTTTACAATTTTTTAGTGGCAATATAACTATATAGTTAACTTTTACTTTCCTAACTGATCAGATTTATCAAAAAAGACTACAATTGATTATCAGTTCGCTAAAGTCGAAAACACAATATATCAGAAATCTGTTCCTATGAAAAGTATTTTGTTATTTAACTTCCGTTTTTATCGAATAAATAAAATTTCTTATTGAAAACAATGTATTTGATTTCTTATGAGATTATCATTTTTATTTATTTATTGATATTTTACTTCACCTTTATAATGTTAACTGCATATCGTAAGCTTTATGATAAAAAAAAAATTAACTATAGAATAGAAAATTGACATATAATGACACATTTAATTAGTTTAATGTCATTTTTGTATAAATTAATTGGTTTTATGAAAATTGCATTATCACTTTTCTAAAAACGTTTGATCAAACACTAAAAATAGATGGAAAAAATGTATATGCATAAAAAAAATCAAAATTTGATAACTCCGTCAGCTAAAATCTATAATATTTTTAAATACAGGTGTACTTGCTTTAATTAATAGACTTTAAAAATAACTTTTTTTCTTAAGCAGAGTGTTTTGTAAAATCAGCATTTTTTTGCATTTAAAATTTTTCAGTTGGGGCAATATTTTATATTGAGAACAGCTAATTTGTTTTGCACATAGAGTATTATGATTTTTGCTGATAAAACTAAATTCATGTAGAAATAATTTTATTTTTCAAAAAAGAACAGTTAAGCTCATTAATAATAATAGTAGTAAATATAAAAATTATTGAACTATTTAATTATTCGTTTATCTGAAGTTTCTTATAATTAAAACTTAATTTTAACGGAAAAAAAAGTTAAAATTTTTTATAAATTATTTAAAAGGAAATTTTCCTAATTCAATGTGAGTATAATTTTGTTTCATTCCTTTTTTGGAAAAAAAGGTGGCAAAAGTAATTGATAAAATGTTACTTTAAATTATCTTATAAGTTTCCTTATATACACTTAAAACAAACCCTAAAAATAATAATATATATATATATATATATATATATATATTTTACTTTTTTGTAAAGATATAATATAGTGTCAACGTCAAGTTTTTAATGTATATCTGGCCGAGATCATAATACTATGAATTAAATTTTAAATTTTAATTGCTAGTTCTTAATTTTAAATTAATACATAATTTGGGAAATACTGGATGGAATGGATAAGTTTTGAATGGATAAATTTATTTAATGTAGGATATTTATTTTATAAAATTTATAGAGTTTTCTAAAATTACGTTTAATTTTTATTTATTTATTTTAGATAACTTTTATTTCTTCAATTATGTTACATTAAATTTATTAAGTATCTCTATACAAGCGAATAAAAGAAGTAAAGTTTTCTACTTTACTTTAATAATAAAAGAAAGATGATTATTAAAAGAAAATGAATCACTCTTTAAAATTTCTGGAGTGAGAATCTCACCTCTTAGAAAAGTGACCACTTTTATGACACCATTGAAGGTGAAAAAATCTTATTATTACTCTCACTGGTTTGTTGATTGTGTCGCTTAACGGCGATTGACTACGCTAGGGCCTTAGGCTTAAAGGAGGAATGCCCTGAATGAGGGTCTATCTAAAGCACCCTATCCCGTATTTACGTCAGTTCCAGAGAAAAACACGGAAAACTTCGAAAGACCAGGTCGATGAGCTGGACTTGGGATCGAAACCGGCACTTCCCATCTACCAGCTTTTAGCGAAGAACCGCTCGGCCACTGACTCACTTTCGAAAATGCGACATTTTGTACTTTCGTTAAATTCGTTTGGTATTTTCGTTAATTCGTTCTTGGTCGATTTATCATTCGAAAGAACATCGAATACAGTGTTTATATAGCAAATATGAAGAAAATCGTTCGAGCCATTTTTGAGATACGGACTTACGGTCCCCCTTCTGGTCTCCGATGTACCACTTCCGGTTTTTCAATTTTCGCCAAATTTTGGAAACTTAATCTGTACACCAGACCTCTCTTAATTCTGAAGTTTTGAAGTTCTATCTTTATTAGTTTCCGAGATACGATATACAGAATATTCCACACATACAAACACTCATACACACAGACTCACTGACCAATTGCCAAAATCCACTTTTTTGGACTCAGGGAAACTTAAAACGTGTAATTCGGATGAAATCTCGATATTGAATTTTTGACCAAATACAATACTTTCATTACCTACGGTAGTAGGGTAATCGAATTAATAATTGAAGAGCTAAGTTATATATATATATATATATATATATATATATATATGTGTGTGTGTGTGTGTGTGTGTACATACATGTATGTGTGTATAACCAGATAATTTGTTTATTATTAATCAAAATTAAATTTATATTGTTAAATGAATATAAAAGCTTACTACTATGACATGAATTAGGTGTAGATTATTCTAGTAATATGGGATATTGACATTTTCATACAGAACGATGTAGAATCTTAAGTAACTTTAGTGCAAAATTCTTATGCAATATTTTGTAAACTTAGAATGGTTTTAGTAATACGATCTATCTTGGAAAATTTCTGTATAAAATTCTTATACATTATTAATGTATGATAATAATCAACAATAATTAATCTTCCTTTTAAATAAAATTTATCAATCTATTTAATCAAATTGTAACTATATATATGTGTATTTTTACGCGATTGACAGCAGCAATATTCTAAATCTACTGCGATATAGTTTTATATTTATTCTTCATGTGTATTAAAGTTATAGAAAATATTGTCCATTTTATTTTAGTATGAATTTTTAAGCTCTCTTTGATATAGTGTATTGTAATTCAGTTTATTTTCTTATTAAATTCAAGACAAATGAATTGAAATACTTCGTTATTTATTTATTTATTTATTTATTTATTGATCTACTAAACTTGATAAGTTTTTTAACATAGTTAAATTCTTACAGTATTTTTTATATTACTTTATATAAGTCTTGAATTTTTATATCAAAATCACTATCCATGAAAAGGGTTGCCAGAGCCTCAGAAGAGGTTGGACTTCTGCCTGTTGGTCCGCGGAGAGTATTTTATTTCCTCTCTACCACCCATTGGAAACCAATGGAGGCGATCCCCTATCCGCCACCCGGGGACGCGCCCTATAAGGGTTACAGGCTCCCCCAAGGTTATCTCCCCAGGGGTAACTCACCTTCTGGAACCGTGTTCCAAAAAAGAAGAAACTTCGGCTTTTAAAACAAAAGGTGATAAAACCATTGCCTCGTTTTCAAGAGAAAATTTTGTCTTTGCCTTCACTGACGGTTCCTCAGATGAAACTCTAGACAACGGAGGAGCTGGTGTCAACTTTACTTTCCCACAGAGTGGAAGCACAAAGCAATTTAAGATCGAAGGAGGCAAAATAGCTTCAAACTACACTTGTGAACCACACTTGCCATCCAAAAAGCCCTAGACGGGTATATAAATCTCGAAGAAAATGAAAGAGCCAATGGGTTAATCATCTTCAGTGACTGCAGAGCTGCTCTTCAAGCAATTCAAAGGGGTTCCTCAGGGCTAATTATAAATATACACCGTACACTTCATAAGCTTTTCCATTTGAAGAAACAGTGCACCATGCAGTGGATTCCCGCGCATGTTGGCATTACTGAAAATGATACGGCTGATGCCTTGGCAAAAGAAGCAAGACAATTAAACACCAGCAGGGTTACTCATGTCACCCTCAGCGATATCAATTCCGTTGCTAAGGCAAAATTCAACGATAGGAAACTTAAAATCAAACACCAAATCCCTGAAATCAGTACCAACAGAACTCTCACCAGCACTCTAACAAGACTCCGGACAGGACACTTTAGGGGGATGAAGATCCATAAAGACGGGACAAGGACTTACTGCCTCTGCAAAAACTGCCCAGACATAGAACTAACCCCCAAACATCTTTTCAACTGTCCTGCTATTCTGGCGCAATTGCAGCAAATAAGTGACAATCCGTGGGCAGACTTATATGAAGACAACTGCCTTCAAATCGCAGATGCTGTATATAGGACCTTTGGTCCCATTTATTTATTTATTTATTTTTTTTTTTTTTTTTTCCTATCCATGACACGACACCAACCAACCATAAGTCTTGAATTCTCATTGCTTTTATCTTATTAATGTTTTAAAATCAGCTTAAACTTTATAATACAGAATATCAGGATAGATTAATTTTTTGCATATGCACTGAACTTAGATTAGTATATGTAACATAAAACAACAGGGTAGGTTACAGTTTTTGTAAACATTCTGATATTCGATAGACTATTTTCTTACACATTTGCATTTTGAACAAATATTTTAATTTTAATTTTCATTGCATTTTTGTATTTTAAGAACATAAAATTATCATATGAAATTACTAGTAACCAGTATTTAATACGAGTATTTCTTTGCAAAATATTTTATCATTTTTAATCACAGAATACTGCTAAAAATCTTATTAAAGATTTCGATAAAACATTTCCGGAAGAAAAAGAAAAAAAAAAGTACAGGTTGGCATCTATGGTTATGATTAAATTAAATACAAGAAGAAAAAAAAATGAGAAAACATGATAAGTCCTGATTTCCATAGCTTAGTGTATGGATTTTAATTGAGACTAGAATCCAAGTGGTTTCAAAAATTATAAGAAATTTACCATTTTATGATAATTGTTTTTTTAATTATTTTTTGCATAATTGTATCTTTATATAATTATTATTATTATTATTATTATTATTATTAAACTTTACTTATATATACAATAATAAAAATGTAAATATGATAATTGTAGACAATTCTGACACTGAGCAAATATCCCAGGGGCAAATATATATATATATATATATATATATATATATATATGTATTTAGTTTAGTAACCCAGTTAAATTGTATGTGCTGCTTTAGAACAACACTAACAGAAATCAAGTATCATTAAATAAAAAAGCTTTTAGTAAAGGGTATAATTGGCGTATCAGTTTTCATTAACTGCTTGGGGAATTCCGAAAATCTTTGGTCATTATTATTTTTTTTTTTATTTATTTATTTTATTAATGTAAGCGGTTTTATTACGCTACAAATTACTTAAATTATCATTACTATAAAAATAACACTCATAATGATTGGTTAAGTGAAATTTTTTCCTATTCTCCCATGTTAAGAAAATCGTAAATATCGAATAAATTGCTAAGTTTTCAAAGTAAATATTGAAACTAAAAAGGAATTCTGTTATTATCATAAGCTATATTAAAAAACAGGTATAAACATTTTCTGATTATTCTTCTTGAGGTACTATCTACATAGTCTAACAAACCAGTTAGCGTAATAATTAAGAAACTGAACATTTAATGTGATATTTTTTGGATTTTTGCATTTTTATTTCTTATTAGAAATATATTTTTCTACCTAGATTATTATTGAATTTAAAATGTGTTTACAAATAAATAATCTATTATTTAAGGAACAACGAATATATTATTTAGAAAAAAAAATCCTTAAACAACAGTGCTATTTTTTTTAATAATACTGTACTTTTTTAGTATATAAAATAATGTTACAAAATTGTAAATAATTGTGTTTATTTTTGTATAAATTCTTTCAAAGAGGCTTAGTAAATTGATAAAGTGCTAGTTTTGTGCATTTCTAGTCGTTTTAGCGTTAAAATAACCTTATTTTCCCTTAAAAACGCATTAAAAAGCCCCAATAAGGCAGGTAATGGATTTGGCGCCAAATTTGGCGACTTTCTCCCACCTTGGCGATTTTTTCGGCGACCTTGGCGAGAAAATCCTTATATGGGATATACCAAATATGGAAGCTGTAATTTGATTGGTTGACCACTTTCTAGAGTTTTCTCGAAAAATCTGGGTTCCATGGAACAGTATATAAGGAGCGCTTCCTCGCCAAAGGGGTCAGTTCAGTTCAGTTTTCAGCCAGCTTCGCTAGTGCTTGCATTGTTCTTGAGCCTCTGTGAGAGAGACTTGCTTCAAGTGTTATTGCTATACAGTTTGTACTGTGGATTTGCTATTGACAGCTGTTGTTTAAGCTGTGGTTACTGCTTGAATTGAAGCTGATAATTGGTTTATTGACCTGTATTTTTTCTGGAACTTTCAGTGAATAAATTACTGAATTTTTGTAAGTTTGGCCTTTCATTTCCGGACAACTCACGAACCCTCAAGTACGCAACATTTCTGGTGTCAGGAGCGGGGTTGTCTGTGAATGGTGATAACGAGAGCTATGGAACAAGAAATGGAGAAATTTCTAGAAGGTCTCACTGCTCAGATGAATGAGTTAAGATCTGGATTGATAGAGAAAATGGAAACAGGACAGGAAAAGATGGAAGCATCGCAAAGAGAGATGAAAGATAGCCTGAGTCAAGAGATGAAAGAAATGAAGGCAGCACAAGAGAAAATGGAAACATCACAAAGAGAAATGAAAGAAGGACAGAAAGAATTGAAAGACGGCTTGACTGAAGAAATGAAGGAAATGAAAGACACTATGGGTGAAGTTCAGGAAGAAATTAAATCTAATCAACATGAGATGAAGAGAGAGCTTTCAACGGTGAAAGAATCAATCGAAAGTAAATTATCGGATATGGGAAGCAGAATAGATGGAATAGAAGAGAAAGTTTTGAAAATAGAAGAAAATGTTATGAAGGTTGAAGAGAGTGTTACGAAAATAGAACGGAGTTTCGAGGAGAAATGTAAAGAAAATTTTGATCAGGAACTGAAAGGAAGGTTTTCAGATATAGAAGGTAAACTGAAGAGAATAGAAGAAGATCTGGAGAGAAAAGTGGAAGAAAAGTTAGAATCCATGCCCCAGGAAACTGAAAAGAAAGAGAGAAGAATCCAGAATCAGGAATTTATTAAGCTATCTACCTACGATGGCAGTTCCTCCTGGCATGTATATAAGTCGCAGTTTTCCGTCGTAGCTGAAGCTAACGGCTGGGACTCTACCGCCAAGTCAGTCCACTTAGCAGCAGCATTACGGGGAGATGCAGCTGAGATACTGAGAAATGTTTTTAAAGAAGAAAGGAACGACTTCGAGGCCTTGACTGGCACCTTCGAGGCACTGGAGCTACGGTTCGGAGAGAAGTGTTCTAAGGACTATTGTCGCCTCCAGCTAAAGTCCCGTTACCAGAAAACGGGCGAAAGTTTGCAAGAGCTGGCAGCGGACATTCAGAGATTGTCACACCTAGCATTCTCAGACTGTCAAGCTGACACTCGAAACGACTTAGCTCTTCAGTACTTTATCGATGCTGTTCGGGATCCAGAAATTCAAAAAGCGCTGAGACTCTCCAACATCAGAGACGTAGAATCTGCTTTAGGCTATGCACTTAGGATAGAGGCAGCCCAACAAGCCTCCCGTAATGACCGCCATACCATAAGAGCAGTCTCATTAAATGATACGCCTGCTTATGAAAATGAAATGAAGAGAAGTCTAGCAGAGATCTTTAAGCGATTGCGCAGCCTGGAAAATAATAAGGAGATAAAGGATAGTAAGATAAAGTGCTGGGGCTGTGGAGGGGATGGTCATGTGAAGAGGAACTGCACTGTACGACCAACTATAGGAAATCACCCGGTTTCAACATCACTGCAGGGAAACTAAGAGGAGGCCATCTCTCGGGGCGGGGGTTGCCTGACATTAAAGAGCCCCAATTTACAGTATTTCATGTTTCATCGATGAGTGGCGGCGATAATGGACTTCACGTCTATGGCCAAGTTAACAACACCACCTGCCGGATGATTCTGGACACGGGAGTCAACGTGACCATTATTAGAACGGATTTCGCTAAAGAACTAAAAGAGAAGATCATCTGGACTCCGCCCTGCGTTAAACTCCAGACTGTGACCGGAGACGAAATCAAAATATATGGAAAAATGAACTTGGCCATCACTTTTGGGAATGCCAGTTACCATCATATGGCATATGTGGCTGATATAAGAGATCCTTTAATCATTGGAATTGATTTCCTGAGAAAATTTAACTTCAAATTGGACTTCAAGAATAATGAATTGCATTCGAGTTCGGAAGACATAGCTGTGTTCAATACTGAAAATCAGGACATTCAGCAAATTTGCCAGATAACAGCCAAGTCTGAAATTTCCATCCCCCCACACACAGAGACAATAGTTTCAGGAACACCACCTACAAAGCAATACTTCCGCTATGGACTGATTGAATACCCGAATACCGACAATAGCCCAAGAGGAGTTCTGGTAGCTTCATCTCTAGTTGAACTCTCAAAGAGTACTATTCCTGTGAGAGTCGCAATCAGCGATAATGTCCGGACAGTGAAGAAGGATGAGGTGTTAGCAACCTGCACTCCTGTTACATGCATCAACCGCCCCACGCAATCAATCGAATCCAAGTCTTCTGAGCAATTAACAACGGAACTACTCGAGAATGCAGAATTAGGAAGTGAACAGAGATGTGCTGTGGAGAAGTTACTCCAAGAATTTAAAGACCTTTTTTCTCGAACACCTGAAGACGTCGGGAGAACGAACATCACCCAGCACAGAATTGATACAGGAAATCATCCTCCAATCAAACAACATCCAAGAAGACTTCCATTTGCTAAACAGGAAGAGGTCACTGAACTTTTAAGTGAAGTGCAGCACAATGACGTCATCGAGCCATCAACGAGTCCTTGGGCCTCTCCCATAGTACTGGTGCGAAAAAAGGATGGTTTAACAAGATTCTGTGTGGATTATCGTCGTTTGAATGACATCACGAAGAAGGACAGTTACCCTCTTCCCAGAATTGACGACACATTAGACACACTTGCTGGCAATAAATGGTTCTCGACTTTGGATCTGAAGAGCGGTTACTGGCAAGTAGAAGTACATCCTGATGATCGTGAGAAGACAGCATTCACCACGGGACAAGGACTGTGGCAATTTAAAGTTATGCCGTTCGGATTATGTAATGCTCCTGCCACCTTCGAACGCCTGATGGAGACAGTTCTAATAGGACTTACCTATGAAGCCTGTCTGGTGTATTTGGATGATATTATCATTGTGGGGCGCACCTTTGAAGACCATCTACGAAACATCCGAAAGGTGCTGGAGAAACTCAGAATGGCTAACCTCAAATTGAATCCAGGCAAGTGTAACCTGTTCCGTCGTGAAGTGAGCTACCTCGGCCATATCATCTCTGTCGAAGGTGTGAGAACTGATCCTGAGAAGATCTCTGCAGTCGAGAACTGGAGTCGCCCTGAAAATAGACACCAACTACGAAGTTTCCTGGGGTTATGCACTTACTACAGGAAGTTTGTCAAGGGTTTCTCAAATATTGCCAGACCACTCCACAAGCTGACGGAAGCCAAACAGAAGTTCCTGTGGACAGACGAATGTGAAAAAGTGTTCAAGCGACTTAAAGAGGCCTTAACATCATCGCCTATCTTGACGTATCCACAGCCCGACAGACAGTTTATACTTGATACAGATGCCAGCCATGAGAGTGTCGGTGCTGTTCTGTCGCAGGAAATTGATGGTCAAGAACATGAGATAAACTAAAAGAAACTTTATTACCATAACAAACTAGTTTTGTTTTTATAAAATTTCTGATCCTAAAATTAAGAGTTATACACACACACACACACACACACACACACACACACATATATATATATATATATATATTTGTTAATAAATTTATATCTATATATTTTTTTTTCTATTTCAATCTTATATATTTTAATTAGTTTAAGAAACTGATATTTATATAAAATTGTCTTGAGTTAAAAGATTTTTATGTAGAAAAAAGTTTTTTTTTTTTTTTTTTTTTTTTTTTGAATAGTTGATTGTAATCACATTTCTACTTATTACCGATATATATATATATATATATATATATATATATATATAAGTGGGGCAGCTATAACAAATAAATAATTAACATTAAATAATTAATACCTGTTAACAAGAAAATAATTTACAACAGTAAGTGGAGTTAAATGCATTTTTTTACTTTTTTCAATGTTAAATAGAAAAAAATATTGGATTTTATAAAAAAAAAAAAAAAAAAAAAAATATCTTCTACGTTTCGATGGATTTCCACGTTTTAAAATGTGCAGAACATGATTATTAGTCTATTCTTAGAAAATGTCTATTAATCTGAGTGTAATGACAAAAATGTCCGCTGTACTCTTGGAATTGATCTACGAGATTCGAGCCGAAGTCGTACTTGTCCGCTTAGTCATTCAAAGGTTTTTGTTGTTTTTCTCTGAGCTGAGTGAATATATGAACTAATATGACAATCGAGGCGACAACCTGCACTTAAACAAAATAACCTCTAATAGAACTAACAGATACTCATGGTATTTCTCTTCGGGAAAGGCATTCGAAGAAAGAACTAATTTTGTTATTAGATATAGGTTATGAATTTCTATAATTATCTAAAAAGAAATATTTATCGACTATTAAAAAAATTTATTCTCTATTATATGTTTAGATAAAGAGAGCTCCAGAATTACACTAAATATATTTTGTGTATTTTTAAGTATGGAAATATTTAGAGAAATGTTACAAAGAAATTAGATATGTTATGCATATATTATTTCTCGTATTTCATATTTAATCAGAAAAACATTAAAAGTTATTTTGGTTTCTTATATACGTGCTTTAAAATACTGTCTGGATAATTAGTTAAATGTTTTTAAACAAAGGTGTTCTACTTTGAAATTTTTTTTTTTTTTAAACAAAAATGATAAGATTTTACTTTTATTAGTTATATGTTGAAATCAGACACACAGAAACATTTATTTAAGTTTATTGGGTTACATCGTCTAAAACAAATCTTAAGCGATTTTTTTTTCTTTTTAACAGCACTCATTATCTTACCTTTTAATCTCTAACCTGCATTTATATTAATAAATTTCAGGGTAAGCGAAAGTCGTGTAAGAGACACACCAGATTATTTAGTAATAGAATACTTCAATAATGATTTCTTTGTGTTTTCATACGAATATTATTTTTTTTTAAATTTCAGTTACATTAAAAGTACGTTTAATAGAATAAATATTTCAATATTTAAAAAAAATATTAAAATTTACACAAAAGGATAAAACATTCAATAAACACAACCTGGAAATACTTTTGCTAAACCTGTTTTATATATTTTAATAGTTTTTCGTGTTTCAAATTACCTGCAGCATTCAATATATTTTACTTAATGAAAATGTTACGCATTTCAATAAAGCAGATTAATTTTGCGTTACGAAATGTGTATTTAGTTATTATTGAAAAATATATTTCCTCTTCTTGTTCAAATTTGATAAAAAATTTTCTCTTGCGTGAAATGCAATATTTAAACGATAATTCTAAATTAACTTTATTGCGACGAAAAATAATTTTTTTAAGTAATATCCAATGTATCGAAAAAAATCTACTTAATGTGATATTATAAAGATTTAAAATAATTTAAGCATCTATTTTGCCATTTAAAGATTTTTTTTTTTTTTTTTTTGTTAAATAATAGTTTAATTCATTGTTAGAGATTTTTTTTTTTTTTTTTTTAAGAATTATGTAATGTATAAGTTTAATGAATTTACAGGACTTCTCTTCGATCTGCAATGTGCATGGACGTTATTTTTACTACAATCATTAAGAAAAACAGATTTAATTATTATATTGGAATAATTAAAAAAATATACTAGATTTAAAAAAAATTAAGTGTAACTTCTTTTTATAAAAAAATATACTTATTAATCAATAATGTAATTTTCTTCATCTGATATAAGTTATCTCATATTTTTCTTCTTCTTCTTCTTCTTTTTTTTTTTTTTTTTTAACAATGGGGCCCAGATTTTAACTACTTCATTACATCAATTTTAATCATCCACAATATTTTGTAAAGAGTAAAATATAGAAATCTAAAGGGACGAGGTGAGATAAATACGGTGGGTACAGAGAGATATTCCGTTTTAACTCCCTAAATTTGAATAATATACGTGACTGACATGAAGTCTAACTTGGTCATAGCGAAAGTTGGTAACATAGATTAACCAATTTTAAATGTTTAGATTCAAATTTGTTATTTGTATGCTAAGGTACTCGAAATATTTTTTTTTTCGTTTATTGTTTAGCTAAGTAATGTCTGGTGAATTGAAAAAATCATTTATCTGTTACCAAACATTTCATTATTTTTTTTTTTAAATCATTAAGTCTCGTTAATTTAATTTAAAATTGTTGAAATAGCTGAATTACATATACTTACCATTTAAAAACATATCATTTTAAAAGATAAAATTACATAAATATATATGTATATATATATATGTATTCTGCTATGATATTGCACCTGATCAGTATGTGCATCTAACAAGCCTGGAATTTACCGCTGTAGTAACAAAAAACGTAAGACAAGATTATATACATACTGCACAAGCGTCGCATTAATGGAGTAAGTTGGATCTTCATGAACTATTCTTTCAATAATAATAATAACAATAATAATAATAATAGAAATAATAATAATAATAATAATTATTATTATTATTATTATTATTATTATTACAGCTTGAAGTTAGAGTTTTTATGTTTTTGAGATCAGCTAAGCCATCCATTTAATATACTTAATTAATTAATTACAAAAAAAATCGCCATTTTTTTAAGCATACTATTCTCATTATATCAGATGTCTGCAAAAAGCTCTGTCCTGTCAACATAAGTAGAATCAAACTTTCTGTAAAGGATATTGTATGCAACACCAGTATATTTGAAGGGGGTAGTAAGTTCAAAATTAGAAACGAAGTTATGAATTTGATTTTGAGGTTTAAAAACAAAATGAATATTACCAGTTTTAAGAATTTTTGTAATATTTTCAGAAATGCCGTTATAGTACAATATACAGTGTGTCTATAAAATGCTGGACACATTTTGATGTTTAACCCGAGGGAACGTGCGCATATTTTCTTACGCGGGGACGCGCGATGGGTCTCTCAGACCCGGCTAGCATTTTCCGTTAAATAATACTACTGAGAATGGCTTTTATCTCATCAAATGCATTTTCTAAGAAAGAACAGACTCTAAGCATACAGAAAAAATGAATAATTAAAAATATACTTACAATTTATTCACATTCTTTACATATGTAAGTAGTGTGTTCACTACAGATATTTTTATCACACTTAGCACAACAAAGTGCAGATTTTCTGTTTTTTTTACTCGGACAAATATGGCATCTTTTCCTCTGGCCACATGTCCTATATCGCTTCATTTTACTCTAAAAATATCGCCACCTCACTAAAAAAATTGGGCTGAGATCGGAAAAAACGAGCACGCGCGTCGGGCCTGAAAGACCCGAAAATCCAATATATCTACAAAAAAGAACTTCAGGAAATTGTGGAAATTCCAACCCTCAGAAAGATGATGACCTTGAATACAGCTAGCGGGGATCTGGACTAGATCCGAGAAAAAGGGGTGTTTCTACGAGGGGTTTTTGGAACGAACGGGCCTGTACGACCCGACGCGCCTGCTCCCGGGTTAATACTTCATGAAATAATGATAATAAATTTAAATTGATAACACAAATGGTTGGATAGACTTAAAACGTTTTACGGCCCTTCTCAATGGACTTTCACGTGTGCACCGTTCGTCGTACAGAGAATATCAAGACGGTAGTCAACTTCGCGCCAGTTACGGGCAAACATGTCGATATCCACAGAGGCTATTTGTAATTCTTGGACATCAATATTGGACAATTTCCTCCTGTAAAAGGTGTCTTTTACGAATCCTCAAAGGAAAAAGTCCATTGACGTTATATCAGAAGTTCTGAGTGGCCAAGTAATTGAGTCACCTCACCCAATCAATCTTTCTACGAAATGGTCATTCAAATAACTACAAACGATGGTAACCCCAATGAGGTGTTGCACCATCTTGTTGCAAAAAGACATGTGGCTGAATCCTTTCGAGTTGTGGAAATACGAAATTTTCTAACGTAAATTAAAAAATGGCAGATGTGAGTGTTTTTTCAGTGAAAAAAACAGGGGGGGGGCAATGACGCGGTCGTACATAAGTCCACACCATTCTTTGGCCAACCAGATCACCTGATATAACGCCACTGAACTTTTTCCTTTGGGGATTCGTAAAGGACATAGTTTGCGGAAGGAAATTGTCGAATGTTGATGACATAAAGGCCAGGATTACAACCACAATAGCCTGTGTGGATGCCGACATACTTAACTGTACCTGGCGCGAAAGTGACTGCCATCTTGATATTCTCCGGGCGACGAACGGAGCACATGTGGACATAAACTGACAAGGACTGTAAAACTTTTGGAGTCTATCTAACCATTAGTGTTATCAATTTAAATTAATCTTCATTATTTTGTGAATTATTAAACATAAAATTGTTCCCGACATTTTATAGATATCTTTATAAACTAAAGTTTTAGAATTAAGATAGCAAATAGGGTAGGGGGGAGGGGGATTAGGCACAAGAAATTCACAAAAGGATATTTCTTAGTACCCTTTTTATTTATTATTATTTTATTGAATAAATGAAGTTAATCTCTCCGGTTTTTAAAAATAAGGTGAATTTCTTTTGCCGAATTATTTCCTCACATTTTCTGTTCTTATTTCTAAAACTTTTGTTTGTATAATGAACTATAAATGCCTTTCTGAAAATATTGCAAAAATTCCTAAAACTGGTATGTTTCTCTTTCATTTAAAACTGAAAAACAAATTTATAACTTTCTTTCTAGTTCAAAATCTATTTTCTCCGCTGCTTCTAAACCTAACCGGTATATTTACTATATTATTTGTAAAAATTGGAAATATACTTATATTGTTAAGGCAGGGCATTCTGCTGATGTGTACATGTCACTCATAAAAATGGTGATTTTTATTTGAATTTGGCTAAACATTATGCTGAAACACGTCAATTTCTTAAAATCATAAAAATTCTAATTTCAGGCTTTGGTAATTAACATTTTGATAACATAATGTTTTTGAAGGATGGTTCATGAAGATCCAACCCGCTTCATTTAATGCAAGTTTGTGCAGCTCCAAATCTGTACGTAATCCTGTTTTATGTTTCTTGCTTCTACAGTTGTGAATGTTAATCCTCTTAGATGCTCATACTCATGGGGTGCAGTAACATAGCACAAAACGTTTGTGTCTTTGTGTGTTATTATCTTGTATGATATATTTTTAATTAATAAATGTCTCTAATTCAGTTGCTTTTAATATTTTAAAGATTCCTTTTATTTGTATACAAATTAGTGTTTTCCGTATATATTTCTCTTTCAGGTGTGTGTTTTACCTTTTCATTGTTATACACAACCCATATTTATAGTTTAACAAGGAAAATTTATATGATTGTAATTTATATCAAAACAATCAAATAAATAAATAATCGAAAATACTAATAGTTAAAATTTATGTGAAAATTATTTAAAATGGTTTAAGTAATTCTTTTAAATTGATTCCAGTTATATCTATAATACAATTTAATTTAATTTAAAAATCACTTCAACCTTTAGAGGGGAAAAAAATCAGACATTTTACAAAATCTCATTATATTTTCGTTTAAAAATAAATAAATAAATAAATAAAAGTAAATAAAATAAAGTGGTGACACAGTAGAAGTCGGCTCTCAAATATCGTAGAAAATTTACATATTATTATATAAAAAACTTTGTTGTCTGTTAAAGGGGCCAGATTTATGAATGTCTGGTTTTTCCAGAAAGGCATTTTGCAAAAGTACGTTTAAATTGTACTTTAAAACAAGTTTCAAGTACTTTTTAAGTAGCATCTTGTAGATTTTGTAGTTACTATTTAACTTATATTTCAAGATACTTTGAAACTTACAGATAAAATGTCGATTCTCAAGAGAAAATTTTACGCTGCATCCCATTCAACATCCAGCCATAAATGCACAAAAATATCTTAGACATATTTTTGAAGGTCTGAATTTTGGAGCTACATTTTTTATACCATGTGACTAAATGATAAAAATTATAAATAATGCAGTAGGATATATTTCATATATGTAATTTAAATAATGATAGTTTTATTTTATTTATTTATTTATTTATTTATTTATTTATTTTACTATTATACCATAATAATTGAAAGATATAAGGCAAATTTCCAAAGAATATAGGGAATCATCAATGTTTTCATATTACTCATGGATAAATATCATTATAGAAAAGCACATGTAAAATAAATTAATTGCGTTATAATTAATGTAATTTTACAGACTTTCAATGTTGCTTTGTCCACGTTAGATATTAATAAATACACATTCTTATTCTTACCACACTTTTTTATATTTTAGGAATTTTGAATTCCCCAACAGGTTTTGAAATAAAATGGCATATGGAGCTACGTACAATTGGCATACCGTGCTAATATAATTTGAAATTGCTGTGTGCAACAATAATTACACTTGAAGATTTTTTGCGGAAATTTCTTGAGTACTAATAAAAATTTTAACAATTCATTGATCATTTATACATTTCTTACGCAATTCTACATCTGGGTATTTGCTCATTGCTATCCCATGACTTTTAGAACTTTAGTACGTATATACTTTAAGAAACAATGAAAAAGTAATTTTAAGCTTTGAAGAAAATAATCGAATTAAATGCATATTCATTATAACCTATATGTATTACTAAGACTAAGTGGAATGCATTGTTTAATTTAATTTTTCTGTTACTCTTGTAAATTTAGACTCTAAAAAAAGATAAGATTTCTGCAAAGAATGATTAAAAGAAATATATCAGTTAATTACACTTATGTAATTCAATTTAATGTGAAATAATTCACTGTTCTTATTTTTAGAAATAAGTTAAATACGTTAAAATAAGCATATAATTATTTTAACCTTATTGCACTATATTTTCGCAGAAATAAAATGCATTGTTTAAAACATACATACACATACATATAATATATATATATATATATATGAAACGCTTTAAATTTATTTGTTTTCTTATTCCATTTTCACGCTTACGACAGAGCTTAAATACACAATTCACAATACCATGTCATAACTATTGTAATTTAGTGACTCTATTACACGAATACAACTATTTTTTACTCATGCCCTTTTGTTAACAAAATAAGTTTTTGAAATGTGTACATATTCATGGAAATTGTTTTCAAAACAAAAGGGATTGTTCTTTTCCTTTTCATGAAACTGTACCTGCATATTTATTGTTTACCCAATTTTAATTCAAATTATTTAATGATGCTTCATTTTCTTTAAACAACTTCTTTTTATAAGGCATTTGTTTTATAAACAATAAATACATTAATAAACAAACGACGCATTTCAAATTCAACAATTTATTTTACAAAAAAATTGAGTTTTAATTATATATTTTTTTTTCATATTAATTGGAGAATAATAATAAAAATAGTTTCTATAGGTAATTTTATTTTTAACTGAAGAAAAATGATTTGTCATGTTTTCTTTCACACTGTTATAATAGCATTTAGTAATTTGTAACTGAAAAATATTGCGCTGTCATTGGATAAATAAATAAAAACGAATAAAGTGATTCCTTTGATTTAGTTGCATTTATTAATAAACTACAATTTTATTTAATAATCAAAAAATTATCTTTTGGTTCTAAAATATCCTTATTAAAAAATATTTTATTTTATTTTATTTTTTACTCAGATGATAAAATATATTCAACAAAAGTTGCTTTAAACTAAGACTGTCTGCTATTTTTTGTGAAAACAAAATTATAGAAAAGAAAAGATTTAAGTATTATACTTTTTTTCTGATGTATTTATTTCATCTCATATTTAATAAAGTATTCATATAATTAAGGAATAAAGATAAAATGCTGTAGAGTAGTTATAAAAACAATTTTAGATTATAGTAATGATCATATAAAATTATCAATATTTTGTTCAACTTCGATTATTCAATATTTGTAATAAAGTCAAATTATATCTTTCATTAGAAATTTATATAATTTATTTTTTTAATTATTTATTTTCACTTTAATTAAAATTTATGTATTTTCTTCTGCAGAACTGTGTACATTAAATCTAATTCCGATATGCGGTGTTTTAGATCGTTCTTCTTATTGGAAAACCAATCCAAGCAAAAAAAATACTACTTTAAATTCAAAAAGGTTTTGTGTCACTTTTACAATTAAATATTTTAAACATTTTCAGAATGAAAAAAATTTGATTTAAAAAAACGTAAAATCTTTTGCAGCAAAGTACTTATGTATCATGATAAAATTTCATTCCTTACTTTCTAAAATATAGTTTGTCAAATATATAATAGCTGGTGTTGTCTCCTGATGTTTCGTATGTATATTTTTTTTAAGTTATTCAGATACAAAAAAGAAAGACGAAAAAGAAAGAAAAAAAATGAAAACAGTAATAAAAATGGGGTTTAAATCAAACATTTTAATGCATGGGCATCTTCACCTACCTGTAATGCATCCTTTTATGCATTTCTCATTTACTTTATTTTTTAAAA
Source organism: Salticus scenicus (assembly GCA_963930645.1). NCBI lineage: Eukaryota > Metazoa > Arthropoda > Arachnida > Araneae > Salticidae > Salticus > Salticus scenicus. Next base: position 348,604,892 of record OZ005650.1, on the reverse strand, counting down.
AAAAGAACCATTCCATTTTTCTCTGCCATTTTTTTTCCGAAGAATAATTTTGAGAAAATTTGAATCAATATCAGTTTACAAATTATTATTTATGTTAAATTTATGTAAAATAAAATTAATGGTTTAATAACGAACATGCGTTTCAAATTTCACATTAACCCGTTAAAGTCCGAATTAATTTTGCAAAATATTATTAGTTGATTATTTCACTTTTAAATTAATATAGACAACTGACAGTAAAATATATTAACTTAAACAATTCTTCTTATAGTTTTAAATTTAAAACCTATCCTCATTTATTGACGTTTAGTGTTCTATCGAGAAAACTTCGGGATACGAAAACTTTGAGATAACAAATTAATTTACTATTGTATGTTGACAAAGATCTCGAAAGTAAAGTATTATAATATATATTATTATTCAACTTGATTTAAGTTAGTATACCTGCGCAAAAAGCAAATATACCTGCGACGAATAAAAAATCATAAAATGACTATCCAAAATATGATATAATAATTAATGGTAGGTACAGTCACCCAAAAAAAAAACGCCACCCCCCCCCACCTAATTTTGCCGTAAATTATCGTAGAAACATGCGACTGGTACCAATCAGTTTGTAATAACGTCTAGTTTATAATGCTATAGTTAGATTTTACTTAGGGGGTCGTCTACATATTAAAACTGACATCAACTTCATTTTTTTCAATGGTAACCCCCATTTTTTATAATTTACTTGAATTCTTTGGATCAAATCATCACGGAAAATGGTATAGTTTATATATTTCGCTCAATTTTTCATAGAGTTATAAGCTGTCAAAGTTTGGGGGTGCTAATGTTAAATGAATGTGACAAACATTAAATCATATCTTCCGAAATAATTATGATATTTAAATTCTGTTTTTTTTATTCGTTAGAATGAAGTAACCCAAACATATTCCATGCAAATTTTTGCTAAAAAAACATTTTTTGAATTATGAAAATTATTAATAAATTCATATTTGAAAAAATTATGAATTATGACCTATGTTAATTTTTGCACGAATAGAACGGGCATCATCAAAAACATGGGTTTCCAAATTTACAGCTCGTTCCTAACATTATTTTTTGAGTTACAGTGATATTTCACTTTTTATTCCTGTTAGGGGGCCGTCACTTGTTATAATCTGTAACCTCTATAAGTAAATGCTTGTATATAATTTGACGGAAAACTATTTTAATTTACCTTTATGTTATTTTTATTGTTTCCTAAGCAATATTTCGATGTTTATTATACAAATTGGCATATTTTTGTAAAGTTATCACAATGTAGGCGAGGGATTGTGAAAGAATTTCAAAAGAAAAGAAGCCCCGCCTCTGATTCGCTGAAACACTATTAAAAAAAAAAAAGACAAATTTGCATATTACTATTTGACTCTATATGTGACGCTGGTATGCTTAAATCACAATGGTATTTACTACATCGATTATTGAAGACAAAACTTAAATGATTTAATTACAAATATGCAAAATTATTTTGCTTTATATTATAAAGTTTTAGAAAATTTGTGAAAAGGCGTGGCTATTTACATTAAGCCTTGATATGGAAGCTATGTTGCTGTTTTTCGATGCTGCGAAATTTACAAAATATATTTGTGTTAATATTCTATACAGATAGAAGAATAATTATATAATATCAACAAATCTTCTTTAATCAATATGTTTATATACATTACTGTATGGAAATGTTTATATATGAATATTGTATTTATTTTTAATGAGAGATATAAACAAAAAATACTAAAAAAAAAAGAAGAAAATGTGTTATAAATTTTTATAAATCAAGCAAAATATATACGCATACTTGCCAATCTAACCCGTAACATTGTTAGTTCCCGCCCCTGTGTGTACACAATTTAATTTTTAGAGTAATTAACTTCAAATACATTTACGATTAACTCATTGAGCGCCACGCGAATTCTTATGGAAATCCCATTCAGGCCACACGTGCTGCTTAGAAGCGTGTTATGTTTATCGAGTTTCAATAAACCCCATTAGGCCTTAACGATATAATCCTATAAAAATCCTATTAAAAAAAAAAAAAAAACATGAAGTAAATTTTAAATAAATTGTCAGTAATTACTTAAAACTATGTAAGTTCTGTAGTTTTATATCATATTTTACACTGCCGGCTGACTTAGCCTAAATGGAAAGATCAGTGTCAGCCACCGATGGCTGACACAGCTCTAAAAAGACTGATGTGAAGAAAATGTACGGAAAGGGGCGGGACCAGTAATCTTCCGGGATAGGTTGACAAGAATGTATATACATAGAGCAATGCCAGAAAATGTTCTTTATTTTTCATGAACCAGATGAATGGTATTTTTTTTTCTGAATAGTCTATGTATTAAACATAATGCTGCTTTAAATACCCTTTAAATGAAAAGTTTTATTACATAAAGAAATTTTCTGGCACTCTACAGCTCCCAAATGACACACAATACAAAACCCCGCCTTTTTCCAGTGTTTAAAGGGTATTAACGTTTAATATGCTTTATATTCGTTTTGATCTTTCCTTCTCCTCCTTATCTTCTTCTTTTTTCCTTAAAAAAAAAAAAAAAAAAAAAAAGGGTTATGTAACATTTTGACCTTTTCAAGTGAAGATTTAGATTAAGGGTAGTCAGCCTTTCTACACCCATCGTCCACTTCGGTATCTCTGTTAAAGTGTAGAATTTTAGAACATCCCATTAAGTAGTAGGATTTATTATTTTATATATTAATTTGTTACACATTATAAAATATAAAAGCAAAAGAATATCGTGGAGATTTATGTAAAAGTTTTTAATAATGTCATGAAAAAAAAAAAAAATAATAATAATTAATTAAAAAAATAAATAAATAAAAATAAAAAAATCCGTTTTAATATTTCAAAAAAGTCAATTAAAGAAAATGAAAGTACTGCAGTATCAGAACAAACTCCCATTGTCACTGTGAAACGGTCGTGGGAACGAGGTTGAGTGCCGCCGTTTCAGACAATTATACGGCAGCTTGAGTTAAAATAATTTTGAATTTTCAAACAAATTTAAAACCATTCATTTTTTTTTTCTTTTGATAGATATTTTAATATCTATTGAAGCTATTTAATTTTCTTCGTATGAAGTGAACTATCTGATGTTTAATCAATAGAAACCAATAAAAATCTTTTAATTCATAAACTAACTCAGAAAGTTCTGTGAATTAGTCATTTTTTTTTATTTTATAATTAACATTTCTGAAATTGTTTTCCGGTGTGAAACTTAATAAATAATGTATACTGGGTGGTAGATCGTGATTTATATTTTCTAAATGTATAGACGGACCCCTAATACATTTTCACGTGTAACTCTATTTAAAATTGATCTAAGGTATATAAATAGGTATGTTTTTCGAACCGCCTTGATCTCAGAAATCTGAATATGTAGTCAAAAATAGGGGTTGCTATTGAAGAAAATGAAGTTAATGCCAGTTTTAATATGTAGACGACCCCTTAGGCAAAATTTAACTATACCGTTATAAACTAGACGTTATTACAAATCGATCGGTACCAGTCAAATGTTTCTACGATAATTTACGGCGAAATTAGGTGGGGGGGTGGCGTTTTTTTTTTGGGTGACTGTACATAAAACTTTCAGGGATAATTTAGAGTGACGCTATACACTGTCACAAAAAAGCAGAAATCATTCAAAAAACCACAAAAAAAATATACGTGCCATTTTATTAGCTATCCTCAAATGAGGACAGTGGGCGCTAACGGTCTAATATGTTCATTTATTTCAAAGTTTTGCCTAGAAGAAGAAAACTAGAAAACAGGTTGCACCTTAACCTTAGAGCCCAGTGAAATTCACTTTCAACAGAAACTTATTTAATCACAGAAAATTGCTACCAAATTTGCAACGCAGCGTGGTGTAACAATTAGCAACGATGCTTGAGTAACAGTAAGTAAGTAAACAAAACAAAAAAAAATAAAAAAATAAAAAAACAAAAATAAGATATATATATATATATATATATATATTATACTCTTGCGCAAAACTAAAATCAGAATGTCCAAAGTATTTATGTATGTCCTTGTGCATTGCAACTTTCAAGCTACACTCATAGCCATATTTTGTCACCTGATGAAGGATCGCACTTAATTATTTCAACTCGAAAAATTTTACGCGTTTCTGGTGTTTATCATTTAAAGTCATTTTGTTCCAAACCAACTTTTCTTATACAAGAACAAACCGGAAAGGTTGAATCGGAAGAATAATTTAGTAAGTAACCGAATGTGAGGACTTTTTCATTAGAAAACTGTCATGCCATTTGGTACATTTGGCGATTGATGCTCACAATGAGACCAAACGGTAATTCATTCTAAGGAATAAAGTATTTCAGATGCTTTTCTTTAGTGTAATTCATAAACAATTGTAAAAATTCGAGACATATTTGATTTTATATTGTTAATAAATAAAAACTTTTATAAATATTAATAATAATATAATAATAATAATAATAATAAACATAATTAAAAATTTCTAGAATATAATATGCCTGGAAAATTGTAAGCCTTATTATGTATGTATTTAACAGAATCATATAAAGGAATAATTGCAGCAAAATATGGATTATGAACATTAAGTGTTTTTTTTTTTTTTTTTTTTTTTTGTAAATGATGTTTTGGATTAAAATTTTTTATAAATGCATAGTACTCAATTTTTTCTTCTGGAGCAAAGCGAATCGAAACCAAGGGATTACGTTAAATTGTTGTAAATATATTTTGCAAGTTAAAGCTAGTGTTAGTAAACTGTTTAAAAATTTAGAGAATAAACATTTAGGTTTTGAATGACTTGTATTCCACATTACATTATTACTGCCCCGTCACTCTTTTTGGGAACCAAAATACTAATGTTATTTTGCTGAAATATTTTCCAATCAACCTTTTTCTCTTAAGTGTTAACAATGTTTTACTCAACATTGACGTGAAGAACATAACAGATCGACCGGAGTAGAAAAACGTTACCCTTTACCTGTGGTATAATTTTATATTAAAAATCGACTCAACAAAAACTTGATGAAAAAGAAAAAAAAAAAAAAAAAAAAGGAATGTGTAGGGAGCAAGCATTGAGTTTTAGAAGAAACAAGAGATCGGATTTAAATTTAAGACCCCTTTGAATTTCAAAGTTTCGGCACCTATGTCTATATCCATGTATGCTACCCGCTATTATAGAAAATGATATAGAAAAACATTTTGTGATGACCAAAACATACTATGTTTTTTTATATATATATATATGCATAATTCCATTATTAATTGTATTCTCTTAGTCAATAATTTTACTTGCAAGATTTAAGGGTAAATTTTATTAAATTTCGGAATTTTATCCCTGGATGATGCTTTTTCCGGAGGGGGAGGGGAGTTTTGGCCGCGGTTTAAACGTCGTAAAATACTAACACAAAATATTATTATTCGAAAAGAGTTGCGGAATACATCACGTCTACATCAAACACTTGACAAATATGCAGCCTCTTTTCTATTTTGGTGACAAGTACTAAAAGTATAGTTGCATTGTACTACGCATTTTTGTTAAAATTCCTAATATCGTTATTACAGAAAACAATTTTTTTTTAAAGAAATCTTTTAAACGCAGATCAAGATTCTAGGGTAATAAATGCATTAGTAAACTTGGAAAAGTTATACAAATTCTTCACTTATAAGAAATTATTTTCGTTTAATTCATGAAAAAAATGTGTAAGTGTGCATATTAGAACTCGGAGATAAAGATACATTTACACAGATATACAAACTCAGAATATTAAAAATAAGGTTCCATGATTGCACAATTTCGAAAACCGTTTATAGTTCAGCAATCAAACCAGGGATCTTCGATTTATGAGTCAGTGTATGGAATGGCGATTTTAAGGATACGGATATATCTGATTGAAGATTGTTGCAGACAAATAAATCTGCATCGTATCAGACTAAATTATTGAAAAAAAAAATTGATTGTAGCTATGATTAATTTTTTTGGTGCATGTTTACGTAATACGTAATGTTCATAAATAACTTACTTTTATAATTGTTTAAATGAGTTTAAAAGAAATTTAAATCTCTTGAAAGGTGCTTTTTATCAAAAAAGTAAATTTAAAATAACAGTTATGTTTAACAGAAAAAAATGGAGGAAAAATAACTAAAATAAAGTAAAATACGTCTTCTACTACTTCTTACACTTGATTCTGCATTTTTTGATTACATTAAACATATACATTTCTTTTAATATGAAATAAAACTTTTAGGAGAATATACGTTTCCGTTTTAGAAATGTTTCTACAAAGTTTTTGCTTGACTTTACTCATCTCCTCATCTCTAAACTTATTTGAGTATGTAAAATATATTTAAAGCTATTTTAAACATCACTTAAGAATGATAAAATAACGGAAATATGTATGCACTAAGTTACTTAAGTGCTTTCTAAATACAGTCTTACATTCATAAAGCATTCCGATGTTATCAGACAATTTTCATCTGTAACATTTCTTCTTACAACCACTGGCGCGATTCAAGTAAATAGTTTTTAAAATGTTATATTTAAAACATCTTCGAAATGTAATATATTATAATCTTAAGTACCAAAATATATTTATTTCTGAAATTTAATTATATATATATATATATAGTAAGAGTTATTATTTTATTCAACCACTTTGATAATTTTTAATGCAGATTATTCAAATCAATAAAATAGTCTGAAAAATTATTGAAAAAGATTCAGCTTTAAATTTTAAAGCACACATTCATTCATACACGCGCATACCCACATATTATACATATACATATATATATATATATATACATATACATGTGTGTGTGTGTGTATTATAAATGTGTGTATGTATTTATAAAGTGGTCCATTAATCATTAATCTCATTAAGATATATAAATTGCTTTAATGGAAGTCAGGACACGGCACGAAAATGGGGACTTGCATAAGAACCTACTAAAAAGAAACAATATCTATAATATTCCTTTAGGAACCAGCGTGTCTACTCGTATGTATAATTTTAGCATTTGGCTCCGTCTATGGGAGTTATCCATAGCTCATGCGTACTCTCATTGTTTCGGTAATTGCAACTTTGCTTACGGTTCAAACTTAAAAACTTGAAAATTTGTATAAATTGACAATAAATTTATTTTATTTATAAAAAATAATATATATATATATATATATATATATATATATATGGAAAAAATACGGAATAATCAGTTTTCAGTGTTTACTATAGGCCATAAAAAGGGACGATCTTCATAGTGTATGATTTATATATATATATATATATATGTATATTTTTTCTCTCTCTCTCTAAAATTTGCATCCAACATTCTATAAGGCAAAATCGTGCTGTGAAAAACTTGTCTCCTGTGAAACATTATTATCGTAGGGATAAAAAAAGTTTTTTTTTTTTTTTTTTCCGAAACATTACATTGTTGAATACTCAAATTTTCGTACAAAATAAATTATTTAACATATATCGAATTGATAAATAGGGTGTGATGGCAGGTGTTATTTTTAGTTTCTTAGACATTTTTTCAATATTTGAAGGTTAATCTGTTATAATAATTAATTATTGTTGTAAAATATTTTAGTAAAAATATATAATGCACTTTACTTTTCTGTTCTTCACGACATGTTAAAATCTTTATTAATGCATTGTAATTTCATTTACTAATTAGGTTCTTTTTAACTTTTAAAGTACCTGTCTGTAAGCTGCGCGATTTAAAGAAAAATATTAGACGAATAATAATATGTATAATTCAGACAAAAAAAATTGTTCATTTATAAAACAGAAACGAAAACAAAAACAAGAAACTTTGTCGAAAATTATTTTGAATTTTCCTTGTATGAAACATTTTAATTTAAATAATTTATTATCAAAATGTTTTTAATATTTGATGTAATAAAATTCCAGATCTGTTTTTTATTAATTAAGACATTAGGGAATTCTTTACAGATTCTAAAGACGTATCGCAATTTTATTACAGAATTAAATTTGCATTTATTTACTTGAATTAACATACGGTATCAATGTAACGGTAAATAATGAATCAACATTTTGTTTCCTAAATTTAAGTGTATATTAAAATTTTTAATTTGAAAAAGCTTTAATTTAATATACTTTTCCTTTGGCAAATTATTTTAAAAAATATGTTTACAAAATTAAAATAATAGCTATGATTTTGTTGTTTGTTTGTTAAAAAACAATTTTCAAATTAATATTTAACGTAAACTTATTAAATTCTTTTTGTCATTCATTTCATATAAATTAGTTTTTAATTAATTTTAGTTGATAATACAAAAAACATAATTTGTGATTAATTAAAATTTTGATATTAATTTAACTCAAACCTGAATTTTAAGCTTTGATTTTAGTCATAAAAATATTTTCTAATAGTAAATAAATTTAGGCAAATTTAAAAATAGAAAAAAAATGGGAATTACTTTTTTATATGCATTGTGTTCCTCTTTCATTATCCCATCTTAAAAGAAGAAATGTTTTACATTATTAGTTGACGATTGTAACCTAACAATAATTGCAATCATTTTTATTAGATTCTTTGATTTAGTCGTGCTTTTCTTTAATACACGGATTGATAAGTGTTAGGAATGCTTAAAAGTATTCTAAGTAGCCATTCTTCTTAGGAATGTTCAACACACTCTTTCTTACATTAGAGAATGGGTTATGGAAGTTATATATCATTCTGAACCTATTATCCTTACATACCCTCTTCATTATACATTTGTTTTATTAGCTATCTGTTTAAAATAACATGACATATAAAACCTTTGCTTAGGTACAACTATAGTATCTCCCCACAGCTGAATTTGGCGATTTTTCTTTGGCGCCGATTTGAACGATAACGATGTCGTTCTGGACTGTTTGCGATATAATATGGTAGCCTGCATGCTGTTTATTTTGGATTCATCATTTTATGATTTATAATTTAGCTTATGATTTTATCATTTCTGATTTCTGATTTTTAGATTTATGATTTAGCCATAATCGCCAAAAATAAATCGCCAAATTCTGCTGTGGGGAGATACTATATTTGTTCCTTCGCTTATTGTATATCTACCATTAATGCCTCGTTTGGTTATTGCGGATTCCTTGAAATGATCACGCTTTTCTGTAATACTCGAATGGATACGGATTAGAGGCGCTTAAAAATTTCTGCGGAGGCATTACCCAAAACTGAGATACTGAACACACTCTTACCATTTGATAATGTATTATGAAAGTTGATTACCATAATGAACATTTCTTCTCAACATACCATCATCATTATCGACTTGTTTTATTAGCTATTTGTTTAAAATAACATGGTATGCAAAAGCATTGTTCATTGTACCTCTATTATTAAAACCAGTTAAGTTATCGGAAAGAGGTAAAATCATACCTCAACAGTACAATGCATTTCAACGAAATCTTTTCTTTTCTGCAAATATCACATAATTAAATATCTTGTGTGTTGTTTAAACTATTCTCAAACATAACTTCGTAAAATATTACATAAGTTTGTTTTAATTCTAAGCATTTCCAGAAAGAATAAATACCAATCTGGGTCCATGAATTTGTAAACGCATCGATTAAAATACCCCACAATCAATTTAAATCACATGAACGTGGTTGGAAACTCGTATCACTAATGCTATGTAAACATAAGCTTGGATCACTTCAAATTCTAATTATATTATTTACAGTCTGTTAAAAAATGTAAGGCCACAAGATATTTTGCTAATTAAGTAATAAAACAAATTATTTAAATGGAAATCAAAAACATTCTGTGCCACGACATCAAGTTTTTATTAAAATGAAGCCACTAACATAAATGGAATTAATAATAATAATAATATAAAAAAAACATAAATGAAACAAAAAGTGTAAAAAAAATAATTGTTACAAATTATAAGATCACGTGTAAAACGAATACAGTTTCCGCAAATTTAGTAAAATGTTGCCCCTTCATACTCTCATCAACTTGAAACACACGATTTAGCATCGATTTAATTATTTTTTTAAGAAAAGATTTTAGACCATCGTCTTATTTTTCATAATAGCAACTTCTAATTCATATGTTGAGTAATATTGTTTTTTTTTAATTATTTATTTACTTTGCGAGACAGATAACTCCACAAATTTCTTATGGTGTTTAGGTCAGTTCTTCGACATGTCCAAGTTATTGTATAAATCTTTTCTCTTTTAAGCCACTTTTTTGTTGATCAAGATGCATGACTGGGTGCATTATCTTGTTTAAACTTTCAATTTGCACCTCCTGAAAGTAGTCAGAAGAATATCATACTTCGAAATAGCATTCGTTAGTAAATCTTCGTGTTGATTTTCTCTCAACTGTTTGGAGATCACATTTTCCTGTAAATGAAATAGTGCCTCACGTCATAATGAAATCGCTTTCCAGCTGCTCACTGTAGAACTCAAGAGGATTTTGCCTTAAGTCATGCCAGTAGTAGTAATTGCTGTATGTACCATCTAAATTATTTCTTTTCGTACTAAAATGATATATTTGTACGTGTAGAGTTCCAGTATATGATTTGTGTGACTTTAAATGCAATTTTTTCAGTCTAATGTTCTGTTTACATGATATATTTTTGTACAGATATATAAAAACTTAAAATTTACATCTACTTCAAATAAAAATGGCTTTGCCATTTCATGAAAAAAACTATCATAGAAATCCTTCTCCTTCTAACAACTTTGGTACCTTTCCACGTTACAAATGGAAAATAAATAACGGAACATATCCTATTAACCTAGTTTTAATTTCAAGTAGTTCCTTATTAAACTAATCCTACCTTTACTTAATTTTCAATACTTTTAACTTTAAAAAGTGTTGTTCAAATATTTCTTTTACAAGATTATTTTATGTAAATGAATTCATTTTCTCAATATTTGTAACATTAAAATAATTTTGATTTGAATCGTTACCCAATACGGGAAAACTTAAAAACATAACAAAAAATAAAAATAAATATTAAGAAGCCTATATGACACATATTTAGATTCCGCCAAAAGTCCCCCCTCCCTCTTATCTGTAAAATGCTTAAGAATTTGGAAAAATGGCGAAATGCATATATAATGAATGAGAGAAGGAATTATTTTAATGAAAAATGTTTGGGCCGTGGGGGGGGGGGTAGAGGGGTAGCTAGAAAAGCAACTTTAAAATTTTAATTAGGAAAGTATGTCTTGTGATACATCCCTGAAATCGTCTCTTCAAGACAATGCATTTTATATAAATAATTTTGTCCTAAAATTATTATTAAGGAAATGCGTAAGTTATAATCCACATTTCAAAACACTAAAAACTTATGTATATCCTTTAATAATTATTGCAGGACAAAACAATTTATATCAAATTCACTGCCTTGAAGAGACGTTTCCAGGGGTGTATCACAAGATATACTTTCCTAAATGAAAATTTTAAGATTCCCTCACTAGTAGACCATCTAGGGGGTCTTACTAAAATATTTTTATGTAAAGAGGTTTCCTCGAAAACATTGAACATGTATTTCGCCATTTTTCAAAATTCCGACACATTTTCGTGACAGGATATGGGTGGGACTTTTAGCTGATCCTGTATATAAATATCTTTGAATTTTTTTAAAAGCACTATGTAATTATGAAGAACATAATTCGTATTTAAATCTGTTCGAATTATATAATTATCGAACTTTCATGCTTTAAAGTTAAAGATTAAAAGGCAGATTGCACCAGATGATAAATTAAATTTAATACATAATATGAACTTAGAATTAAGCGATAGTCCCTCGCTTATAAAAGAACCTAACGTGTACGCATTAGTCAAAAGATAACGCTGATAAATTAAAAAAAAAATCACAAAATATTCTACCGTATTGACATTCATACGAATTTACGATGTCATTCCGCGTACAAAATCTTATACTATCTTGCATATCCTTCGTGTATTTCAAATTTGGTTGGAAAAAGAATCACAAAATTGTTCCGGTAATTTCAATTCAACTTACGAAATAATTGGTGTCAGTGGTAAAAAAAAAAAAAAGAAGAAGACGAAAAATTGAACATCATTTTAAAGAAATGAATGATCTTTAAGAGGAAGAAATGTATATGTATATATATATCCCAAATTTAAAAATTCACTGAAAACTTTTAATCAGATCTGTCAATTCAGAAATAAACTATAATAAAAAGCAATAAATATTTTGGTTGTAACTTAGTAAATATTTATAGAACTTTCACCTAAAATGTATACATAGGTATTGAAGATATTTACATTTAGTTCATGAGAGTCACGTAAAAAATATATTTTGTCTTAGAAAATATAATAAAGATATTTGTTGAGGATAATAAGTATAATGTTTTAATCAATACTTCAAAAGCAAAGACATCCTAAAATGAGATACTTTTATATGTATTTAAAAAAAAAAAAATTAATTGACCAAAATTCCCAAATGTAATCATAAAAAATAATTATCTTCAAGTGGAGGAAAACAAATACATTAACAACTTTTTTACAAATATTTTTATCATTATGTTTGCATAAAAAGAATTTATTAACAATGTAAGATAGCAAATTAGCCAAAAAAAAAGTTCTCGTCCAATTACTATTTATTTTACTTTATTTTATTTTATTTTTAATATTCTTTTACTTTTTTATGCTGTCATTTAATTACAAATATCAAACGACGCATGAAGCTTTTATTAAATCATTATTAACTTTTCCATCTGAGTTTCTGCAAAATTTACTATGGGACATTTTTGTATCATTTAAATATTTTCATTCAATATTCATTAAACTACACATGTTTTGCTTCTTATTTTTATCAAATGTTTGCTCCAATCCTTTTCAAAAATGTTCACAAAAATTTACCTTATAAAAAAATTTAAAAGTAATATTATTATATTTTCAATTAAAATTTGTGCTGCAAAATACAATGAGAACGAAAACCTAAAATTATATTTTACTAATTCAGTTTAACAAATAGTGAGTTGTAATTATTAAAGAAGCATTATTTGTTTTTTTATCACTTGTATTTTTATATTAAATTACGAAATTTAATACATTAAAAAATATTTTATACAGTTTTACTAATTACATTTTAATTTAAAATGTAAATAGGATTTTTCCCAGTGTCATGAATAATATTTTTAAAGTAGGCCCGATCTCTTTATGACCAGTTCTTCTTGAGATATCGTATACACAGACTAAAAATCTAAACAACACATTAACTGGCACCTTTACAGGGGGTGTTATATCAACTTTATGATTTTGGGATTCCTCACACTCAAAACGTAGTACAACAACAACAACAACAAAAAAAAAAAAAAAAAAAAAAAAAAAAAAAAAACGAGGTATTTGAATTCCCCATACCTATAATATGATCAGAAACTAATATTTTAATAACAATAACTAAAAATATTTCGCGAAATTAAATCATAAACGAATTAAAGCCCACTAATTATTTTTGTTTGTTTGTACCATTGCTATTAATATTATGGAGAAAATAAAGCTAGTGCTTGAAGACTATATTTTTATGGATTATTTATTTTAAGTCACTTTGCTTTTATTTTATTGAAAACTAGCTGACCCGTCCGGCTTCGCACGGATGAACAAATCTTAGCTAAAAATGGATTGGTATAGAAAAAAACAAGTATATCAGTTTATGGGTTTGTGAGGCAATATTAACAACTGTTTATAAAATCCTGGCTTTTTTTAGGCATATTCTAAAGAAAAGTTCCTAAAAAGAAGGAATTTCGAAAGGTAGAAAAATTTAAATTATATGAATTAAAAATTAACGTGTAGGTAAATAGATAAGATACAGCATTGCTAAAGGACCTCCATGACGACATTTTACTTATTTATACATTAATTCTTAGGTTTATTTTTATTGCTATTTATATCTTTTTTTTTTTTTTTTTTTTTTTTTTTTTTTTCATTTTTGCGATGTACTAAAATGACTATCTCTATTGCGTAAGTAAAGCCATTGTCGAGGAACGTTTGAGCTATTTCAGTGCTAAATTTCAAATTTCGAAACAGTATCTATATTAATGGAAGAAATAATTTGTCTGTCTGTATTTGACGTACAGTATAAACTATGGCACGTTAAGTTTAGAAATTCTTTTCTATAAAAAGAAATACGTGCATATTTGCAACATATATTTTCGATATTCCTAATAGAACTTTCAAAAAAGTACGTTTTATGCACTTTTTCTCATTTAAAAAAATATTATTTATTTAAATTAAACTTGTAAGCTGATGATAATAAAATTAAATGTTGACAATTTTTACTTACTGTTTATCTATTTATTCATTTATTTTTTAAATAAAAAGAAACATTTCCTTACTCATGCGAATAGAATGTATTGAAAAATGAAACCTATGACATGATTTAATTTTTATTATTTTTTAAAATATAAAACTGACGTCATAATAGCATTAATTATTATAATTACTTATTTGTTTTTAAAATATTAATTTTATTAAATAAATAGCTTATGTGTTTTTTATTTTCTTAAATTTAACGTCCGCAAAGCAATATGGTTACTGTTTTTGTAATGGTTCTTCATAACGATCATTAATATTTTTTGTGATTTGGGCGATGAATTTAGAAGGTTATCGCAATAGCGTAAAGACTTTGGCGTGATACATCCCAGCTATCGGGGTGCCAAATTTTAAATATCGCCAAGGAAGTCCAGAGCTGCCAACCTAATCCGGCAAATTGTTAGTACCGCCCCTTTTTCTACACCAGTCATATTTTAGAGTATTTTTCTACATAATTCATCATAGATACATTTGAAGAGAATTGCTCTAAAAATTAAGTGGTGTAGAAAAAAGGGCGTTTTTCAATGGGCGTTAACAATTTGCCGGATTAGGTTGGCAGCTCTGGATGTCCTATACAATAGCAGATTTCCAATTGGAATACATATTTAATTTGTTTTAAATGAACCATGTTTCTAATCAGTATAATGAAACTCGAATAATCAAATGTCATTTCCATTTCCTTAGCGGATGTATATTGCGCTACTTGTCATAATTGTTAATTGCTGATAATGTTCTCTAAGTAAATTAAAACTTTCAATTATTCAGTTAAATCATTGAAATAACGGAGCGAAGCGGCAATAAAATTTAATAAGTAAAGTCTCTTTGATTCCACAGTGGAACACCAGTATTTCAAAGCGTGAGCTTCTCAGCCATTTTTAATTCACTTATTAGTCAGTAAAACTCGGTGGCTCAAAATGCAATGTTGATTGCGGTCTTAGCTATCAAATGTTCACTGGTTTAAGCATGTGTGTGAATGGTCTAATGCGCCAAATTACGTGAATGTCACATAACTGAAAATAAACGGCGAGAAACAATATACATTTTAACGATTGTTTGACTTATATTAGATATCTGTCGTATTTGGCGGTATTTTATTTGGAGGTTAAAAATGTAATGCAAAAACATATACATTCCAAATGTATATTTCTGTAATACATATTGTACAAAATATTTTTTCATATTTTCGATTGTTGTCTTAATGGACGTTATTAAAATAACCATGATTTCGATAGGAATTAAATGCCAGGTTTACCAGTTGACATGGCGACCTTTTTTTTTTTTTTTTTTTTTCGGGCGGGAGATTATTAAATCTGCTCCGATTAGTTTCTTTAAAAATATATATATAAAACAGAATTTAAAAGTAAATAGTGAAGAAAAAAAAAAAGCAACTCTGGCTTTAAATTTTTTCTGTTGAATGCTGGACTTTAATTATAAAGTACATTTTTTAAATATGTTTAAGCGTTAATACTTAGACTGGTGAACAAATTACAATTGTGAAATTTGAAATAAATTATAACCATTAGAGAAAGAATGTAGAGCTCATACATTTCAGGGAAAATAATTTTGAAATACTCATTTATAGAAACACGCGAGAGCGAAATATTGAAAAGAATGATTTTACTATGGTATTTTGGCAGCTTTTTTTTTTCTTTAAGTATTCACTTATTTGATGGTTATTAAAAAGTTTTGGGGAAGGATGCGATATCTACCATCCAAGGCGAAAAAAAAAAAAAAAAAATGATTGCCAGGTTATCTCACGAATATATTTAACTTCATCCAAAATTGATGGTTATTTTGATGTATATTAAGAGAGCAGTCAATAATATGAAACAATATTAGTACAATATATACTACAAAATCATAGATCTGATATTTATTACGAAAATATACAGATTTTCATATTACGTTTTTGATCGCCAAATACAAAAATCGTCAAGGACAACAAATGTCAAATCTATGCATTTTTTTTAATTAAAATATTGAAAATTTGAATTAATAATTTATTTTATCAATATTTATTATAGCCTGTAGCCCTTAGAGACAGTGTAGATAGCTTAAACATGTTTCTAATCAACATAATGGAACACGAATAATTAAATGTTATTTTCATTTCACTAATGGCTGTATGCGCTGTATATATTGCACTACTTGCCATAACTGTTTGTTACTGAAAATGGTCGCCAAATAAATTTAAACTTCTCAATTATGCAATAAAAAATTTCATTTAAATATAGTGACTGGAGAAGCAGGCAATAAAATTGAATGAGTAAAGTTTCCTTGATTCTTTAAGGGAACATGATTCAAAGAGTTAGCCTACCAGAAATTTTTAATTCATTGGTTCATCAGTGAAACTCACTGGTTCAAACGTTTAATGTTAATTGCGGTCCACCAAATATTCACTGGTTTAACCATGTGTGAAATCGCCAAATGCGCTAAATTACGCGACAGTCATATAACTGAAAAAAGTAGAATTATGTTTAAGCGTTAGCCCTTA
Organism: Salticus scenicus; assembly: GCA_963930645.1. Taxonomy (NCBI): domain Eukaryota; kingdom Metazoa; phylum Arthropoda; class Arachnida; order Araneae; family Salticidae; genus Salticus; species Salticus scenicus. Next base: position 348,588,033 of record OZ005650.1, on the reverse strand, counting down.
TAATGTCGACAAATACTTTTAAATAAATTATTATAATCAATAGAAAAAGGAAACATAATTGCTTACAATTCTGGAAAATTATTTTTGAATTATTAATTTTTAGAAATGCTCGAGAGGGAAATATTAAAGAAATGATTTTCACTGTACAGTCACCCAAAAAAAAAACGCCACCCCCCCACCTAATTTCGCCGCAAATTATCGTAGAAACATTTGACTGGTACCGATCGATTTGTAATAACGTCTAGTTTATAACGGTATAGTTAAATTTTGCCTAAGGGGTCGTCTACATATTAAAACTGGCATTAATTTCATTTTCTTCAATAGCAACCCCTATTTTTGACTTCATATTCAGATTTCTGAGATCAAGGCGGTTCGAAAAACATACCTATTTATATACCTTAAATCAATTTTAAATAGAGTTACACGTGAAAATGTATTAGGGGTCCGTCTATACATTTAGAAAATATAAATCACGATCTACCACCCAGTATACATTATTTATTAAGTTTCACACCGGAAAAAATTTTCAGAAATGTTAATTATAAAATAAAAAAATGACTAATTCACAGAACTTTCTGAGTTAGTTTATGAATTAAAAGATTTTTATTGGTTTCTATTAATTAAACATCAGATAGTTCACTTCATGCGAAGAAAATTAAATAGCTTGAATAGATATTAAAATATCTATCAAAAGAAAAAAAAAAAAAAAAAAAAAAAAGATGAATGGTTTTAAATTTGTTTGAAAATTCAAAATTATTTTAACTCAAGCTGCCGTATAATTGTCTGAAACGGCGGCACTCAACCTGGTTCCCACGGCCGTTTCACAGTGACAATGGGAGTTTCTTCTGATACTGCAGTACTTTCATTTTCTTTAATTGACTTTTTTAAAATATTAAAACAGATTTTTTTATTTTTATTTATTTATTTTTTTAATTAATTATTATTATTTTTTTTTTCATGACATTATTAAAAACTTTTACATAAATCTCCATGATATTCTTTTGCTTTTATATTTTATAATGTGTAACAAATTAATATGTAAAATAATAAATCCTACTACTTAATGGGATGTTCTAAAATTCTACACTTTAACACAGATACCGAAGTGGACGGTGGGTGTAGAAAGGCTGACTACCCTTAATCTAAATCTTCACTTGAAAAGGTCAAAATGTTACATAACTCTTTTTTTTTTTTTTTTTTTAAGGAAAAAAGAAGAAGATAAGGAGGAGAAGGAAAGATCAAAACGAATATAAAGCATATTAAACATTAATACCCTTTAAACACTGGAAAAAGGCGGGGTTTTGTATTGTGTGTCATTTGGGAGCTGTAGAGTGCCAGAAAATTACTTTATGTAATAAAACTTTTCATTTAAAGGGTATTTAAAGCAGCATTATATTTAATACATAGACTATTCAGAAAAAAAATACCATTCATCTGGTTCATGAAAAATAAAGAACATTTTCTGGCATTGCTCTATGTATATACATTCTTGTCAACCTATCCCGGAAGATTACTGGTCCCGCCCCTTTCCGTACATTTTTTTCACATCAGTCTTTTTAGAGCTGTGTCAGCCATTGGTGGCTGACACTGATCTTTTCATTTAGGCTAAGTCTGCCGGCAGTGTAAAATATGATATAAAACTACAGAACTTACATAGTTTTAAGTAATTACTGACAATTTATTTAAAATTTACTTCATGTTTTATTTATTTATTTATTTATTTATTTATTTATTTTTTGATAGGATTTTTATAGGATTATATCGTTAAGGCCTAATGGGGTTTATTGAAACTCGATAAACATAACACGCTTCTAAGCAGCACGTGTGGCCTGAATGGGATTTCCATGAGAATTCGCGTGGCGCTCAATGAGTTAATCGTAAATGTATTTGAAGTTAATTACTCTAAAAATTAAATTGTGTACACACAGGGGCGGGAACTAACAATGTTACGGGTTAGGTTTGCAAGTATGCATATATATTTTGCTTGATTTATAAAAATTTATAACACATTTTCTTCTTTTTTTTTAGTATTTTGTGTTTATATCTCTCATTAAAAATAAATACAATATTCATATATAAACATTTCCATACAGTAATGTATATAAACATATTGATTAAAGAAGATTTGTTGATATTATATAATTATTCTTCTATCTGTATAGTATATTAACACAAATATATTTTGTAAATTTCGCAGCATCGAAAAACAGCAACATAGCTTCCATATCAAGGCTTAATGTAAATAGCCACGCCTTTTCACAAATTTTCTAAAACTTTATAATATAAAGCAAAATAATTTGCATATTTGTAATTAAATCATTTAAATTTTGTCTCCAATAATCGATGTAGTAAATACCATTGTGAGTTATGCATACCAGCGTCACATATAGAGTGAAAAAGGAATATGCAAATTTGTCTTTGTTTTTTAAATAGTGTTTCAGCGAATCAGAGGCGGGGCTTCTTTTCTTTTGAAATTCTTTCACAATCCCTCGCCTACATTGTGATAACTTTACAAAAATATGCCAATTTGTATAATAAACATCGAAATATTGCTTAGGAAACAATAAAAATAACATAAAGGTAAATTAAAATAGTTTTCCGTCAAATTATATACAAGCATTTACTTATAGATGATACAGATTATAACAAGTGACGGCCCCCTAACAGGAATAAAAAGTGAAATATCACTGTAACTCAAAAAATAATGTTAGGAACGAGCTGTAAATTTGGAAACCCATGTTTTTGATGATGCCCGTTCTATTCGTGCAAAAATTAACATAGGTCATAATTCATAATTTTTTCAAATATGAATTTATTAATAATTTTCATAATTCAAAAAATGTTTTTTTTGCAAAAATTTGCATGGAATATGTTTGGGTTACTTCATTCTAACGAATAAAAAAAACAGAATTTAAATATCATAATTATTTCGGAAGATATGATTTAATGTTTGTCACATTCATTTAACATTAGCACCCCCAAACTTTGACAGCTTATAACTCTATGAAAAATTGAGCGAAATATATAAACTATACCATTTTCCGTAATGATTTGATCCAAAGAATTCAAATAAATTATAAAAAATGGGGGTTACCATTGAAAAAAATGAAGTTGATGTCAGTTTTAATATGTAGACGACCCCCTAAGTAAAATCTAACTATAACATTATAAACTAGACGTTATTACAAACTGATTGGTACCAGTCGCATGTTTCTACGATAATTTACGGCGAAATTAGGTGGGGGGGTGGCGTTTTTTTTTTGGGTGACTGTACCTGCAATATTCACTTGCTTCACGACTATTATGAAGTTTTCGAAACAGATTTGACATTTCGTCTTTGGAGAAATAAGGATCCCTTACTTATCTCACGCAGTATTAATTTCCCTTCAAAAAACATGGCTATTCTCAAGCGAAGTGTGACGTCACTAACCATCTGTGAGGCCAGGCCCGTGCTGGCCCAGGGGGACAGGGGGACTTGTCCCCCTGCGCCCTCTGCCTGAGGTTTTCTTGGCGCCCTCAGTCACTTAAAAAATTTGTTGCTAAATTATCCTCCGCAAAAACGGAACGCGTTTTTAAAAATGGAGAACAAGATCAGTTTTTAATCTCCTTTTTACGAAAAAAGAAAAACAGTTGTTTTCTATGAAATAGAGATAAATACATGTAAACAATTTCCTCAACTACTGCCTCTATAGAGCGCCCTTTCCTTTTTCATTCTTCTCACTTCTCAGGAAGTGAAGAGGGAAGTTAGTAAAAGAAAAAGAAAGTGCCCTGGGCTATCTAGATCCCCAAACTCAGAATTTTCATTCTCGTATACTGGGAAATCATCGGAAGAGGCCGTAAAAATACTACTCCCCTTTTCTTTAACCAGTCTGTGAACAGAATGAAACAGATGAAAATCATAGGAATAACATTTGCAGATCATCCAGTCATGAGTCATTAGTGCAAGGGGCAGGAGAGGAAGAATTATAGAGGAAACGAGACACTATATTGCCTCTGGAAAATTAATTGCATGGATACTGAAAACGAAAAGTGTGAATGGAATTGTACAGTACTCAGGTGTCAGGTCGGAGAAAATAAGGGTATTTTATTCTAATAAATTAAATGAAAAGGACGCGAAAGCAATCTTAAGGGCGCCCTAAAAACGTTCTTAATTAAGTTATCAATTGTTTTAAAATTTGGTTTATTTATATATCCAACCTTCTTACTACATGATGATGATGACAGTACAAGATAGCTCTAAATCTAAATTTCTCTTAAAAATTTTCAAAGTATTACTGATAAATATTCAACTATAATATTACATAATACGGGAAACACAAACTACGACCAGCACAAAAATTGATGAGAAGAACTGACATTCATTCTAATGACTATTTTAGGAAGGGCGCAAAAACAGTGTTACGGGCGCACTAAAAACACACATAATTTAATCATAAAAATATTCATAACTTTTACTATTCATATATATATATATATATATATATATATATACAATATATGTTATAATAAGGGATTAAGGGTTCAATATACAGAATCATGTGAAAGAGAACGAGAAGGACACAGGGGGCCTGCCCTTACAAATACGTTCAAGTTTAGGAGCTATATCAATTTTAAGGACGCCGTTTGGCACACCGAAGTTCAAATAACTTCATTTTTATTTTTTACTATATTTAACTCTCTTCTCTATTATGATATGAAAATATGGCACCAGTATAAATGCCCGCATGAAAAATAGTAGTATGGGCGAATTCATTTATAATAACTTCAACAAGCTGAGCTCTATATCAATGCCATAACGCCATGAAACATCTTTAATTTAACTATAAAAATTTATACAATTTTAATTAATTATTTTTAAAAAATTTCAAATTATATGTTATTATGGGACCTACGCATCTACATGAAAGTCCAAGCGAAAAGGACGGCTTTACTAATAATTTCATAGGGTGTTGTAGCAAAGTTGTTAGGCGCTCCTCTAAAAACTCTATAATTTCTCTCTACATATATATCATATCATATTAAAATGGACAGCTACACATTTTAATTAAAATGCGGTTGTTGGCGTAAATGGTTCTTTAATGTATTCAGGGCTTGCATATATTACTCGAAGGAGAGCCTTTTCCTTAAAATTCACATCTTGAAAAACCAACTTCAAATGAACAATTAATTAACTCGAAAATTCCTTTTTCCGTTCAAGCGGAAGCGGTCATGTGAGATTTTATATAACAAACTGGGCTACGCAAAAGAAATGAAATTTATTTTGAGTTTTCTCTTTAAAAGTAAAGCCATAAAAGCAGTTTTTTCGATATGTCCCTCCCCTCCTTCCCTCCACAACTCAAATTGTTGATTTAAATAGCGCTACTAGTTTGATTACGTGAACTTCCACAATAATTTAAAAATATCACTTCCTTTAAAGGTTATTTAATTTCGTTATATTACTTGAAACATAACTAATTTACCATTATATTTTTTAAATACAGAAAAGCATATTTCCTGTAGAATATGATAGGGTTAGAGTCACTCAAAAAATTCTGATATCTTTCAGGGTGCAAATTAAAAATGCTCGAAGTGCAATTTAAATTGGATTTTTAATTTTTAAAGCAAAATTTAAAAGTTAATGGTTATAAACAGTGCAACGGGTACGTACAGTTGGAATGTGTTTTATTATCTAAGAGACTCGTATGTTTTTCGTTCTTGTTTATTCTTTATCCGTTGTATTTTATCAAAGTTATTATTAACTTTATTATTTTAATTTTTATTATTTCTGAAAAATGTTTATATTTATTGAATTAAATATTATTCATTTATTGTTAGTAGTATATATTTACTTATTTTAAACCTCTTTGTGATGCATCAATAACTGGGTGTCCAGGCTTAAAAAAGGTTCGGGCCAGGCTTATAATATATAAACGTTTATCTGTACCCCTGAGGTAAAGGACACCGTGACCATTATTTTGTGAAAGGAATTAACACCAAAATGTATTATTAAAAACAATATTTCTATTTAGTACATTATGTTACTAATACTGTGTAAAAGTATCATAAAGTCATTCCTGCTAGTTGCGAAGAAACATGCAAAAAAGTTGAAAAAATAATAATAATAATAATAAAATAAAAATAAAATAAATTATAATAATAAAGTTGCATTTTTATTAATCTTGAAATTTGAGTTTAGTCTCGAAGAAGCTTAAAATGGAGATGAAGGGGAACAGCTCTGAACAACAAGGGATGTTACGGCTAAAATCATAATCAACGATTAATAATGTGATTTCTTTTGATTAATATTTTCTTGTATTCCAAATCAAATTGCTTTAGAGCATAGCATATTTTAATAACTCCTAAGAAATTATCAGAAAACTTTTAAGATTTATAATCTTGTTAATAATAAAAGGCCATGTTTTCTGGGTCTAACTCTCGAAATTAACGTCATAGCGACAACAATGTATTGAAACAAAGAAATAAATATTTTATCTAGAGTTCACATGCATGCATGATGCATTTCAAATGAATGAAATAATGAAAAGGAATAATTTAACAAAAAAAAAAAAAAAAAAAAAAAAAAAATTACATCTAATTTTTTATTAATTAGTGAAAAATGTTTGTTTCGAATCAGTAAAATCGATGTTTTACTATATGCTAGGAAAAAATATAAAAATTTCTAAGTAAAAATATTAATGGGTACGGATAGAAGAATATACATTTAATGATTAAGAGAATTATGTTAAATGATTTTTCAAAAAAATTAAAGTTGGGGATAAAAGTTCTTTTAATTGATGAAACATTAAGAAATACATATACATATTTTTCCTAGCCTTAAAATGTCTGAAAAAAAAAAAAAAAAAAAAAATCAGGATTAATGGATCTTCGAATCTTTGAGAGGAAATCATTTTCATTATTCCCCCCCCCTCCCTGTCTTCACAGAAAACGCTATAAACCCTCCCAGATTCCAGAATCGAAAGCATTTACTTCCATATGTTTCATGTGTCCACCACATGTCCTCTTTTGTCCTTTCAATAGATGAGCAACCCAATTTGGCGATTGGCGAAGCTATGATGCATTACTATATGCTTCAACTATAATACTTGTTGTGTGATACCATGTACTTTTCCTTAAAAAAGAATGGAGGGGAAGGAAAAAGAAATGTCGCCAATATACGAAAAACGACATATGTATCCAGTGTCAAACAAAATTTGGCGTTAATTATTCTGCTTGACAGGGTAACCTTTTGAAGCAATTACCTGACCTCACCTTCAAAAGGAAGCATTTTTACTCGACTTACGCTTACTTTTCTTACCACACGTACTAGAATAGTATTATTAAATTGATTTTTTTTTTTCCCCTACTAATTTAAAGGAAGATAAAAAAAAAAAAAAAAAAAAAAAAAATGAATGAGTTGATTTCTACAATGGATCCCAATAAAAAGGTAAAAAAATTATTATTCTCTAATATTATATGAATGTACTTTGCATTTTAAGCAAAGTTTTTACTTCTCTCTTTCATTGTGGAATTCCCATGAATGCTAATTTTTCTTTATTTTATTGTTTATAGTGCAAGAGCTAAATATCTATAGCGACTCCATTTTACTTTCCGAACATTAAGTAATTAACTATAACTACTATTTAAACAAATTAAAGCAAAAGAAGTCGTTAAATAAACAAAAAATAAAAGTTTAATAGGTTGTTTGAGTATTGTTCCCTAAATAGTACGTTGTTTAATTTAACACTATTATTCTCTAAATATTTGTTCATGCAGGTCATAATGAAAATAATAAAGAATTTTTCGTTGTGTCCCTGTAAAAATATACAGGTGCTAGATTCATCAAAACTGGTAACTTATAACGTGTATATAAATTTAAAATTCAATAAAATGAGGCATGGAGACTATCACACTTTTAATAATTTCTGTCCATAGCCATAGTGATAATGAATTTTTTGTTTGTTTGTTCCTGTTATTAAAAAAAAAAAAAAAAAAAAAAAAAAAAAAAAATGAGGAAAAGAAAAGAAAAAATGACAGTGCCAGATTCACCAAAATCCATACATTCATGCTACGGTGACCTATAACTTACTTAGCAACACTTAGATCACTCGAACAAAGCGTTTACACGCTATCACTTACATACATCTTCGTAAAAATGTAGCAAAAATAAACTTTCGGGCAACTTTAAAACGTATAGATACACCGAAACTTAATGTCAAAGTTTCATTATTATTACAAACTTTCCTTTCTTATGTATGTTCGGAAAGTAATATATATATATATATATATATATATATAATTTGAATAATTTAATTCCTTTACAATACTCAGCAAATGAAAGAGAGATGAAAATACCAACATATGAAATTCTAAATGAGATGTAGTTCGAAATATATAGGTAACTATTGTAACGAATTTATGAGTTTAAAGATAATTAAAACATAAAAGGACAATTTATTTTATTCATTGATAATCTATTCCTATATATATATATATATAAATGAGGTGTTTTTTAGAGATAAATTTTATTAAAATCTGTAGAAATATGCAATTGTTATTATTTTATTTTCAAACGATTATAGCTCCAAATTTGAAATTGTATCTCAATGTGAAATAGTCTGAATTGTAAGACCTTGTCCCGAGTGTAGATAAAATAGAAAATAAATATATATATATATATATATATATGTCTGAGACAGTTTAATTTAGTACAACAGGATTATTTTACATATTTTATACATTAATTTTGGAAGTAGTTTTATTCTTCTTTTTAGATTATAAAGTTGCTTTACTTAGCAACGGTTACTCTATAAATTTAATAAAAACTCAAATAAATAAGTCTTTAAAAGAAAATCTTATTCATTCCAAAAGACAGAACTTTCCTGTAGACTTAATATATATGAAATAATGTTAAAATATTGAAAGCTAAACAATCTAACGAGTAATTTCACTTTTAGAAAGTGTTTTATAATCTATGTCAACCGTGTGATTTTTTATTTCTTGTTTTTAAGTAATTAATTGATAAGAGAATTTTGCATCAGCCTAAACTTTATATTTGTTATTTTTTACGTTTCTGATACTAAGAATAAGGGAATATTTCAAGAAATATTTTGTTTAATAATTTCTAATGTAAGTTTCTTTCTCTCTCTCTCTCTCTCTATATATATATATATATATATGTGTGTGTGTGTGTGTGTGTGTGTGTGTGTGTGTGTGTGTGTGTGTATGCATGTATACAGGGCCCGCCAAAAGTACCTCCCCTCCCCCGTCTACCTCAGAAATGCACTGAAATTTTGAAAAATGGCGAAACACATGTACAATGAATTCGAGGAAGATAAAAATATTTTGGCCCGGGAAGAGGCTGGGAGGGCAACTTTAAAATTTCAAATAGGAAGGTATGTCTTGCGATATACCCCTGGAAACGTCTCTTCCAGTCAGTGAATTTGATGCAAACAGTTCTGTCATGCGATGATTATTGAAGGCGATACATACACATCTTTTGGTGACTGTATCAATTCCCAATCAAAAGTTAGAATATAATACTCCTTATACCATACCAAAAAAAAAAAAAAAAAAAAAAACGCATAATTTTACAGTCGTAATGAATATGCATTATGGATGTGGCGCCAACATCCGTTTTAATTTAGTTTTATTTATTTATTTATTGATAAGGGTGAGAGGAGAGGACAATTTCTTTCAGAAAAAATACCTGAAATGAAATCAACTTTTTTTTTTTTTTTTTTTTTTTTTTCTTTTCTGTTGTCTTTTGGCATTAAGCTAAAATAAACGACTTATAATTTGTTTATAAAATAAATAAATAAACAAGAAAACACTACACAGTGCGTTCTATTTATATATTTCATCTTAATACTAATCTACTGAAGCAGAGGAAAATGACAACCAATTCATAAAAATTAAGTCCTTTTGATACAATCACAGAGACATTTTTGGCAAGGTTCCCCTCCCCCCTTTACTTACGCTTAACATAACAATTAAAAAGAAAACAGGAAAAAAATATATAGATTTTAATAAAAAATCAGACTTTTGTCCGTAAATTTTTACAGAATAAAAAAAATATTTTCACATTTCAGTGAAGCGGGCAAAGCCTGCTAGTACATATATATTATCAATTAAAAAATACATCCTTGCTGCTTTTTTCCTTTTTTTTTTTTTTTTTTTTTTTAACCTGCTAGTACATATATATTATCAATTAAAAAATACGTCCTTGCTGCTTTTTTCCCTTTTTTTTTTTTAACCATGTTTTTGTTAACTTCGATTCTTGTTTGTTTGTTTGTCCAGTACAAATCTTGTAATCGATTTTTAACTAACTTCCCGACTAGCTAGACATTGGAAACTTTCAGGACAGCTCAGAACACGATGACAATACATTTTTTTAATACTTTTAGTCAACTGCGTCAGGTCCCTACTGCCTATGATTCGACAGAAAATTTATTTTACTAACTTCCCGACTAGCTAGACATTTGAAACTTTCCGCATAGTTCAGAACACGGGGAAAATGCATTTTTAAAATATTTTTAACCAATTATTTCGGCTCTCCGCGGCCTTCAGTAGCGTTTATATGATTCAGCAGAAAATTTAAAAACATGGTACATAAAACTTTTTTTTTTATCTTGTAATTATTATAAACTTATTTTTTTTTCACAAAATATTTTATAAATTTACAAATGGGGTGATATTTCTAAAAAGCTAGATTAAACTCTGTATATATATTATATATTCATACATGGTTCGGCTCAGAACAGAAGGCGCCCTCGTGACCCCCTGTCCACCGCCCTCTAAGGTACCCAGCACGGGCCTGTGTGAGGCCAAGAAAAAGTTTTCTTATGTTAACCGTCCTTTGGAATTTTTGTAAAAAAATATTAAAAATCAAGGAATTTTTTTCCCGATTTTAAACCCCATATTTAGGTCTTATAAATCTGTATTAGTTATTGTGTGCATGCGTTAAGTTATTTTGCTGTCAAATTGATAAAATTTTAATTTTAAATTTCAAAACTCGGACGTCCATTGTGTCCGTGTTACTTCTTTTGTGTTTGGCGATCAAAAACGTAATACAAAAATATACATACCAGATATATATTTTCGTAATATGTATGGTACGAAATATCGTTTCATATTATTGATTGCTGTTAGTTTCTGTTTCTGTTTAATGCTCGCTGTTCTCTGAGTTCGTTTTGGCGGCTCCGGTCGGCGGGTTTGTGGTTGAGTTCCTTCACTCCCACCTCCTCCCAGGCTTCGACCGCTATAAACCTTCGGGTTGGCGGGAGGTTGGGTTGTCTTGCTCTCTTAGTATGCGCTGTTGAAATAACCATGATTTTTCAAAATAATTAAATATATTAGCTAGATAATTTGGAGATAATTTTTTCCCCGCCAAGGTTGACATATTAAATCTGTTCCGCTGTATCATATTAGTATCATGTATCAGTTACTTTATATAGACATTTAAAAACAAATTTGACTTCAAATTATAATAGAATATTTATAATTTTCATTTTAATCAGTATATTAGTTGGATATTTATTGTGCTAATATCACCCTTTGAAATGAAATGCTTATGTTTGCATTCGAAAATGGAAGTTTGCCATTTTTACTTTCCGAACACTATAGTGAGGAAAGTATTGTAATCATGTCAAAAATCCGAATTCGAGATTTTGATGTTTCTATACGTTTTGAGGTCCCCTGAGTCCGTTTTCACTATTTTTACGATGATGTATGTGTGTATGTGTGTATGTGTGTATGTGTGTATGTGTGCATGTCTGTGAGTGAACGCGCTAGCGTCTAAACGCTTTGTTCAATTAACCTGAATGTTGGTACGCATATTGTAAGTCACCATAGTACGAACCCTATAGATTTTGGTGAATCTAGCACTTATAGTTTTTTTAGAGGGACACAAAGAAAAATTCTTTATCATTATGGCCTATGGGAGCAAAATCTTAAAAGTGCGATAGCATCTAAACGCCTTATTCAATTGAGCAAAAAATTTATACACATATTATAGGTCACAAATACTCAATGTGTATAGATTTTGGAGAATCCAGCACTTATAGTTTTTTTACAGGGACACAAAGAAAAATTCTTTATCATTATGCCTATGGGGCCAAATTTTTAAAAGTGTGATAGCGCCTAAACGCCTTATTAATCTGAGCAAAAAATTTGTACACATGTTATAGATCACAGTTGAACTAACTGTATAGACTTTGGTGAATCTAGCAATTACAGTTTTTTTACAGGGACACAAAGAAAAATTCTTTATCATTATGGCCTATGGGACTAAATTTTTAAAAGTACGATAGCATCTAAACGCCTTATTGAATTGAGCTGAAAATTTATATGAGTATTATAAATCACTGTTGCACTAACTATAAGCATTTTGGTGAATTTAGCATTTATAGGTTTTTACAGAGACACAACGAAAAATTCTTTATCATTATGATCTATGGGCTCAAAGTTCAGTAGCGTTAAATAAAACATCGTGTAATAGATGGAGAAAA